>VZTZ01018416.1:512504-626002 GCA_013400955.1 Drymodes brunneopygia
GGTATTCATACACTTCCAAATACCTAACAAGTATTTTTATTGTAAAAATTTCTGCCATTTTTATCTGTGTTGATGCTCTGGAGACCAGAACAATTTCTAGGGAATTTTAATCTACTTTTATTTTCTTAACTTGATATTTCTTAAATTCTTGAAAACTCACTTTCGAGTATCTCAATTATATTGCTTATAAGATAATACTCTTATACGTCTCTATAACTCATATAATCATTCAGAATAATGATAACTTTCTTGCAAAAAAGTGTTTTAATGTGCACAGTTTGTATCTAGTCCTTTTTTGCTCTTTACACTGCGTAACTGGTGTGTCAAAGGATATCAGCACAGACAGAATTTAGACTAAAAATTAGATTTGTTCAGCAAAACTTTGATTGCTGTATCACAGCCTTTTATGATGGCATTCAGTTGGAAGCTGTTTGCATACCTTATTGAGCAAGCTGCATATTTTTCCAGCGTGTGTATCCAGTGTGTACCCTGTAGTCATTACATTTCTGCACACTTCGCTGGCTGAGCTGCATGGACTATTTTAACTATCACCAGGAACACTTGACGGAGTTCAGCTGCTCATTTGAGTGCTTCGGTTTGTGTGCTTTATTACTTGGGTGGTGTGTGTTGATAAAGTTCTGCTGTGTGCTGTTAAATTTTTGGTTCTGCCAATCTAACTCCGTGCCATGCTGGGAGAATTGCACGCGTTGCTGACTGCGGCGAGCGGGAGCGCTCGCAACGCTATAATCTGCAGTGTTTTGTTAAATGAGCTGCATATTTTTGTTTTTATATACATTGCTTACCCAGTTGTGTACATTTGCCCAACTCATTATACAAAATAAGCTTGATTGGAATAAGAACATTCTCTACCAGCTGTCTGCTCTGAGTCAGTATGGAACAAAATTAGCAACTTTCCCTTTCCAACAGTGACATGATTGCATCCAAAGTTTAAGGCAATTGGTTTGGAGATCTTGTTTGTTTCATTCACTCCATGCAAACATCAAGATTAACAAACCAATTTGTTGCAACTTAATTTGTTTTCAGAAATATGAACAGAGTTAAGTAACAGAGGAAAATCTGAGCATTCTAATAGAAGGAAATGCTTCCATGTAGAGCATGAAGCATGTAGAGACCTAAATACCATTCTCTAACTCGAATCCATCCTTTGTAAACATAGGAAGATGGAAAGTAGCTAGAGACCTCCCAAGGTGGGTATTTCATCAGATAATATCCTGAATACTTAAAATTACAAACATAACATTTTGTAAATTAAGTGCATTCTTTCATGAAGAGTTACAAAAATAAGTTCAGCTCATGACCATTAGAAAATCTCAAAATACATGAAAACTGTTGTGCAGGGATATGTAGTTTTCTCACTGCCTTTGGTGCAAAATTGAATTACCATCTTCGAGAAAGTGATTTCCTCAACTTGCTAGTTTTTCATGTCAGTTCTAGTCAAACCTACAGGTTATTTTTAGATTTTGTTTTGTACTGATTTGCAGATTTGAAACATAAGAAATATGTAGTCCCAGTCACAAAATCTTCAGCACTACCTTATCTCAAAAAAGCTTGCTTAATTTTTCTTGAGTACGAAGCTCCTTAGGGCTATGCAGTTCACCTGGCTTCCTACCTGCCCCACATGAAAGGATAAATGTGCCTCTTTCCTGTTCATGTCCCATTGCTGATTCCTTTCACTTTAATCTTATCACTCCCTGTTGCCTGAGCAGACTGCCTGGAAGGTCCAGATTTGTTTTTGCAAAGTTTTTCACATGAAAGCTTAATTGATCTTATAGTTTTAGTCAAAACTTGTTTGATTTTAAACACTGGTCATTCAGTTCTTAGGCTTCTTAGGCTAGGACCATTATGAAGGGTGCCAAACTTACAATAGTTTGTCCTAAAAAGAGAAGCGTCAACATAATTTTTAGTGGTCTGTCTTCACTTCTACCTTTAAAAAACAAATGTAAAGAGAGACTTAGAAATTGAATGTATCGCTATATTGTGGACTGTTTGATAAAACTAATTTAGTCTTCATATTTTGGTATTTTTTGGAGTACATCAATGCTGGGTAGCAAAAGAGTACAACAAATGAGAGATACTGCATTTACCATCTGAAAAGTCAATGTACTCCATGAGATGAGCTAGATCCAATTTAGACTTTCTTCACAGAGACAGAATAAGTAATTTTGTATGAAATGACTTGGAGCAGACAGATGGTAAAGAAAACGGTTTTGTCTCTGTTTTCCCTTGTCTTCCCCCTGCATTAATTTGCTTTTAGTATTGGTCCATTACCCTTAAAGATCTAAATTTTGCTCTTCCCTTGACCTGTTAAATATCACCTACAGTTTTCCCAAAGTTTTAGTTTAAACTAAGATCAGATTTAGAATCTTTTCTTCTTATCTATCATATTCAAACCATTGATGGCTACGTGCCACTTTTTGCAAAGGAAAATTCTTCCTTTTGCCAGGGGAAAGGCTCAGGGGTGACCTTACAACTGCTTGGAAGGACGCTATAGCCAGGTGGGGGTCAGCCTCTTCTCCCAGGTAAAAAAAAAAAAGAACAGGACAAGAGGAAATCACCTCAGGTTTTACCAGAGGAGGTTTTAGATTGCATATTAGGAAAAAATCATTCACTGAAAGGGTTGTTAAGGATTGGAAATGGCTGCCCAGGGAAGTGGTGGCCTTCCCCAGAGGGATGTAGATGTGGTACTTAGGGACATGGTTTAATTGTGGGCTTGGCAGTGCTGGATTAATGGCTGGACTTGATGGTCTTGGAGGTCTTTTCTAATCTAAACAACTCTATGATTCTATGAAGCAGTGAGAAGGTTTTCACAAGGAATGCTACCCCATCTCCCAGCTTTCCACCCACCTCTGTTAACTGCAGCAAGCTGGACTTGCTCTGCCTATTTTTTCATGGCTAGGACTCCTCCTGAAAAATCAGTGTACTAAATTAAAAACATATATTTCATTTGTGTCAATGCAGTGTAAAACAACATGGACATTTTAAATACTTGGAACAGACAGGATATCTATTATCTGAGGTCTATGGAGAGTAACAATAATTCATAAGCTACACATCTATTTAATATATCATCTATGTATATTTTAATGCATCTGGTATAGGCAACACACATAGAAATTCTTTCAGAATTTATACCTGATGTCTTTTCTTTTCCTTTTTTCCCCTCCAGAGAGTAATTTTCAATGTTGTCAACTTCAGTAAAACAAAAAGCCTCTATAGAGATGGGATGGCTCCAATGGTGAAATCCACAAGCCGACCAAAATGGTGAGTTATTCTCTCAAAGAATTAATGAGATAAGTGTGTTTTACTTGGCACTTGTACCAAAGACCCCATGGTTGGGGAGCACTTTTACCTGAGAGTATGAGAACCTTGATAGAGCAGTGTTGTGACGGCAGGTTCTCTTTGGAGCAGATGGACACTGTGAATTCTGGAGGCCCCTTTTAGTGCCTTGTTTCAAGTGTCATGGCTGAAGTGATGTCCATTAGAGAAAACTGAGCAGTCAGGGCTTGGGGCAAATTGTTTTTCAGTGCCTTCCAGCTCTTAGGACAGTAATTGTCCCAGTTTTGGCCTGCATTGATCTCCGCCAAAAACGCTGCAGATATTATGGGAGATGGTCTGGGGCTGGTCTGGTTTTGAAAAGCTGCTTGGAATTGTTCTCCCTGTTTTGGGGGTGGCTGGACTTTGATAAAGGAATGCGAGCTCTGCCACGTGAGTTGACCTCACCTGAATGAGCAGTGCCCAGTCCAAGACAGGGAGGCCAAACCTCATTATCAGCTACATCAAATGTACAAAACGGGAGGCGGTGTGCATATTAAACATGTGAATACCCATATAGATTGTACATTTTCTCAAAGCAAATGTAATGAAACATCTACTGTGAATAATAATATGTAAATCTAGCGGGTCTGAATGCATGCAAGACTCCCAAGAATTAGATGATTTGCCTTTGCCAGGGGTCTTGTTTGAATATGGATAGTGAGGTTAGGCCAGAGGTGTACAGTAAGTTATTCTTGTCAGCCTTCACAGCTGCTACTTTTTATTGGTTAATTAATAATACATTTGATCAAGCTGGACATTATCTGGATTTTATAAATATATCTTTCTTAAATGCTTCAACTGGCACAAATTTTCCACTCACAAGATGGAAATGGTGGTCATAAGATTGTTGTTATTGTGTGGCTTCCTCTTCACATGACCAACAGAATGGATATTTGGCTTTTTATCTAGATTTTAAGGTCATATGGACAAAAGAACTGTCTCACAGTGCAGTTAGTGGATTGAGTCAATTCCAGCTCAATAGGAACATGTAATAATATTGAAAATTAATTTAAAAAATCCATTGCATTTAGTGTTTTTGTAGCAAAAGTCATGTTAATTGTGTTTACTATTTAACTTCAGAAAAATCTTTTGGGGCATTTCAAGGCCACATTTATCAAGCATATTTTAATCATCTTTCAAAACCTTTTCCTTCTCTCACTGGGGTCTGGTATTTGCAGCTAAGTGTATTGTGTTTTAAGTTTATCTATAAATCAGATATTGCTTTCATACAAATTTTATGCCTTACTTTGGTTTCAAATTAAAGTGTAAATCTTACAAAACAATGCAAAATGGACTTATTTTTTTTAGAACATATAGGCTCCTTCACTATTTTAAAAACAGATTTCTCTTCCATTTCCCTGGAGATCTATTTATTTTTGTATTTTATATTTTTAGAGGATGTATTTTGCTCCCATGAAAGCAAGGAATGAATAACATTGCCTGGAGCCAGGCACAGTGTAGGCAGCAGGTGCTGAGCAGCTTCCTTTTACGGGGCCACTACCATACTTTAATCCTGTTTCAAAAATTCAAGCTGTAATTTTTTTTTCTTTAAAAAGATGATTATTCTATTAAGATATTTTTATTTTTTTCTAATAGTCTGCATATGGAAACATCTTGCTCTGCTTTGAAGGTGCACATTAATTCATACTGTTATCAGGGACCTTAGTGATATTGGGGTCTACTCAGTATAATTTTCTGTCTTGATGTTAATAGGATTTATGCATGTGTTTTCCAAGTGGGAAAACATATATATTATTTTTGGCTATATGAGCTCTATTAGGGCTGTCTTCCATTTGGATTATGCCTTTCACAGTTACCTCTGTATCTGTTACCATGGCATTCTAGTGCAACCTGTAAACAAAATTTTCTCTTTCTGTGTTTGCTGAAATAGGATTTACCAGCACTTGCAGCTGCTGCTGCTGCACACAGGTGGTTGTGGTCCTTGAGCAGGAGCAGGGCAATATCCAGCTGCATCGATTGGATCCTGTTTGATGTTCTGTATGTATTAGTCTTGTAAGCAATACTGGATCCTTCAGTGCTGCAAAAGTGCTGAGCTCTACACGAGGTGGGGAAGGAAGCTATTGAAACTCTCCACCTTGTATTAGGGTTTTAGTCAGCATGGCAGTTCAGTGGACACCATGATTAAATTAGAGAATGATATATTAATTACAAAAAGCTGAAGAAACGCTAAAGGTTTTCAAATCAAGTTAAAAGGAAGATTACCAGAAGCCATGGGCTACAAATACTCTGTAGCTCAGGCTTCATCTCTGAACTCGTCTGTATGAAATATTTGAGGAATTCATCATTATTGTGCCTGCCTGTGAAGGCATTTGCTCCAGAGTGGAATTCACCCAACTTTCTCTAGCCACACTGATAGACTCAACTCTGTGTCACATATAACTATTCCACTCCCGTTTTTAGATAATAAATTTTGAGTTTTAGAGTGATAAAGTATCTATTTTCCTTTTTTCATTTGAGAGATATAGGTACATTATTCCTCTTAATAACAGGTGTTCAAGCCTCAGTTACAGCTTTTTGATTTAAATGAGAAACTTCCCACTGTATTCAGGCTAGAATTTGACCGCATTGCTCACAAACCCCTGCATATCAAAAGTAGATTGGCCTCCAGAGACTGTGAATTTTAATATTTGTTTTGAATGTGGTTATGCAAACATGGCTCCGAGCTTTGCAACACTTTGTGAGTTTGATTCTTGACTCTGGAACAAATTGCTGCCAAGTGCTCTTGAAGTAGAGAGTGTGTCAAACAGAGATCAACGTTTTTGACCTGTATTCTCTTGCCCTGTGGGGTAAGATCTTTAAATGCAGACAGCATCAAGGTTCAGCTCAGTGTTACTGATGTAAATGGAGTATATCACTGTCATCAAAGCACTCTGTGTGGACACAGATGTTCTGGTGTTGACATATTCTTCTCTTTTGAAGTAAGGCCAAACGTTTCCAGTAATGAGCTACTGGAAAAGAGGAAGCAGTATGTTGAGGGATAAGGAAAAATATAGGTTTCACTNGTCACTTTAACATTTTGCTTAAAATTAACTGTTTTTTTCAGATATATTGCACCAAGATTTTAGGGAATTGGTGGGGATTTTAAAATCAAAAATTACTATATATAAATCTTTAATATAAAACCTCAATATCATAGAGACCTGTTCTGATTTGCCTGTGTCTGTTTTTTCTGTTTAGTGTAGGTGAAGAATTTGAAGAGAGATGAATTTGAGGAAATTGAATTTCTACTGTGTTTATGGACTTTATACTGTAATCCTATTTTTCGTTGCTGCTGGATTTCAGTACAACATTATTTTGTTGCAGTTTCTTAATCATTATTTCACGCTAAGAGCTCTGTCTTTGGAAGTAAAGGTAGTAAAGCCTGCCATGTGGGCATAGCAGTGGAGGACCATCTAAGCACATATACTGTACTATTATATTGATTGCACAAAGTTTTACAACTTTCTCAAAGTTAAATAGAAGAGTGAGTTGTTCGAGAGGCAGCAGATTTTCCAAATGATGAAGTGAGCAAATATTCCCTTTGGGCAGAGAACAGCTATAACTCTTGATTATTCAGTGTGAGCATTGCCTCATTGGGGACATTAGTTTTTCAAATTGTGCTAATCTTTTAAAAGTAACAACTGGCCACTCATCACCTCAGGTATTTCAGCAAGATCATGTGCAAAACTCTAATTAGTATTTATAGAACAGCAACTCCTCCCAGTAGAATAGTAGCGGTAGCTGGCAAATATCTGTTTGACACCTGTTAAGTCTTTAGACATCCATTGTATTTTATTCTGCATTTCAAATGAGCAGAGAGCAGTAGGTGAAGTCCCCATAATTAAGGGATAAAGGATAATAAATAACATGGCTCTTGAGTGGATGAACACAAGGTTAAAGGCTGTTCTGCAGTGGTGATGCTGTATTTCAGGGACTGTTTGTTTGTAAGTAATAATGCTAGCTAAAATATTACTGAGCCTTCAGCATATGGAGGATTTATGTCTAGATCTACATGTGTTTTGTTTACAATGTCAGATTTCAAACTGCTTCTTGGCAAAGCAGCTGCTTTCTTCCCTGTCTTTTATCTCACTTGGCATTGATGGCTTTTAACTGGGTAGCTCCTTTCCCCAGCAAGCACTCTGCTACCTCTGCTGCTAAAACATCTACTGCTAAATGCTCACAACACATTGCTCCTCAAGTGTTTTTCTTTCCCAGTAAACCTGGAAGCACAGAAAAACTTCTGGGTAATTAATTCAAATTTGAATCTGTATGTATCTTGGTAAATATTGTCATGATGAGGAATTTTGGTAGACATCAAGAAAAGCAATGTAAGTTTTATGAACAATACTCCCATATGTTCCATTCATCAGAAGGGGACAAGTCTGAGAAAATCTGAATTTTGAGTAGCTAAAATGTGTTGCTTCTTGCCAAGTTTCTTTAACATTTGTGTCTACAATGCAGTGTTACAATCACTACCATGTCTACCAGGCTGCATTATACATTCTGAGACTTTCAGCAGCATTTTTAGTATGTATTTATATATCTTTAGCCGTAAGATAAGCTGTTTGTGAAATGAGCTGTCATTTGTGGTGAAACAGTTTGAGAATAAAGCACTAAATATATATATAGCTTGCTAATCTGAAAGACTAAAATTGCTTACTATAAAATATATGGCAAGCTGGGGCTAGTGATAACATCACCTGAATTTAGGTAAAGAGGAGGAACAAGCTGTTATCATTACCTGGTTCCTTCCTTGGCCTATTTTACAACTTTGCCTACTCTGGGAGGTTTGTTCCTCTGCCAGTTTTATAATGTCATGTGTGCTTGTTCCTGCTTTCCTGAGGGATGTGGTGAGAATGCTTTTGGAGGTTCAGGAATCTGTCCCGTGGCACAGGTGGGTGTTGGTGCAGTCCTTGCCTCAGAGCTGCTGCCTCCCTCATCCTGGTACAGCTCTGCACAGGAGCACCAGGCTGGGAGTGGGCCCAGGATAAAACCAAACTTTCAAGGAAGAGAAAGAAGACCTAGTCTTGGTCTGGGTCATCACAGAGATCCAAAATCAGCTGTGTGGGTCCAACCACAGTAAGGGAGTTGGGAATAAATGGTTGAAGCAGGGACAAGGGAATGGGGATAGCAGCTCCCAGGAAAATGCCTTGAGAATTGTCTGTGGAACCAGACAAGCCTTCATTTCAATGTCTTGTAGCATTTTATTTGGAAGAAAATAGGGAGAAAGTCATTTCAGTATCGACCTTTTGAAATCCCACGTTGAGTGAAAAGCAGAAGTAGTGTTGTCTCGGTCTTAGTGGAGCTCTTTGGAAGAAAATAGGATCTTTTTAGGCAGGTTTCAGGTTAGCATGTATATTAGAGTGAAATAACAGCCTCTGAAGTCAATCCCTGGGTACATTAATGTTTGTGTGAATCTTGTGAAGTAACAAAAGAAACAGTTCTAGCCACTCTACAAACCTATAAAAGAAACACACTCCCTTCCCCTTTCCCAGCTCAGCAAAGATGGTCATTCCTGGAAATATAGAGATTCCATATCATTGTTATCACTGTTATTAACAACAGCTTTTGTGGAAATAGAGGAGAGATTCTATTCTGCTGAAACAATGTGTAAGTCAGATCCCAAAATTAATGTTTATTTTGAGGATTAAATGGGATTTGTTTGTGTTGAGGAAGTAAGTTACATTTTATTGGAGGGATACTTCACTGGAAATTTAAGACCAATGGAACTATGCCAGAGAAAACTAGTAACAAGGAAATTAAATTAATATAAAAGAAGGCAAATGAGTTTTAGGAGTCAAAGAGAAAATGATGAACAAGTTCCAAAGGCTGCAATGCCGTCATGAAAAACCCAAGCTGTTTTATATGTATGTGTGTGTTTCCTCATCATTTATCTAACTGATCTCCTATAAATCAATTTATTCAGATTACAGCAGAGTCAAAAGGCCCCAGCCAGGATCAAGACTTATTGTGCTTAGTGCTGTGGAAACATATAAACAGACAAAGTCCTTTTCTAAAGTTGTGAAAATTTTATGATTGATTTCAGTAAGAGGAAAGTTAGGCCAATACTGAGCACTTCTGAAAATTCCGTCCTTAAAGATTTATTCCAAGCAGTAACTGTTTAAAAAATGACATACTGCTTACATAAGAGTCTAAATATTTGATGGTTATAGTATTTACATCTAAAACACCAGAGGCTATGTGCTTTAATACCTCAATCTGTTTCCCATATACTCTGTCAACATGAGTTCCCTGCATTGATTGAGGGCACTCTGTGATCCCTAAGGTTGTATTCATGAAAGGTTACCCTTGGTACTACTTTATTCATGAAAGGTTTGAGGCACATAGGAAACAAATGGGTTTGTTCCTGTTAGGTGTATTTTTGTCATCTATAAATACTTAATTACTGGGGTTCTGATGAGAAATTCAAAAATCTTAAAAGGATACAGTTGGGTGAAAATAGCTCCCCCATCACTGGTGCAAACCACGGTGAAATTTGCAGTTGGGAGATTTTGTGGCAGTTTAAAACAACTGAATTGTAGGTTTTTCCCCACCACAGTCCATGGTATTGAGTTTAATAGCTGCAAAATATGACCAGAGCTGTGCATTATATCCCATCCTGAAACAAGTCATTCTCTCTCCTCAGGTGATGGGCATTTGGTGGAACTGATTGCATGAAAAGTGTTCACAGAACTGGGTCCCTAACCTTGGCAGATTTAAAAAAAAGTACATTAAATTGAAGCTTTTTTTCCCCCAAAATGAGTCTGTAAGTTAGATAAATATGGGCAGCACTGAGCTCAAAGTAGAGTCAAACTACCAAGAGGACATTGCAGCTTTTCATTGCAATTTTATACTTTGGACTAATGGAGCGAAGCAGAATGAAAATCACCTCTGTTAAGAATGGCATTTATCAGCTGTAAGTACTTAGTAGTAAGAGCTCTACACAGACAAAGCTGAGAGTCACCAAGAAATGTACTTGAAAATCAGACTGTTAACACAAGACTACACAAATAAGAGCCAAAAACTGTAATCAGAAAATGTAACATCTCTTTAAGAATCTTTTAATGGTCTGAAGAGTGCTAGACAAGTTGAATTTAACAAGATGTAATAACCTATGACATAATATAATTGAGAATGCACCAGGACCCAGCACAGTCAGGTTAAATTTTGGCTTTCCTTTACTTAGCCTTGCAACTTTAAAGATCTTTCAACACAGGGTTTTAAAAATACATAGTACTGTTTAAATTTACATATGACATAAAAGCATAGGATGTGCAATACATCAGAAATACAATTCCAAGCAAAGTTAGGGCTGAAACATTCAGCCTAATATTTTTTGAATCGTTAACAGCTAAGTTTTTATTCATTTGCTGTGGAGAAACAATATTTAGTGCAGAGGAAAAGGTGTGAACTTCTGATAAAAGTGAGACCATTATCAGGCGTTTGCCTTATATTCGAAGTGCCATGGTAAAAGTCAAAGCAATGAGTTCAATTTCTCTTTTAATAGAACATAAAATAGAAGACAAAAGCATTTTGCTGTACTGTGGAAATTGAGAACTGTAGAGAAAATAAGCAGTAAATAAGTATGGCAAGTGATAATGCAGGAACAGAACATTAAAATAATAGGTGCTGTATCTTGAACTTGGACTCATGGGATTCAACAGTTGTATACAAACCCAAAAGATAAAAACCTAATTTTTATGCTGCGATTACCAGGGATAAGTTATGAATTAACTTCTGTATGATATGGCACAGGTTTGAGAGAATTAAAATTTAATGATAATACAATAGGGATAAGATCTTTCCTGTATCTCTAGATGCTGAGGCAGTTGTTAAAGTTTGTTCTTAAAGCTGCTTCAAGTAGGATTATTGAATTCCAGCTTGAAAGTGAAACTTCGTCTTCCTGCTTCACTATATTAAGCATCGCTGAGATTGAAAACCTAGCAAGAGCTCTCCTAGTGTGATTAGAAAGTATCCAATATTTTTTGGCAGCAAATACTAATTCCAATCATTCTGTCTAGTACTGCTCAGGCAGCACGAGGATAACTGGCTGTCAGATGCTTTGAGTAATGGAAAGGTGAGGCTGCAGGCTCACAGTGGAAAGCTGGCAGCTTTGCTGGCAGATCCCTGCCTCTGGAAAATCAGAGTGCTGCCGGGGAGGGGATGGGCTGTGCTGGGTGAGTGGTCTGGGCAGCGCTGGCCCTTGGCTGGAACAGCATCCCTGTGGAAACCATGGATCTTTAGTAGAGGTTTGAACCACACAGCACCTTCGTGACCACCCTCAGACACTCAGGCTTCCCCGCAGCTTCCCCTGCCTTCTGCCGAGCAGGTGTGGGATGGGATGCAGGGCTGGGTTATCTTCACGGGCTCCCGGGGCATTGGGCAGCTGGTCTGGGGCATCTCCCCAGCACCTGTGGTGACATTCCCAGGCTGGACGTGCCCACAGCACGGCCCTGCAGGTGGGT
The DNA here is from genome assembly GCA_013400955.1 of Drymodes brunneopygia. Classification (NCBI taxonomy): domain Eukaryota; kingdom Metazoa; phylum Chordata; class Aves; order Passeriformes; family Petroicidae; genus Drymodes; species Drymodes brunneopygia. The sequence goes on from VZTZ01018416.1 coordinate 524,306, forward strand.
GGTGGGTGACCCATGCAGGTGGGTAATGGGTGAACTGTGCAGGTGGGCGCCAGGTGAGCCATGCAGGTGGGTGCCAGATGGGCAGTGCAGGTAGGTGCCAGGTGAGCCATGCAGGTGGGTGCCAGATGGGCAGTGCAGGTGCCCCCCCTCAAGCTGTACCAGCTGCAGGTGGTTCAAATCATCCCCTCGGGGCGCTGTCTCTGCCGCACAGCTCCGGCTCTGAGGCAGGAGCGGAGCCGTTGCACGTCCCAGTCCGGGAGGGATTCCAGAGCTCCTGCACCGCCGCAGCATGTGAGCCCTTACCTGATTTTATCTTTTAGAAATGATGGGTGTGTGAGAGTTGATAAAGATGTTGACAAAGAAGCCATGAAATGTTTGTTTTTAGCTGGACTGCTTTGTTTGAAATACAGTGCCCACATGTGCCTGCGCTGAGGGTGTCCTGCCCTGGGGGCACCTCCCCTCTAGGGCTGCCTTGTGCCCTTTTCTAGGCTTATTCTCTGTTTTTTTCCCCCATTCTGTGCTCTTGCACAGACACCACCAAGCCCCATCAATGCTTCCAAGCGTGGAGAGAACAGAGGGGATGGTGGTGGTGAGAGGATGTGGGGCTTGCTGGCACATCCTGTCCCTCAGAGGTGCCTGCAGGTGTGCGAGTGGGGGGTGGGTGCCCCCTCCCTGCCATCTGCCCACAGAATATGTGGGCAAAGGAACTGTGTCATAATAAAGTGTCCTCTGAGCAGCTCAAGAATTAGGTTTTTATTAAGGATTGGTTGTTAATTTATTAGGGACTTGCACTGGGTAGCTGGACTTGTGGTAAAATGACATGAAATGGTAAAATTAGTAACTTCCCTAGAAGCGAATTGCTGTTGAGACTGAGGAAGAAAATAGTGTTTCTGTATGTTTTTTGTTTGAAGGTATCACTGGTTTTTAGCCTTTCTGAAGTGCTGCTGCAAAAAATACTTGAATTCATTTTGTGGAGAATTCTTTTGAAATTGTTTATTGGGAATGTGTGATACCATTTAGAATATTTAGAGGGAGGGACATTTCAGCTCAAGATAGAGATTCAACTTAAAAGGATAGGTTTACTGTAGAAAAAAATTGAGGAATATCCGAGTTAAAATAACTTACTGTGCCTTTTAATATTTGATAAAATTCTCTCCTAATACTTTTCCTAGTGGAGTTTTAAAAACATCAGTACCTCATGGCCTCACAACCAGAAGTGATATAATAATGTAACTTTGATAAGAGAGAGAATTTTTCCCCCCATCTTCTACTGTACTGGATACTTTAATGTTCTTGTGGTTGTTTTAAAAATGTCATTCAGTCAACGAAGGGGAGTCATGTAGCATGTGTATTTTCCTGTGTAGTTTTTTTTTATTAAACATAATTCCCTGGGCTCTCCTGAAGGACTCTATCCTGGGGGTCCTGGTGGAAAGGACTGTGATTCAAATCCTGCCCAGGAAGTGCTTGGCTTATTTCAACTCTGTGAACTTGAGGAATGACTCAGCCAGAGGAAAAGTGCTGCTGCATGTGCAGTCAGAAGGGCTTTACCTCCAGGAGTAGCTTCTGTAGCTAAAAGCAAAGTAAGTCAAGATAAGTAGGGAAGGAAACACATTCAGATTCACTGAGTGTTAACCCCTGCAGGGAAAAAGCTGGTTCTGGCTTTGAAAGGGGGGTGGAAAAGAACTACTCTGTGTGTACCTGGTGAAATGAAGGGGAATTGATTTAGGTGGGTATGATGGATATAAATACAGTTTTCTGTATAAGTTAAAAAGCCCTCAAACAACAAAACACCAAACGCTGTGCTGTGTGTCACACTCTTCAAGAATACGTGTTCATGTTAACTGTTGAATTCCTGGGGTTTTTAAAACCAGAAATTTATTTGCAATCAGAGAATGTTCACTTGGAGGAAATTTCCATGAGAGTGGAAATTTCCTAGCTGACGTGAGACACCTGTAAATCAGAAGTTAGCATCTGTGATCTGTGTGGCTGCAGTCTTTGACGAGAGGCTCAGAGCACAGGAAAGTGAACAGAGCATTCTGGATTTGTCATTTCTGATACTCATCAACTTGTTTCTGTGTGCTGTGAAAGTACAGAAGTCAATAACCTAAATGAATCATAAATGTCTGGGGTGGGTGTGTTGGTATTTTTGTATGGGGGATGCTCCTTCAGTTTGTTTTCCTTTCCTTTTCTTTGGCAAAGAATCCAAGTTTGCACTGAGGAACTGGGCTTTACAAACATATCTGAGAAGGGGAAGTGAAGGAGTGGATACAAATGGCAAGAAAATACTAGCCTGGAGTGAAATGTGTGACTGTGACTGGGGCCTCTGGACACTAAAATTAAAGAAGGAAATAAATTACATGTTGACTGCATGTCCTTCTATACAGAAAAGTAACAGTCAGCTTAACCAAAACCAGGGATAGAAAACTGTATTTTAGCTCTTAGCAGCTGCTGTACAACAGAACAGAGTGTTTGCATTCACAGTACTGCCACTGTGTGGTTTACCCTGAAATTCTGCAGGTAAGGAAAGCTCTTCTCCAGCAAATTATCAAGACACTGAAAAGCAGCACGTAGATGTGGGAATGAGAGTGAAAATGGCATGGTGCATTTCCAAAGGTTGGCTTTTTTAGTATTGGTTTTAATTTCAGTTTGCCTTTCTTGAAGGAGAGAATTCATGCTTGAAAAGTTTCTGCCCTCCAAATGCAGGTTTTCAGCACAACCTGGCATTTCAATACCTTAATATTTACAGTTGAAACTGAAGGTTTCCTTTTGTTCTTTGTTTCAAAGATTGGTACACAATTTTAGGTTCAAACCAAACTTGTTATTAGAGTTTCTTTTTAAGGTTTTAGTTCTTGGAAAGTACAGTGCAACGAAATAAAGATATCCGATGACAGAATCTTGTGCTAACATAAATAAAGGCTGTTTGTAGATTTAATTTAACATGTAATTAATAAAAGCTATCTCTCTTGAAGCCACCAGAAATGTGAATTAATGTTTAGAAAACCTTCTGGTAAGTGAAGCTGAGATACTTTATAGCAGATGCACAACATTTACAAGTATCACTAATGTGATCTGCCTGACAGCATGAGCCACATGCATGAGAGCTTAATGGTCACTAATGCCTCAATAAAAGCTATTTATTGGGGTATATTTTTTAAGATACACCTTTAAGTACAGATACTTGTTATTTTGAGTTGCAGTTTCAAAATGTGCTTCTGTACTTGTTTCTCATGTTGATATCCTAGCATTTTTGCTTTGTGAGGGGGATTATAAACAATATAAAATATCATAAAGCACTCTGATCCTAAGTGACACAATACAGATATTGAAGTCAAGCTTGGAAAAAAAGATATAATTTAGGTCAGTTTTATTAAAATATAGATAGATTAAAATATATCTTGTTACTGTTCTAGTGGTAAATGAGGCTTGAATCCGGAGGGTTTTTGAACAGTATTCATTTTTTACCTTCACTTTCTGCAAGATTGTGCTGGATATCTTCCATCTTACTTTCAAATGAAACAGTTGTAGTTTTGAAATGATGGTCAATTACTCTTTTTTCCTGACTATACGGCTGCAACATAGTAAAATGTCTCTTAATTTTTCCTGTTATATTTAATGCAACTAGATATGCCAGAGTCAGAAAATCTGGAAGCTAATAATGAGCTGCAATGTCTCTAACATTGTTTGACTCCTCTCCTCCAGTTTCATATTGGATTTCCTTGAATGTGAGGTGTGAACTTCAGAAATCTGTGCCTTGGAAGCAAGTATGTTACCGCTGTGAAAATTCAGTAGTGTTCATAAGCTGGTCTTGGATTCAGTTACACCATAATAACAATAAAATAATTGTGAAGCTTTTTTTTATTATTATTTTTCAATGGAGGAAAGTTTTTATTCTGTAAAGATGACATCTGTAAGAAATAGGGAGTGGAAAAAAAACGTGGTTCTTTGAATGATGGCACCAGACATGGGTTGCACAACAGAGCTGAGCCTGCTCCCCAGAGTTGCCTCAGATGTGGGTAGAGATGAAAACAATTGACTTGGATGGATAAAACGAAGGTCAGCTGAGGTGGAAGGAGAGCTTTAAATGTAACTCAGAGTGACTTGATAGGTTTTAAAGAGTTAGGGTGATTCTGGTTATGTTTTTGGGAAGTGTGAGACAGGCTGACTTTGGAAATGCAGCCAGAAAAGCGAAGTGGTTGTAATGTTTTGCTGTTTTCTGCTGGGAGTCCCATCCCAAAATAGATCTAACTAGTATTTATTATCACATTTTACAGGAGGAGAGATAAAGGCAAAAGATAATAGATTCTTTTTTCAAGGTCATTTTAAGGATCAGCTTAGGAGCAACCTCAGAATTTTTTCATTTTATTTGTTTCTCAGTTCAGTGATCTGCAAGCCGTAAAAATATATTACCAAATTTACTACATTATGCTGTTACATTATTACCTGAAAATTTCATGCCATGCATAGGTGGCTGTAAACAGATCCAACTTGGGTTTTGGGGCTTACTTATTTTGCTTTTTTTTCTGGAGATTTATTAGTTTATACTCTAGGGAAAGCTTAAATGTTTCCAGTATTTCAGACTTCAGAAAGTGATCTGTTCTTTTTTCAGAAGCATTCTACTGGTCTTAGTAGATTTAGCACACCTTATGAGTTATAAAGGAATATTTATACTCATTTATTATAATCTGAGAGCTAGAATTTTCCTCTCACAATATTTACATAAAAGTTATCTCTTGCTAGATTACTGAAAAAGAAATCACCCCTCATCACCTCAGAGTACTTGCATGACTTTTTTGGTTTTGGTTTGTTTTTTTTTTTTAGTGTTTTAAAGCTGTCTAAAAATACACCCAGACACTCCAAGCTCAGCAACAGAAAGGCTTCCCATAAGTTCCAGAACAATTAAACTCAGTGCTCCCTTCTAAATAAACCATGTGCTGGGTCAGGAGAGCCAGCAAGAGGCAGCCTCTTTAGCCCCACTGTTTGCACAATGTTCTGCTGGAGCCCTGCACAGGTTTGAAGTTTTTCTCAGGTCTAACTGCTGAAAAAAACCCCCCTGCACTTGGTTTTAAATTCAGATTTTAGAAGTTTTTCCAACTAAGTTTGAACTGCTGAAATGAAGGCTCATAACACAAAGGTTGTCATACCCTTTGTGCAAATGGTGCCCTTATAATGTGGCATATTAAATATTTAACATAGTTTGCAGCAGATAAAAAGCAATTTTGTTTAATTTTTCCTAAATATTAATGCTATCATGCACCTTAATCCTTTCATTATTACAAAAATTTGTTCAAGCTCATTCTTATTAAACATTTTCTAATTTATAATGATAGGGATGTTTTTCTTCTGATCCTAATAATTAAGGCCAAAATGCCATTGTAAAGAAAAAAATGTGAGAGCTGGGAGGGGGAGTCTTCACTGGTATATTGGGAAGAATTACGGGCTAGAAAAATATCTTTATTTTACCCAAGGATACCAAAGACAATGCCTATCTCTCAAGTAATCCAGCCCAAAGTTTTGGGTCAGTTGCCAAGGAATGAAATGGAATACCTGCAAAACGCTCAGTGAAATGACCTGGAAAATAATTTATAAAGAGGTTGCCACTCACTTCTGAGTGAGGACAGTTCTTCCATCTCTATCTCTGAACTGCAGGAAAAAAAAATAAAATTCCTGAATTGGAATTAGTTTCAAATCAACTTTTCTCTGCATCCCAGAACAGAATTATAGTCAGCAGTTATTTATTATGCTAATTAAAGACCTGTTCTAAACGGGTTATTGGAGGCTGAAGGCCCCTGATAGGACAACAAATGTTTTCCATAACCACCCATCTGCATTCAAAAACAGCATAAAGGTATGAGAAAGAAACAATTGTTAGGAAACACTGCTTAGAATTTGAATATATTCAGGTGACTTAGTCCAAGCAGGCTGATGTGGCTTCACTAGTTGCAGTAAAACTACAGCTGACCAAAGGGGGAGTGTGGCCCATTTTTGTAGTGGGCCCAATATCTCTGGGTTGTTTTAAAAAATTTTTGTGTTTATTCTTATTTTCCTCCTTTCTCTTATCTAATTCTCATTTATGCACTCTCACAAAAAGACATTCACACATTTGCTTTAAAGCTATATTTTTTATTAGTATGCAGCTTTTCTCTCCTCATGGAGTGACTGTTTTTAATTTTTGATGTCCACAGCTTTTCAGTTGCACTGAACAACTATTGCTAATTTGCTTGTATGCAAAGAACCTTATTGCTTTTTTGGTAGATGCACTTTTTTTTTTTGATTGTTTCTTTTAAATAGTAAGCTGCTTAAAACAGTCTTTGCATAATTCTTGGGTCTGCTGAATCCCATGTTAGTTGATTTTCTGAGCCAACATTACTCATGCATAGAATAATTATATAGATATTTCTGTTGAGAAAGTAAAGAAGGAATTTAGAAGATAAAGAACTGAGTGTGGTGGCTGTGGGGTTTGTGAATACAATAGGTCAGTTCTTGTTTCCATATCAGGTCAAATCTGGAGGAGCCTCTGGATTTAGCTGGAGTCATTTTTAGATTTAAATCAGTGTAAGGTGGAGTCCTTTCCCCTACTTCCTTATTTTGTAGGATTTTGTGGTCTCAGGTGAAGCATTTGCTTTATTTTGAGAGTTTGATTGAAGCCACAGTTGAGCACATCTTTAAGTGCCTTAATGGATGTAGACTTCAAATGCCAGCAATGCACAGGTGGCCATCAACCATAAATCCCAATTGCTTCTATTCCCCAGGGCCTAGTCCCAAACATCCTTTGCCTGGGTGGGATCAGCACCCACGTGTGCAGAGCAGCTGCCTGAGGTCAATCCAAAGGCAGAGGTGGGACTGTAGCTAAAGTCAAACTCTCCAAGGATGGGAAAGCTCTTATATTTTGGAAAATGCTTCTGGATCATGTGCTGCCTGTGGAAAATTGGGTAGCATAAAAAAATCCCCCTTAATTGCCTTCCCTCAGTGGACAGCTGGAACACTCTATTCTCTTCTACACTTGCATTCCTGCCAAGATAAGTGGTTTGTTGCTTCAGCTGTACCAGCTACTGAGGACTCTGTTGTGCTGCCTGCCTGGTGTCCTCAGAAAACACGGGGAAGTTCCAGGTTTAGTCTTAGAGCACTGACATTTGTCTTGGAAGCTGCCATGTGTCTTGGCCTAGGATGACAAACAGAGACAGGCTTGGTCATGAGTAGCAAAGTTCAGTCTGGAAGAAGACAGTTCCTCAGCATGGTTTGCACTTTGATCTCTTTTATCAGAACAGATTAGAAGAGTGAGGAGTCTTTCTGTCCTCCATGAGGAAATGGAAATCTTCTGTCAGCAATTGTGGTGAAAACCACTAATAAATAAGAGGAGAGAAAGAACAGAAAGTAAAACGAGGAGATTTGTAATAGTAGGGGAAGCTCTAAGAGAAAGAAGGAAATATCCTAACAAATCACCAGTCCTAACAGAAGCATGATGCAAACCAGAGCCCTTGCCTCTGTGGAACTGCATCTGTATTGTACAGGACCCAGACAATGTTCTGTGTAGCCACAGCAGAGACACACAAGTGAACAGACATTCACATTTTCTTCAAGGAAAGTGAAGATTTAAGTCTAAAGGTGAAATAAGGAATTTTTTTTTGGCATTAATAGATGGACCTCCATACAAGAAGTTGAATCTGGTGAATCTCAGTGGCTTGCAGCTGTCAGAATGTACCTGGCAAGCTTAGAGGAGAAAAATTATAGTAAAGGGGAAGGAATAAGCCAACATTAATGTTACATGCCCACATACTAACTTGGCTTAAAGTAGATATGGAAATTGAGGTCTAAAATATCTCTCAATATCGTTAGAGGAGACGGATTTTTAATGTTTTTCAAATAAAAAAGGTTCTTTCAGTTCATGAAGATCTATAAAAGTGTAACTGTACTCCTCATGTAATTGAAACGTTAATTTCGCCAACCTTTCCATGGAATGCTTGAATGTCTCTTCTAAGCGTGTCTTTCTTCACAAATACCAAGTTTAAAGGAATTTTTCTTGAACCTGTGAAGATTTCTTGAGTTGCAGAAAAACAGGTTGTTACGAAACCCACAGCTCTGTACATGAAAAATATTGGAGTTCTATTTTAGGTATTACTTGGCATATCAAAAACTTTACGCTGGTAATTGCATTGTCAATCGTGTAGTGTCCCATTGCTAAAGGAATAGGTTCAGATCCAGCCATTCTTTATTTTCCAATGGCTAAAAAAAATGAGTTTTATAATGAGAAAATAATACAAATGATTCCCTTCAAGAATTACACTGCATATATTGCACAACAAAATTATCATGAGCAACAGTTAGATCATGAATTATGCTCAAAATATCTGCATTTTCCAGCTTCCTACAGCCTTTTTTAAAAACACTTTGAGCTGTGCTAATGCCCACTGCGTATTACTTGAAACCTGCCGAAGGTTTGTAGCTGGTACGAGCTGATGTGCTGTTCATCTCTGTTTGCAAGCTGTTTAATGTTAAAAGTTCTGCTGAAACTGTCAGTAGAAAGGCTATGAATAATTTCAAAGACCCTCCCAGGCTTATCTGCTCTCTTGCCTGCAGCATGCTGCTTTTAGTAATGGAAGTAGCAGACCTCTAGGTGCTGCCTGGCTGCTGGAGAAGTGACTTGGAAGCAGTTTCACCACAGCTGGGTAAGACTGAGATGGTGCCTGCACTGCTGGGACAATTACCACTCATTCCTGGTAGCAGTGATACTCATTTTTCACCAGACAGTGGTGAAAAAAATATTCAGTGTATGTGAATGAATGGTGTGTGGCCCCTGTATCATTGATGAGCTCCAACCCATCTTCCTGGAGCCTACAGGATCTGTAGGGCTGCTGCTTCCTGCAGGGTGTGTTTGCTTGTGCTTCTATGTATGATGCATAAAGGGTTCTGTTTTAAAATGTCTAATTCTTTTTGGAGCATGTAAAAGCCATTATTTGATGGAAATTTTGAAATACCGGTTCATCACATAAGATATTTGTCAGTATCTTGCAAAAATCCTTATGCTTTTAATAATCTGGTCTCATCTAAGCTTGAAATAGCTGACAGATTTGTTCTGCTGTTGATGAGAGTCTAGCAAGAAACAGGAGTATGGTGATTAGGAGCCTGTATTTCCCATAACCACCTATTACATATCTGGCATTCAAATCTGTGAGGGTTTTTTTGTGATTTTGGCTGGTGGTTTCTCTTAGTGGTATATTTTTTTTTATTTTTTTGTTTGTTTGTTTGTTTCTTTTGGGGGTGTTTATTTTTTGTATTTTCTGGGGGTTTTTTGTATTTTTTTTGCTCTTTCTGAAATCACTTAGTTTGTTGGGAAATGTCTTACTCAATGGAAGACTTCAAATAAGCAAAAAGCTTAAACCATGAATGGGCAAATATTTCAGAAAGCTCTTGGGAGTTTTAGGTAACAGTTCAGTAAAAAAAAAAAAAAAAAAGAAGAGGAAAAGGACCAGTATTGAGGTGGACTGCTTCCTTTTCAGTGAAAGGGTGGTGCAGTAAAAGGTGATCTACTGCTGTAGAATCTCTACTTCTGGTACTTATTATGGTACCATGGCAACATCAGAATTAGACAAGGAAAATGGGGTAAGCAGCCTGGTAGAACATAATCAAGAGCACACAAACAATGTGTTACAGGGAATGTATAGAAGGAATTATTAACAAATATTGTAGGGTTCTGGGAAGGAACACTGCAGAACTCTTCGGGGAACAGCTCGAGTAGGGGATCTGTCTGTAGGAAATGTGGAAGATATTGAAAGAACACATTGTCTGGGCTGGTGAGAGAAGTGGGGAACACGACACTGCTGCTACAGAGGGGTGGTGGCATTCTGGGTTGGGGAGAAGTAGAGACCAGTTAGCTTCTGGAGTCTGTGAAAGGTGTGATTTCTTCTAGATATAAAGAAACAATAATTCACTACTGCTCTGCCTGTGTGCTCAACCAGCAGGGTCATAATTAGGTCCTTTCAGTGATTTTTGTGTCTGTCTGAAGGCAGAATGTAGGCTTGTGAGTTGCAAGTGCTGTTTAGGGTCATCAGCTGTCCAGACTGACTCTGCAGTCCCCACAGAAGACAGAGACAATCACAGGCATTGCTGGCAGTGCAGGAATGCACAGGTAGCATGGCTTTGACAGACTGTAATTGTGAGGGATAGTACGGGAAATATATGATCTCAAATTAAAACCATCTGATGATCCTGGTATGTCAGGTCAATATTCCTGTCTGAGAATTCAGCAATCCCAGATTATAAACCTGGGAGCACAGGAAATGAAATTAATGCAAAAATCACAGGCATGACTGCATGTGAGACATTAAATAGAGTAGATCACAGCAGACTGTTGTACTTTCGTTTTTGATTGCTTTTGTTTCTCACAGGAGGTGTTTATGCACATTGTTTCAAAGAGTTTGTGTACACATTGTGAATTTACTACAACAATGCTTTTGATTTTTGTTCCCCAGCTGCTGTGGGTAAGTAACATGGGTATATTTGTACCACCTGTGTAGCAGGAGGTCCTTCCTTCCTTCAGCTGATTGCAGATTACAGGTTTGGATGTTATCAAATTAACCTTATGAACTGCTTTGGTTATTCTCAAATCAACCTTTTGACCTGCGTGTCAAAATTGTTACAGCTGGACGTGTACAAGCATGTGAGGATTAAGGTATTGGGAATGCTGTCCTGCCATTTAATCTCAAAGCCAGCCTGGAAGACATTGCTTATGAAATTGATTGATCTTTCTGTTGTGAGGAAATGATAAGGTTGTGAGACACAGACAGCATAAAAAATGTTTTGTTTAGAGCAAATCTGTTGAGTGCAGTGCCCACTCTTACCCTGGTGATTGCATTCTGGTGTGACAGATTGAGGGACAAGGCTGCAGGAGCTCAGTCCCTCCAGGGCCAGGAAGGAGATGGGCAACATCCAAGGTGCTCGGGGGGCTGGATGATCTCCTCTGCCACTGTCTATTGCCTGGGAATGGAAATGGAAACAGGGAGAGTTTCTTGTTGGCTGGAGAAAGCCATTTTGAACATGGGTACAGCATTTGTCTAAGAGATCTGCTTGGAGAAGCACAGGGCAGATGAACTCACTTTGGGCCCTGGGAAAATTATGGAGCATATTCACAGGCCCAGAGATATCTTCCAAGAGAAGGGGAAGGCATTTGGATGCTTAATCAACCTGATTTCCTTCTATGATAGGCTAAATAGATTTTTGTATGTTATTATTGTTATTTACCTCAGCTTTAACAAGGCTTTTGACATGGCCCTTGAGGATACTTTTGCAACTTGTGTTGGTCTGAGTGCATGGACAATTAAACAATCTTCAGGTGTCAACTCAGGTGTCTAAATGTAGAAAGAGACTCCCAAAATATGTAAGAGAATTCAGTTAATAGTTTTTAAAGAATGATTCAAAATTATTCAGAATGTTTTCAAGTGATAAAGTCAACTACTGTTTGCAAGGCTGCAAAGCACAAACACTACTTGCATCTTATTTACTAAGAAGGCCATACAATTTCTTTTTTTACACACAGAATTCAAGCCAACAGCAGATAATGAGGAGTGTGCATTAAAACTACAGTAATTGTTTGTTTAATAGTAATATTGTAACATTAAAACTCCTACTTATTATCCCTCTTTATTAATAAATAATTACTGATTTTGTTGCTCATTTATGGTAATACCAGGCTTTGAAGTGGGAGGGCTGGAGGAGAGGGAAAATCTGCTGGAAGTGGGCAGCGGCCACTGGGCAGGTGACAGGCACTGATGCTCTGGGCAGGTTCCCTCCCTCCCTGTACAGCAGCTCAGCAGAAATGCAGAGAATTCACTTTCTGCCCAGGGTTTCTGCTACATCAGTCTGCTGCAACCAGGTGCTTCAGGTAAACTGTGCAGCATGGGGATGAGGATCAAGTCAAGCACCAAAACAGCTTCTTTGACGTCTTTTCCTGGAGTTTGTGGGTGCAGTTCATCATTAAATGGAGTTAGCACTCTCTTCTAAAGCTGAGATTCCAGCACATTTACAGCAAGGATCTACAGCACACATGGATTTGGCAAAGGCTTAGAAGCAGTTATGGGTTTGGGATGTGGGAATTTGTAATATTGTGTTTACTTTTTCCTTCTGTTTTTCCTCCTACTCATGGGACCACTGGTGATGAGAGAAACTTGGGATGGCTTTACTGTGTGAAAGTGATGTTTCTGAGCTTTGTAAGTTGTTGCACTCGTGTAATAGAGGATGTGATAGTAAGCAGAATGTGGCCTGTCTTGAGGCAATCCTTCCTGGAGAGCTGCACTAAAAGCAGTTTCATTTAAATGAAGATTCATGTGGATCTACTTAAGAAGTAACTGGTAACTGATTTAGCCTTATTAGATGAATAAAATAACACCTGGTTTGCTGGACCTGAAAAAAAAATTGGTGAATATTGTGATTTCTCTCCTTTAAAAGCAAAAGCAGGGGGATACAGCCATGAAAAGAGCAGGCAGTGATTAAAAGGATTTAAAGTCCACAGGAGATTACACAGAACCATCCTGGAATGTGTGTGTGGATGTGCTGAGTCACTGGCAGAGGAGCTGATGAACACCTATCCCTGCCCATCCAGGGGCTGCTCCAGCCCCTGCCAGAGCTGTCCCCAGCCCTGGGGCTGTCACTCATCCAGGCCACCAAACCCTGCCCTGCTCCCTGGGCTGGTGGTTCACAGCTGCTCAGAGCAGCGTGTGGAATCAGTACCTGACAAGTGCAAACATCCGTGCTCAGATGGCAGGGCCCAGGGATATTGTGGGAGATTGTATCCTCATTATGTAAACTGTGTTTGCTTTTTTTTGCACATACTCAGGATTGTTTCTTAGCTTCCTGTCAGGTTTTTTTTTTTTTTTTAAATTTTTATTTTTATTGAAAGTTTAAGCTTGGATATATTTTGAGATGTTTTGGCATGAAAGATCCAGCATAAATACAGAACTTAAAATGAAAAGCTGCATGAATATAAGCTATTACAATACTATAAATGATTTATCTTGAATTAGACCCAGAAAAAAGATGTGATAGAGCCAAAGCATACAATATCAATGAAAAGGCAATCCCTACCTCTGCCTCTCTCTGAGCTGTTACAATTTGATTTTTCTCTTTTTCCTTTAAATTGCATTAGCAATTCCAGATAGACACTCAGTCTCCGAAAGAAAGGCCCTTGACATTAAGTGTACTGAAAGGTCATTGAACAGTCATAGCTTTCTTTTAATTTTAAATGCATTTATCCAAGAAAACGCAGCACTGATGCAACATCTGCTTTTCAAAGGGACTCTCTTTTAGCTGAGCTGACTGAGGCTTACAGAGGCCAATTGAAATGCCTAAGGTCACTCAGAGTGCCAGAGTAAGGGATGAGTATCTGGAAAACACACTGAAACAGCAACCTATTTTGTTTTTTCCCCAGAAATTACAAGGTTCTCCTTTAAACTTCTGGGTAAACAGCAGTATGGTTGAGGAAAAAAAAAATAGAAATGTTAAAGATGGTGACTCCTGCTGTGTTGATTACTATTGATACTGTGAGTTATTTGTAGAGGATTCTAAAAATTCCTGTCTAGAAAAATGATAAGTTACATATTGCAAAAGCAACAAATACTGTGAAGGCAGAAGGCTGTGAGAGAGTTCACTGCATTGTTGCCACATACACACTGCTTTTCCAAACTTGTTTTTTAATAATTTTGCTGTGATTGACTTCAATTAGATGGCACTGTCTAAACTGGCTGATGAGCACACTCGTAAGATCAGAGCTATTTTGGGAATGAAAGATCCTTTCCCCCGTCATTGAGCAGTGAAGTAGGATGCAGTGATGACTGTGATTAGCAGAGTACATGCATTCACACGAGGCAAAAACGCTACGCTGAGGATGAAGTACAATTTTAGCTTTGGAAATCTGCACAGAAGTGTCTCTGCAATGTTGTAGTGATATCTGTCACTTTCATGGCTTTTAACCCTCTGACTGTAGAAGTTTTTTTTAAATTTCACCCAATTTAATAAATGCCGCCTAACTACAGGGAAAAAAAAAATTACAGGCGGTTTGTTTTAGATGGGTGTTTTGCAGAAGTGAATTCTGTTGAGGAAATGCGTAGCCTGTCAACGCATTTGTATAAAGAACTCTGAAGAATTGCTATGAATTAAAATTAATTTATGGACAGTGATTGTAATTCTGCCTTCTGTACATGCCTCAGTCTCTGATTGGCTTACATTAACGAGGATGTTTGGGATGTACAAGGAATGCAAGTCATAAAATTCAGTGTCAGAAAAGAGAGGCATCTATGGGATAAGTTATAGGAAGCAATCTTAACGATTAACAAATTTATTTAAAGATTGCCAAGGGCAAAAACAAGGAACCATCTTCCAAGTAGTACACTTGAAAGATAGCATGACTATCTTTCACCTTCATTGCTGACAAAAAGAGCATTACTGTACTCTGATGGCAAAATAGGAATTCAGAGGGGCTATCTTTGTAAGGTCAGATGGAAGGGAGAACATGAAGAGGAATACATGGGAAGTACAGCTATGCTTCTATTATTGCAGCATACTGAAGAGTGATCAAAAGAAATGTGACCTTTTCTGAAGGTGACTGATGCATTCATTGCTGGCTTTAACTTGTTCTGCCAATATTCTGATGTTTCATTTGCCCTTTAATCCCCAAAAGGTTTAATTTTTCACAGAAAACAGAGTGGATGTTAAAAATCTTGTTTGGGGTTCATCACCCACCCCACCCTCCCAACCCTTTGGAAACAACCTGGGTACTCAGGAAGAAAAACCCAAATCATTATTTGTCAGAAGGATTCTAATGTTATTTGGTGGGACACTTTGTAACCTTGTTGAACATTGCAGTTCTCTGTATTGACTTTGCTTTGTCCAGTAAAAGCTCTGGCTGGAATATTTTTCTTCTGCTCCCAAACTGCTTGTACCATGTCTGAAAAATGATTTTGCTGAAGTAAAATACAAACTGATCAATCACACAAACAAGACAAAACTCCCACAGAGCACATGGGGAAAAGAACAAAGATTATTTTTGTCTGTCTAGTTAGAATTTTGCATATGCTTGAATATATCTGACAGGTTGTTTGTGCCTTTTAGAAGATTAAAAAAATATAAATAAATATATATGGAGAGAGAGAGTTCTGATGAGTACAATAGCAGTGTTGTTTTTCATACATTTGGGGTGTTGAAACAATTCACAAGTGGCAAAGCAGACCAAGTTGTCTTATGTTGTTCCCTGCAAATGAAGATAAATGCCTTGTTCTTTATGACTCTGTGTTACATTCCTCAGAGAAGGATTTTTAAAATGTGTTTTTAACTTTCTACCCCTTTTTTCCTTAGTTATATATGTATTTAAAATATAAAGGAAGTATTTGAGGATTGCAGTTAAAAGCTGGGCTCCAGCTACGTTAGACCCTGAAATATTGTGACTATTCTGAAAAAGACAAAAAAGAGAAAAAAATTATGCTAATCCTTCTAGAATATGTAGACCTATTGGGACTGTAAAATTTCAGAATGTGATTGTAACCTGTTTATTGGAGCAAAAACCATAAAAAGATTTATCCTTCTTTTTGCTGTAGTTAAGAATTGTAAGAAAATAGAAAATAAGTTTCAGTACCTTATTCACCATATGGAACTTCACTGCTGGTTTTCTCTTGTCTCCCCTGAAATAATTTCTCCTTAACACAGCTTGAGTAGTGAACCTCCTTCCTTGTGTTTGATTCCTGTGTTTTCTTATCAACATTTCAGGACAGTTATGTCTTTGCTCAAAGGGGCATCCATTAAAAGCAATGGCAAGTCCAAATTTTAAGCAAGTCCAAAAAAATATTGAGTGGGGTTCTAGGGACAGCTGAAATACATTAATCTGCCTGAGTAGCTATGAAAATCCATCCTGAATGATTGTGCTAAGTTCGAACCATCTCTATAAAAAAATCCAACCAACCAAGCTCAACAACTGTCTAGACAAGGTTCTGCTTCTCTACCTGGACCTGTGAAACAATTCACTTTACTCTGATTTGACCCCTTGAAGTAAATACAGTTTAAAGAGCAGAAGAATCCTGATGATGGACAGTAGGAATGAGGTGAGAGATGTGTCCTGTGCATTGAGATGTGTTCAAGGTGTGGCTTTGCTTTGGGAATTTATCCAGACAGCCCCAAACCAGAGGCCTGGCTGGGTGGTGTTTGGAGAAGGGAGAGCAGATCCACCTAGTTTACAGAGAAGATCTGAAGTGGGAAGGAAGAGATGTCAGGCCCTGGTCTCAGATATGGAAGGATGGAATGAGAGGAGCTGTGCAGAAGCACAGAAGTGTTTTCGTGGTGGAGGGTAGTTATGAGACAACTTGCATGAGCATTTGAACTTGTGGGTGTTAACTCCAAACCTCAAATGTGCTCAGGAATGCCTAACGAAATGAGTTTTGGATTCAAAAAAATTGCTCAGACTTGTTAATATTTGATGGTAGAAATTCATCTGTGTCTCCATTCATGTGTGACCCACTTTGTATCCTTTTGGGAAATACATATGGTAAGGCCAAGAAATTGCACATGGTTCTTCTCGTTAGCGTATGCACTGAAAATCTGCAGCTTGGGAAAATATATTTCTTTTCTTCCCTGTAGGCCCCAGGGACATAGCCTTTAAAACTTTCTGCTTCTCTGAGATTTGTGTAGATCCAAACATCCAGCAAGGTCAGTCCCTGTCCTTGTGCCCTCGCTGTGACTGCAGAAGTTCTGCCTCTCCCTGCCCCAGGGGAGATTTGCAGCATCAGGTGCTTCCAGACTCTTTGTGTCTCCAGGGTGCTCTTCGGAGAATTTGCCAGTGAAGATAAAAAACCAAATCCTACTAGTGGAAGTATTCATCCTCCTCTGGATGGAGGAGGGAATGTTTGGCAGCCTACCTGCCCTGTGCCTGTGGCCAAACTCCTCCCAGCTGTGAATCTCCAGCCCTCCAGAGAACCTTCTGCAGAGCCCAGCTGGCTGAGCCACAGGGCAGCTCCCTTCTGTTCCCCAGCAGAGATGGAGAGGGCTGGGTGCAGAGGCTTCTGCACATCAGTGTGATTTACAACCAGCACAGCAGAGAAGTGACTCTCTGTACAATAACCTTTGGTTTTGTAGAGCTGGCTAAAACACAGTCAATTGAATGTGAAAGAAGCTAATTAAGAAACAGTAGACCAAAGTAGTCATCAATGTAATTTCTTTGGCTTCAGTGAGCTTATTGCATGGATGAGTTTTATTGGAGATGTTATTACTAATACAGAAAGTATGTGCAAAGTTAGGAGTTATGAAGTCAAAGCTGTGATTCACCTGGGAATACTGTTCTTGATTTTCAAAGAAGGCTGAAAAGAGTTAAGCATAAAACTTTACTTCTCTTGCATTTGGGCACTTAATCTTCTTGAACTTTTACAAATATCCTACCTAGTGAACCAGTTGCTTATCTTCTATGAAGAGGAGTTCCCAGAGTGCTAGGTGATATGCCAAGGAAGCTCTTGCATTAGTGTTTCTCAGAATGTAAGTAGTCTGAATTTTTAGCATACTTGCTCAGTCAAAGGATGGGAGAAGCTGCTTTGTGCAACTGTTTCTATTCCTGCGCTTTCCATTTAAGTGGCACTGGAGATTTTGTACCCTTTTCACACTGAGAAGGCAGGGTTCTTCTTTTCAGGCAACTGGTTTGCCTCTCTTTTGGTTTTCTGCTTAACTGAATTAATTTATGGTATTCCAGAAATGTATTTTGTGGGTGCCTCACAAACAGAGCATTGAACTCTGCCCATGAGCTGCTGTTCTGTCCTGTGGGCCTGAAGGGCTTATTGGCTTCTCAGTTTTTCCCTAATTGGGAGGAGCCTCAAGTGCACTGAGGTGATGCATCCCTGCCATAATCTTCACCAAAAAGAATCTCCTATAATGACATATATTGGGATAGAAAGTATAGTCTTGCTGTTCACAGCTTTGGCTGGCTTCAGACCTGGACATTTGAATTAGAGTTTAGATCTGTTTAGGTTTGGAAACTGAAAAGAAGCTGAAATCTTTGGAAATTTGGTGTTTAATTACCTCTTGGGGTTCTGGGACTGAGTGATTTCCTTAAGGTCACAAATGGAGTAGAAACAGAAACTGAGCAGAGAATTCCCAAATCCCAGTCCTTTGCCATTTATCCTTGACTAATCTGATATCTTGTGATCTAGGTTTCACTTCAGCCAGCTGCCTTCATCGAGCCGCTGGTGTCATCCTACCCTGGGACAGCTGGCCAGAGTTTAATGCAGGAGGAAGTGTCATCTGCACGTTCTTGTTTGCAGCCCTGGCATTATGGGATGGCCGCTGGTAGCTCGGCACAGGCACTGACTATAAAATGGAAAGAGCCCTGTCTGTGCACCTCGAAGGAAAACAGAAAGTTTCTGATCAGAGGTTTCAGAGTCTGAAACACAGAACCGAAACTGCCAGAATTAAGGGCTGCTTGTTTAGATAATAAATGTAGGAGCCAGGAAATTTAATCTCACACAAAACATCTGCATTTTAGTGGTATATATGTGATGGAGATACCCAGGGGAATGAATTAAGAATATGTCCACAGATTTCTGTGCCATTCCTCACTTTT
This sequence comes from Drymodes brunneopygia, assembly GCA_013400955.1. NCBI lineage: Eukaryota > Metazoa > Chordata > Aves > Passeriformes > Petroicidae > Drymodes > Drymodes brunneopygia. Next base: position 542,883 of record VZTZ01018416.1, read on the forward strand.
GTTTTTTCTGCTTGGCTAGTGCAGACTTGGAACGATTCACAAGGAAATACTTTAAAGAAATACTATGAGTAATGAAATATAAAAAAAAAAAAAGCAAAGTATTGAAAGAATGACTTTTAAGTATTTAAAATCCAACCCTGGTATTTGAAAAGAAAATGCTAAGTAATAAAGGGGATGAATTTCCACATAAAATATTGCACAGGAAATTTGCACACACAACCTTTTATTTGTTTAATGGATTTTCTGTGAACATCTCCCATTAAATGTTTGTAAAACTTCAGCCCAAGAAATTTAGCTATGGAAGTAAAAGCATTTATATTCATTAGATGAACGCAGACTTTTTGCTCATGATTTGGGTGGAATTTAAAATGATTAATGCAGCTTAAAGTAGTTAGGTGATAGGAATTTTCTAAAACATTTTATCTGTATCTAATAAGCCCTCTTGGGGATACAAGAGCTTATGATGCATATAAGGAAATTTAGAATCAGTTTATTAAAAACACATTTCCACTCACTTTATTGTATCTAAAGGCTTTCAGGTATTTTACCTTCTAGTGAAGCCAGTCCATGGAGAATAGAATCATATAAACACCTAAATCTGAGAAGCCCAGCCTCTTATTGTAGACATGGGAGTTTCATCTGACAAAGGGTGAAATCAATCCAGGAAAATGTTATAGCTGAAGTTCAGAAAATCCTTCACAGAACTTTAAAATATCTTAAAGTGAATTTGTCTAGTGAGGAGCTCTTAAGGATTATTCTGTAAAATCTTAAATATATATATAAAAAAAGCATTCCAGTCAGACTGTGGTCTCAAATTAAGCCTTTTAAGTGGCTTTGTGATAAGATAACTCTAAAAATACTGAATGTAGCTGTTTATTGAAATTTTCTAGAGAAGGGAAATTCAGATTTGCCTAAAATTCAATTAAGGACTTTTCCGAGTTTTTGACTGACTTTGTAGAGGTAGAGAAATCAGATAAATCAGCAGGAATACATCCTTTACTGGGTTCATAGTGCAAATTAAAAGTGGTACACTTGGTGCTTTAGATCCCTGGTAAATCAGTCTCTGCAGAGTCACTGTCTCCAGCATTCAAAGCCAAGCCCCTCCTGGATGGAAAATCAGTTCAGTGGTGTCTCAGTTATCCCAGGGTGGACTCTGCAGCTGATGGATGGGAATCAGGCTGCAGGTTCCTGAGACGCTCAGCCCTGCTCAGGGTGAGTCAGTCTGGAGCTGCTGTGAGCAGTGATGATACCAGCTCTGATTCAGCATTGTCACTGTGCACTCTGTGCACCACTTTTTCCTGCTGTGTCCTTCTCCAGCCTGATTTACAGGGCAAGAGGGACTACAGGCTGTAAGGTGGCAAGTTAAACATCTGGTAATCCAATTTGTTGAATATCTGTCATGTTTGTTGTGCATTTCTGTCCTGCCGGCTATCATTTCACTGGATTTCTTTGAAGAATTGATTTTACTGAGTTAGAGAAGCCAAAATTTTAGAGTTGGAGGGTAAAAAGCATGAATATAATGAATAGCTATTCCAGAGAAGTTTAAACATGTATCAGTCTCTGGTTTCTTAAGGTCTATGCCTAAGTAGAAACTCTTTCCCAGGACAACATTATGCTGGAGCTGCTGCACTTTGTGCTGGTCAGTAGATTTAGATTATGAATATTCGAGTGAGCTCTTCCCATAGCAGGGATTTAACTGGTGCTTATCCACAACCATTGCAGTGATGCTGGCAGAAATCTGTAGCCTTGACACAGCCTGAAACTGTGTTCACCTCAGTTCTTCCAGCCAGTCTCCTTCTCCTCACAAGGACTCACTTTAATGTGGCTGTAAATTTTTTAAAGGAATGTTCTGAACTGAATGCCACAGCAAATAAACCATTGTGATAGCACACAGTGATGCTTTGTTTCTCCAGGAATGATGGAAAAACAGAATAATTTGTTCTTTCTTAATATGTGCTCTATGCTCAAAACAGGAATAACAACTGGTATATTTAGCTCTTCAGTTTTACTGCTGGGCACGTTAGGAAAGGACAGGACAGAACTGGCAAGGTGGAAGGATCCCTGTTGTTGATCCTCCTTGTTTCAGGGCTCACTGACTCAGGGAAGCAGCACGGTGCTGCCCACCTGGCTGTTTGAGGTGGAGTTCAGCCCCTGCTCTGTTGGCTGTGGCTGTGATGTACTAGTGGCAGTGCACTGTGTGTGCAGAGTCAGATGTGCAGGTGCTGGGATGTGACAGTGCAGTCTCAAACTCTTCTGGACCTGTCATAACACTGATGTTGTGTTTATTAGACAGGATAAACAGAAAATTTAAACTCCTTGGGGGAAGGGAAGGAGAGACAGGCTCTGAATACTTACTCCAGGAAGTACTCTTCTGATTATTCAGTCCAAACACAGAAATAACAAATTTTAGGTAATTCCTTCTTAGTTGCTGTTTGTTTGGTGTTCAGTGGCCTACTTTAGGCACAGCATATGTTTAACAGATAATCCTGTGCAGAACAGAATTTTTCTACACCTTAAAATCAAGGTCACGGAGGTGTTTGTTTCTAAAGGTTTATTGAAAGGCCATCCACTCTTTGGGCAGAGAAATTTCTACTTCCTTTTCTGCTGTCAGACTGTGTGATTCTAAATGTCTCCTTGAAATACACACTGCCTATTTCTTTGTAGGTACAGATACTTTTAAAAGCTGTCTTAAAATAGGTGCAGATTGAAGAAATTGTCTGCCATCAGATGAGTAAGACTTGGCGGGGCTTCTCTCTTCCTTTCATCTACATATGCACACCTCTACAGTCATAAAAATATCCTTTTTAAAACCTGCAAGGATCTACTGCTACTCTCCAAAATGCCTGGCTGTTGTGGGGCAGTTGTGACTCTTCATGGCAGTGTAGGGTATAATGTGTGTAGTTCTGCTTCTGGTGGGAATGTCTGTGCAGGCAGACTAAAGAGTAAAGGCTGAAGCAAAATTAATCCATGTTGATCTCCTGCCATGCTGGACAGAAAGACATTGTTGAGGTTTGATTGATGAGTTCTCATCCTTGCCTATGGAGTTACAGGAAACAGAATATGCTGGCTTGAAGAAGAGTGGTGAATCCATGGGAGTAGAAACAATATGCCCCATCCTAGACTCATATTCCCAACTCCAAATGCTCCCTTTCTTTGCATTCCAGCATCCCAGATGGCAGATCTCCTTAGCACAGTTAAAAATTTTCAGCTTACTGAAACAGGTTTATTTTTTTTGTCTTCTTTTCACTGTCTTGTCACTTAAGACCCCTTCATTTAATGAGTTATCTCCAGGGTCATGTTGGGGAACGAGCTGACAGGATGAATGACAGTGTACACGGACAGGGTGAGAGATTCCTCTTCAGTTTGCAACCTTGCTGGCACACAGTCCATAGCATCTCTAATAAAAAGGAGTCATAGCTCTCCAGATTTTTCGATCATTGTTTTAATTTCTTTGCTCTGTTCACTACATCATGGGATGTTACTCTGGTTATCTTTGTTGTAGCATTTTAACAATAAAAAAATGCCCTCAATTCTGTGCTGTAGAACAATTAGAACAGCCAAAGGGAAAAAGTTTACCCATTGTGGATTTTGCCTTTTTCTTGGTCCTCTGGATTCGAACAGAACAAGCAGACGATCATTTCAGGTGCTCTAATACCCACTAATCTATGACTATTTTCCTCAGATAAAAGGATTGTAATTTTTTAGTCTAGAGGCATCATTAGTGATTCCATCAAATCTAATGAGAAGCAGAAATTTATTTTAACTGAGTAGTGATTTAGCTGTACCCTACAAACACAGGCATAGCTACTGCAATTTACTTTCAGGAACACTTGAGGCTGAGGTCAATGATGTCCTGCTTTATTTCTTGGAAAGTCAGCAATGTGTGCAACCTCTTTTACTAAAAAGCCTCAAGGTTCCTTTTGCACAAGCAAGAGTTATTTAGTCTTGGTATTCTAATTATATTCTCCCAAAAATTTCCCTCAAAGTTCCAATTAATTATCATCTTCACTTCCTCTTCTGATGAACTGTCATGTCATGTTGTTTCTGTGAAATGCCTGATAGCCACTTCAGATGCAAGACTGTGTTTTGCTTGGGAAGGGTCACATCCACCACCAGCACGTGTCAGTGTGATGTGCTGATTATAGGGAAGGTGTTTTAAATATAGCAATGGTGAAACTGAGTCTAAATATTCATGCTTAGGGTATGAAATGAGGTGTGAGTTTTCCCTCCCTTCACCATATTATCTGTGCTGTTCTGCACACTGAAAGCTCTGTTTTTGTACCTTAATCATTGTGTGCAGTGTCTTCCCTCACTAACAGGAAGGAAAATCAGGGAAAAACCTTCTGTGGTGAGGTAATGATACCAGGACATAAATTGCTTACAAAATTAGAAAAGGGGGTTGGATACACCACTAAAGTGCATATCTGCAATTCAGCTATACTGATGTTGCCAACATTCCTGTTGTTGGCTGCAGTTGAAATGCAAACTTTTAAAAGTCAATAAGATGAGTGCTTTCATTCCTCTTTAGAGAAATGGGTAGAACACTTCTGTTTAAAAAAAAAAAAATAAATCAGAAGTTTGGTATTCTAGCTATTTAAAAATCCTTCAAAAAGGGACTTTGTGAGAGATATTAGATAGATTTTAAGGAATATTAGAAATATTTTCCTTGCCATTTGGCTTATAACCATAGCTTCTTCCAAAGGATTACGAAATATGAGTGACGGAGATGATCAAAATACTTGGAGGCTGGAAACTCTGTGTAGCTTTAGGAAATTACTTCACAGAATCAATATTGCATTGTGTTGAAAATGTGCTGGAAAGTGAGTCACCATCTTGAATTTCAAATGTAGGAAGAGTAAGTTCTAAAGTCAGGGTATATTACAGATGTATCATTTTTTGTACAAACCACAACTCGAGGTGCAGATCCTTTCAAGGTGCTGATATATTAAATAGGTATCATTTCTTTTTATATTAGTGCAATCCTGAGCAATATTTTGTGACATGAGTGTACATTTAGTTGAAAGAATGAGTGGAGAAGAGAGGTTGTAATGGGAGATACTCCTCTCTGTCTTTCACCTGCATATTGATAAGCTGGCTTTGAGGTATGTTTCCTGTTTGTTTGCAATTGCAAATTCTTACTAAATTGCAGTAGAACATCTTGTCTGCATTTTCTAAATTCACAGCCACTCTACTTAAATACAGTTCTCACCCACACAGAGTTTCATTTGCACAAAAGTCATAGCAGCAGAATATCAGCAATTCCCACGGAAATGACAGCCTAAGCCTTTAGTTCATAATATTGAAAAATTTCCCTAACTTGCAACGTTTCCTGAGGGAATGTCAGAGTTGGCATACATTTCTGCTGCTTTTCTCTAATTTTTAACCTCTTATTACAAATGAAAGCTTGTAGGGCTTTTTAACAGGTGCTTTTTGCCTGGGAGTACATGACAGAAGTAGAAAGCCAGAGAACTGTGATAAAAATTAAACTCAGCAAATCTAACTAGTTCTAGTGAGAATGCAGCAGGGAGTTACAAATCCTCAGTGAAAAGAGCTAAAGATTGCTTAATTAAACAGGGTTGCAGAATTAGATTTAACTTTAAACTTGAAATTTAAACGAATTTCTTTGGTGAGGAAACAGAGACTTCTTGAATGTCTTCCTAGAATTTAAATCAAAGTAGTTGCTTATTTCGCACAGAAGATTTCAAAATCCTGGAGAATAGGTTTTTATCACCATATTTATAAATTGTCTAAAAAGAAATACTCAGTGATGATTAGAGAGTGTAACCCAGGATAAAAACCCAAAGGAAAAGGAATTAACATCTTCGTGGGCTGTGAGTACTCAGTCACTGCACTGATTTGAATAGGCAATATTTAATGTACATCAGGTTTTCAAACCCTCATGTAATAGCAGATTTCACTGAAGATCTTGAAGGCCCTTGGAATCTGTGACCAAAGCTTTATAAACACCAGTTAAAAGCAGCACAAATACTGTTAGGAAAGCAGGTGGAGGAGAATTATCCTTGATGAAAGGTTTTGGGCAATTATCTGAAAATAAATTTGGTGTCACTTATCCAACGGGTTGCATTTATGATTTATTGTTTCCTGTGCAACTCAGAAGCTGTAGATTCCCCAACAAAAGATATTTCTACCTGTTACCTTTTAGCTTGTCTGGTAGGCTTCTGAAAAGGATCAAATGGCATTAATTGAATTTTGAGGAATAACCCATTGACTTTATGGTTAACCCCCAGAAGCTGTACTGTGGGTACAAGCTGAGCAGGATTAATTCAGCTTTGAGTATCTTGCCACTGTCACCTGAACATCTTTGACAATTTTCACCTGTCCAGATTTTTATTAATGCAAATCTCTGCCTCGTTTTCATCAAAGACCGTGACAAAAAGTTTTAAGGCATTGGGCTTCATGGTTTCAGAGGTCCTTGGCACAGATCTTTCCAGCAAAGGGCCCTGAGGCACTTTATCTGAAAATGCAAAAGTGATGCTGACTGGGGCTGTGGCAAGGCCAAGGTGCCTTAGGGAAATGATGGTTCAGTGCTTCAGCAGGACAGCTTCCCTTGGATGATGCCAATTAAGCTGTAGCTGTCATTTAAAGTCGCTGTCTTCTGGATCGCACCTCCTGTGCACAAGCAGGAATCAATCAGTCTCTGGTGCTGGGTTATAAATAAAAATGAAGGTTCGTGGTTTTGTAAATGGAAAAAAAAAAAAATGTCCCCAAAACCCAAAACAACATGTACCCAAATGTTGCTGGTTTCCAATAGTGGCAATTATTTCTTGGGCTCTTTTGGGAGGCATTGAAGTCTGTCATCTCAGAAGTTTCATGTACCAGATGAATTAAACTAAAGCCACCACTTAAATACCTTTATAAGGCTGTGAATTATTTTTAAATTCAGGCAGTGTTATATTAATAAACAAGCATGTAAAAAGCTATAGTGTAATCAGGTTTATTGTTTCATAATAGGTTTATACAAATTATGAATACCCAAGTTTTATTAATTGGACTTTTAATTATCTACTAGAGTGAAGAGTGATGTAAAATTACTAATAGCTCTGCTAATTAATATGGGGATTCAATGGTTGTTAATTAAGGGCAAATGGGACAGGGCTAACACAATCCCCTTTTGACTATGATGAATAAAAAGTCAAACCAATAGCTTATTTCCAAATTAACATGATTGATAAAAAGTCAACTCTGAGCACAAGTCATTCATCCTAAGGGAGCTGCAATTTTAATGTTTAGATGATACAAAAAAAGAGATCATGTCTATAGGCCTTGAAATAAAAGGAAAAGCTGCAAAAAGCTTCAAGGGGCTAAACTACAGATCTGTAAACTTGCTTTTAAATATGTAACTTTGTGCACAGTGAGGCTTCTCAGATCACTTTCATTTCTCGCAGATTTAAATAAAGCTGACACATGAATGGCTAGCCATCTGTAATATATTCCAGGAAAATTATCATTATTTTACTTTCTTTTCCATTTATCAGATATTCTGAACAGCACTTTACACACACAAAGGAAAAAAAAAAGTGGTGTTGAGGGGTGAGAAGCACCTTGCCAGCAGCTGGTTTATCAGCCTGTCTGTGACCATTGAAATCCATCCCCTTTTGATTGCTGGCTGCTCATTACTTGCTTTCCTGTGTGTGGCTAAACATTTGAAATTTGTGTTTAAAATATTCAGGAAGTCAAATCTGGGTGTGTATGTCTAGAAAAAAACCCTCCAAGATAGAATCCAGAGTGTTTGGTGATGTGCTTATGGACACAGGTACTGTGTATTCAGAGTTTTCACGTAGTGTGTGAGGTCTTGAGTTTGGTTTCCCCTTTGCTGAAGGAGGTTAAAACTTGCATTTCCAGTGATGAATAACTACCAAGGTAAGGACTGCTTTGTTTTGGGATTTTTTCTGCTTGTTCTGCTGCAGAAGTGTTGTGTAACAGGAGCAGGGAGTACCTGGGACAAGAAGTCAGATGGATAAATGTGGTTTCATGAGCAAATGTTTAAAGCAAGTTTGAGCCTATTAGGAAAAACAAAAATTCAAAACACTGGGAGCTATAATTGAAACATGCTGAAACTAAAGGAAAAACAGGAAAACATTTTGATCTTTATGAGACAGAGATGTATGTATGCTGTTTGACACAGAATGAGTGTAATTTGCATAGCTGAATATGAATTTAAGGACTTGGGATTGGAAGGAATCTCTTGAAACCATATTGCTTGGTCCTCTTCTATCACAGGCAATTATTTCACATAAAATTTTCACAATCTATCACATTCCAAATTAAAAAAAAGCCTCTTTTTCTACCTTTGGATGCTGATTCTGTGCTTTGGTTCTCTGATGGTTAGAAACCTCCTAATCCCTAGGCTAAATTTATTCATGACTGGTTTATTTTGATATTGTTCATGACCATTTGATTCTGTTCCAGCTCTGATTTTTAGCTTGATTTTCCCCCTTGAACAAATATTTCTATCTACAGGCTTTTTGGACTTTCCAAACAAGGCAATTCATGTTGGGCTCTTTTTATTTGGTAGTATGGCCCTTCCTAATTCCTGTATTATACTTCTCTGCATCTTTTCCAACTCCATTTTGCACACAGGAGCCCTGTCAGTGCTTTAAGCAGTCCTGACAGTACTTTTTTAATCTTGTTGGGAAATGAACTGATTGATGTATACCAACTGTGATCATATTTGCCATTTTATTAAAGTCTACCCATACCATCCTATATGTCTTTTTCTTCCTCCCCTTTTCAGTGTCCTGCAGTTCAAGTTCATATTTTTCATTCTCCAGTTACAGACCCTTCCCTGCACTGAATTTCATCCTACCTCTATTACTTTACTCCTCAAGGTTTTTTCATTCTTTATATGTGATATCCCAATCTTTCATGTTGACATTGTCTCCTCTTAGTTCATTAGGTAATTGCATTTTATTCTTACCTTTTTTTGATGGATATTATTATGAAAATATTGATTGTTCTACTAACTTTCATTTTGATAGAGGTAGAGCTGCTTTTTTTTTTTATTTTAGTATTTGGTAAAAAATATCTGTGGGGAGTGGTCTTCCCAGGCTTTGTATTTCAGTAATATCATAATAAGTTACATTTCTTAAGTCAATATGTGCTGTGTTATTGTGAAAAGATATTTTTCATGATACAGGGCAGGAACTGTGTCATGTGCAGTTTGGTTTTCTGAATGTTTAGCTTTTATTGCTGCCAATACATAACAGTACGTATATGAAAAGCTATATTAGCAATAACATTTTCTTTAATTAATTTTTCCATGAATGAATTCCTATTAGAAATTCATTCTTACTACACTGTATTATGTTGTGATGCACTTTGGTGAAATTAACTCAAAGAGCTGCTCTTTGCAATTTTAATATTCCGCTGGGTTTTCCATTCTAGAAAACTCATTATTATACATGTACAAAGCTGAAAAGAAACAAGAGAGAGGCATATTGTGTGAATAACAGTCAGGGAAAAGAGACAGCTGGCATGATAATTTTCTAATAAAGCTTAGAAAAGGCTGCTGTGTCTTGAAAAAAATGAGAGTTTTAATTTGAGTATTCCTTTTGTTTGGATTTGCTTTGTACTAAAAAGTTCTGAATCCTATTCACACCTTTTATGAATATTAACTGAAAAACAAATATATCTTGTCAAGCCCTTCTACTTGGTAGGTGCAAAAGAATCAGTGGTGTGTATCCAGTGGGGGATGGTATTTCTTGTTCTTCTTATCCACTTATTCTCCCCCAACCAGACTGTGCAGTTTGGATCTTGATAAATAGAGATTTTTCTGAATCATGGACAACTTATTAACACATGGAGCCTTTAACTATCTGTGTGCCAAAGTGCAGCCTCCAAGAAATGTTTGTACCTTTCTTAATTCCTACGACATTTACGATCCTGACCTTTGGAGGCTGAGCCTAAAAGCCCACTAGTGGAAGGCTAGGAAGATTCTAGACAACAGTCATAGAAATTAAACATTTCACTTCTGCCCTTTGAAGTCACTCAAATCTTGTTATTTGTAAGTAAAGCTTTAATTTTATTTCAGATATGACATTTTAAAAGACTACGTGCTACTTTCTTACAGAATTTAAACCAGATATTTTTAAAAAATGTACTAAGTATTTACATTTAATTAGAAAACTCAAACACACAGCTTAGAGAGGCAAATTAAGGTGAAATTTAAATTAGTATGAGGGAGAAAAGTTAATCCTTTAAAGTGAAAATTGAAACACCAAATTCTGTGCTTGCTGCTACCTTTCAGCAGTGGATGGCCGAGAAACCAGGTAGCCTTCCCTAATCTGCATTTCTGACTGGTTCCTTGCATTTTGTAAGGCTTTTCAAAATGCAGTTTTGAGCACGTTATTGTAACAGTGTTTTAAAAATGTATTAGTCCTGTAAAATATTTCCTGTTATTCCTTGGCTTGATGTATTGTTCTAATGTGTTGCCCTGATATTAGATTATCCTAACTTGTCTCTATTTTCATCCATTCATCCTTTTTATACAATATAATGTTATTTGCATTAATGAAGTTACTGCTAATTTATGTCACAGTGAGAAAGGAATCAGGCTTGTTATATCTGGTATCACAGTTCATGAGAGAATCAGTTAATTGCATTCCATTAGTAATTAACATAGAGGACTATGAAATACTAATGTTTTGTAAACTGCACATGTAATAGCCCTTATTCTCTGTAACCACAGGGCTGCAGGTGGCAGAGACACAAAGGTCTCCACCCATAGATGGGACCTTTGCTGCTCTTAAATGAAAAGCACTGACAATAGTTTTTTGAAACCACAGTTACACAGTCATGGACCATGTGCCACTGCCACCAAACTGGAGACATTTATCTGACATTTGGTGTAATTATTAAACAAATTATTAATTGGTCCCTTTTTTTTCTTTCTATGTAGGTTGAGATTGGTTAATTTAATTTTTGTCAGCTTTTTCAGTACTTGAAACGTTTTAGTTCGTTTATTTGTTCAGCCTTGCCTGGTGAACTGTGTGTATCACAGTGGGTTGCTGTCACTGGGTTCAGGTTCTCAGAACCCTACCTAGACCCAGGCTTGTTTCATCAGGCTCTGTGCTACAGGTGGGAGGATACAGCAAAAGGGTCAATTTTAACCACGCTCCTGCTCCACTGGAGGCAGAGATTGAGTGACCCAGCAGGAAGAAATCCTCATGATAAAGTCAAGGGAGTTCAGGTTAAGAAATCTTTCAATTTAAATTAAACAGTGTGGGCTCTGTTCTGTTAGGAGTGTTTGGAAGCTCCCTGCTAAGAGCCAAAAACCACAGGTACATGAGGTAAACAAACACTGGGGCTTCTTTCCCACTTCTTGGTCTGTAGAATTGATGCATACAGCTTCCCCATGTAGACAAAGAACTTTTCTTTATATTTCTAAGTGCCATTCATGTGTATTTTAAGTTTTTTTTAGCCACATCTATTCCTTCGTTTCATTCAGTCTACTGGCACAAAGATTTTAAGATTTGTGTGATACCAGGTTTTATGGCATTGTGAAAGACTTGAGTTTCATGTGGAACACTGTGAGTTTGAACACAAGTCTGCTAATGGGGTGGCTTTGCTGTTTAGAAAGCTATGCCTGGATGCCTCTCCTCAGAAGAGGGTTTTTTTGCTTGCTGATTGTTTCAGTGGTGTTTAACTCTGAACCTACTTTGTGGCTGGTCTTGGATAGGTATTTCTTCCATTCATTGGGTGTTGAGATGTCTCTCTCAGCCCTTGATCCCTTCCCATATCCATCCCTTCTCTTGGTCTTTCATTCCCCGGCATTTTCCTCATTGCTGCACAAAACAAATCCCCAGACATTTGGTGTGCTTTGCAAACTGATTCACTTAATGGATGATACTGTTTTAAAATACAGTGTATACAGTCTAGCTGTGAAATGAAAAGTGTTTTGCAAAATCAGTGAGCAATTAAATTTCAGTTCTTTCCTGGTGGGGACTACATAGAAGTTCTTTGAATGTCAGAACACATTAAAAAGAAATCAGAAGCCTCTAGAAGGATCCAGTCCCACTCGATCAAGATGTAACAAATTTAACCCGTTAGTCCCAGTTTAATTTCCTGGTGTTGTAAATTGGCATTGTGTAATCTCCCATTGATAGGTCTGATGAACTCCATATGTGGGAAGGCTGAGACTACAGTAGGTATTGAAGTGTTTGCTGCCAGAGCTGGTTCTGGAATCATTTGGGGTTTTTGCTGCCATTTTCATGACCTTAGAGCAGTGAGGGACCTTGGCTGTTGCATACTTGAAATATGGGGGACTCAGAGCTTTCCTCTTCAGGATTTCTCATCTGGGAAACATCTTTATGTAAAATAAGTATAAACTCTTCTCCTGTGTCCTCCTTCAGTGACAGTGAGTGGGGCTGGGCCAAAAATGAAAAGTCCTGGCTGAATATTGAATTGTGCCTAACGCATCACAGAGAGCCCTGGTAGCTGCAGTAAATAGTGCACCCAGTGTATTTCCTCACCACTTCATGGCTTCACTGTTTGCTGCTACTGTAAAATCCGGGTGTGAAGTGTGTATTTAAACAGCGTTTCTTTATTTTCCCCAAGTAATTTTAGTCTTTGACTTTGAATGACAGTTTATTTGTAAATTAGGAATAAGTGTGAGTAGGAAGGAATGGATAGCCCAGGTGATAGGTAACAGATACAGAGCCTTTCATTTGTAGCTTGCCAGTTCAAATTTGGCTCGGGTCTGTATTGACAGAAATTCATTATCATCTGATGGTTGTTTGGGAGTCTGTGTGAAAGGAACTGATGGTATTCACATTCAGAAAAAAACAACAACAAAAAACAAAACCTGTCACAATTACATTCTTTTTGGCAGCTTCTGTGAGCATGAGGATGAACTTCCCTCTGACATCTTAAAGCAGTCTTTCCAGATAAGGCTTCAGGCAAATTGGCAGGACGATGTGGAAATTTGCAGGCACTGTCCAAGTTTTATCTATCCTTTGTCTAATCAAGGGATCCTAAGCCTGTAAATTATGAGAAACAGAAGTGGCTTCCATGTGGCCTCTATCTTTTGCTCTTTCAGGTGCCCAAAATGCAATTGCTGCCCTCTGATTACCAGAGAATACCAAGCATCCCCAGCAGCTGAAAAGAGATAATTTGGATGAGCCACTCTAGCTTTAAAAATATTCATCTGAGAGATTTGCCCTTGGGCAAATGTAAGTCTGCCAGACAGTCAGAAATATAATGGAGTCATTTTTGTGCCTTAGCCTTGTCTGCAGTTTGGCAAAATTAACTGCTAAATGCCAACAAACTGCCAAAATCTTGTAGCAAAGGTAGAGACCAAATCTCTCAGCCGAGCATTTTCTGCATGTGGTGATATTTAACTTAATTGGGAAAGTGCAGTATGTCAATATGAACTTTTTCCACCCCCCTATCTGTCTCGCTCTGAGGCAGTCATACCATTTCATTTTAGCAATACAGAAACCTTCAACCACCGAAGGATGTGCCAGCCAAAAAACATCACTGCCAACAATTATATGCTAGATGTGTGTGGGCAATAACATATGCACTTAAAAGGACTGAAAAAGAAGGTATGCATGGTTCTTAGCATTTTATCTTGTCTTGAGTTTCAGCGTCTCCCTAAAATTAGAATTAATTTCAAACAGCAAAAAGTCTCTGGAAACAGAACATGTAGGAGCCCTGTGATGAGACAGGAGATTTTCAGACCACAGTTTTCTGACTTTCACAAGGGAAAGCATAAGCAGAACTGTCTTCATTACTCTTTTAAATAATTAATGCTTTCAGTATATTTCAGGCATTGATTATCTGACCAGTTGTTAATGGACAAAGCTAAAGTATTTTATGGTATTTTTTATTTCTACTTGAAATCTCTAATAACCTGAGCATATGCTATAGATACACACGTAGGTACAAGAAGTAGGATTTTAGTGGTGACTGGAGTGTGACATGACTCATCTCCAACATATAAAAAATAGGCAAGATGTATTATGAAGGCAGACTTAATGCAAAAAAATAAAAATAGCAAGCATGCAGGATACTTTTATGCATGTATAGGAATGAAAGTGAGGAGATTCGAAAGGTCCTTGATCTACTGGGGCATTTTCTAGTGTATGTCTAAATATATTTCACTGTTGATTCAGCATTAACTGGATTCCCTTCTGTCTGTTGAAAGTTAAATTTGGGCCAGTTTATATTTTTCATCATTCAAGATCTAGTTAAAATATATTTTTAATACCTCCCACTTCAGCTTTCTTAGACGATTAGACAGTCACCCTTTAAATTAGTGCTGGGGCCAGGATAGGAGGAATGAAATAACAAATGAAATAACATAGGCCCAGCTTGTACTTTATGCAAATAAAAAATACATATTCTTATCTACACCTATACACTTCTTAGTGTGGCTTTTGTGGATCAGATGACTGTCTCATTTTATGGAGCTATAATATACTATATCCAAAGAAGAAGGTAGATTGTTGACTTGAAATTACTCATACAATGAATGGAAATTTGTACATGTGTGCCTTATTTTTCTCTTCTGAGTACTCAAAAAGTCATTCTCTGGGCTGAGCTGGGGTGTGATATGTATTTATTAAAGCCAAAGTTACTCTGTGGAGTACTGTGTATGTTTTTTATCATCTGTTTTCATAAAAGGTGACTACCCTTGACACAGGTACAGAGAAGGTCAGGAAAGGAAAGAGCAATCATACAGAAGAGCTTTTTTGTTTATTCCACTAAAGTGAAGTCAGAGAAAGGGTAAAATTTACCCTAGTAATATATTTTAGGGATTGCTATCCAAGAGGAGAAGTTGGCATTAAACTAATACCACATGGGTAACACTGTCAATGAATAAATTTAGACTGGAAATTAGAAGAAGATTTCTGAATACTGGAGGAGAGAGTTTTTGAAACAGCCTTCCAATAACAGGAGAAATAATTTTACCTCATATTTTGAGACAATTATGAAATGACATAAATAATGTGTCACCTTTAGAAACTTAATGAGTCAAAAGCTATTTTTAGTCTAGGCCCAGGACAGCAGAAGAAGAAATTCTTATTCCTGAATTCTTACTCCTGTCTTCTGGATGAACAGCTTAATCAACAGGTGGATGTTTTTTTTTGTATGGGTCTTTCACAGTAGAATAAGAATTATCCAGGAAAAATGTTTGAGATCTTCTCATGAGGAAGGTTCCTGACAGCCTCAGTTGCTCTGTGGGCAGAGACAGCTTTTGCTATCTTGTTCTGGCTGTGCCTGTGCTCGAGTTCCTCGGCTGCAGAGCTTGGGAGCAGGTTTCCTTCAGGAGCAGGATTCCTTCAGGAACATCAGGGTTCTGGCACCTGAACATCAGGAGTGCTGGAGGAGCTATTGGCCTCTTGTTTGTTGCTGTGTGAGAGGTGTAGGCATGGCAGTTCTGCCTGTATTTCCTTCTCCCTCTGGTATTGTAATCAAACATAGAGATTCTGTAAAAATAACACACAGTTTGCCTGGGTTTAGCTCTGGTTTTAATGCCAGAGTAATTTTTAGCTACAAGCATAGTACAGAATCCAAATTAATAATCAGCATTCAAATGCTATGTAATTATCTATCATGTTTAAAGGTTTAGCTTGTGCTGTCGATGGTTTTACATTTTTAAATGTGATGTTTTTGTGCTTGGTTATTTCTGCTTCCCCAATTTTGTCTTTTTTTTTTTTGGATGCTGCTAGTATATACAAAATGGAGATTTAACATTTTACATTTGCTTTCATTCCACAGTTGATTCATGCTTTCAAAAGTAAAGTCTACCTTTCTAACTTATAGAACTGTGGCAGAGATTAATAAATTTCATATAGTGCTTACTATTGCATCTATAATTAAAGCCAATTATATTCAGGTTGTGTCTATGTATTGTGGTTTGAGAGAATCACTATGCCAAAGACTTCACAAATTATGCAATTTGTTCTGTTACCAGTAAAACTGCAGCTACAAATATATTCCTTGAGCATTTGACTTTTAATCCTAGTCTATTAAGAGGTTTTTTAGCATCATGCCTGAGTAACACTGAGCATCAGTCACATAACTGAGAGTTATTGATAAACGTCTAAACCTGTAAATAAACTGTGCCTGCTGTTCTACTCTGCTGCCTTTGATTGGAGATGCAACATTTCCCCAGATGTTTCACTCACTCACAAGCTCACCAGTATTCCTTTGTGGTGAGCAAACAGTAAATGTTTGAAAATAGCTCTAGCAAAATGTCAGTGCTATCACAGTCACGGTGATCATCAGAAAACTAATGTTTACATGCGTGTCACTTTATGCAAAACTCATTTTAAATGATGGAGCTGATCAGTGATCTTTTTATTACCCACATCTTTATCATCAGGGTTGCATGTGATGCTTAACTGGAGAACTGGAAGTCCTGGTTTGCTCCACCTGGTTCCCAATCAGCACGAGCCCTGCTGCAAGCGCTGGTGGTATGGACACATCTCAGCCTTCCTGTCCCTGAAACACAGAGCTCTGTCAGCTCAGCAGGGCAGGGTTTGTCCTGTGCCCAGCCCTGTGAGGGGAGAGGGGCAGTGATAGCTGTCTGTGCTGCAGGTCTCTCTCCCTCCTGGGACCCTGCCCAGGTGACACATCCCCAGCTGCAAGTGGAGAGCCCTGGGCCTCCCTCTGGCTCTGTGGCTTCCTTTGCTGCCAAAGGTGAGCAGCTGTCTCAGTGCCAGTGCAGGTGGCTGAAGAATCAGCTTAGCTCTCCGTGGTTTGTGCATTTGATTATATATTCTAGCTTGATGAAATTCTGCCGTTCTTGATTGGAATGTAGTTAGCCAAAAGTATTGAATTAATTTTGTTTAGTTTTATGCTGACCACAAGGTCACGGACAGCTAAGTTGATTCCTCCCAGTTGTGGCCAAATATGTTACAATTTTGTAGTTAAACAAATCTGAGCAGAGTGAAAGGGAAGATCATTCCTACACTTCCATTCCATGGGGACCCTTTAGTCCTTTGTCCTGCTGGTTTCTATTTTGAAAATAAATTGGAAAAATCTTTTAGAGGAAAGACTTTAGAATATAAAGCCTTTGGGACTTTCCAGTTTGAGAGAGAAGCGTAGCTTTATTTGCCTTTAAATAATAAAGTTTATTTTTTTCTGTTTAAGTATTTATAACAAGTGAGACTGGGGTTTACAGTATGCAGTGAGGAATTCCATTTTACAGAATGTCCTATTACTTTTTAATTGGTTTATGCTTTTAAAAAGTGATAATATAAAATGCTTAATCATTCAGATTAATGAAACAATCTATATAGAACAGGCAACTACTTTCTATGAAGTTTGGTTTATATGTTATATATCTGAGTAGCAGCTGTGCATCCCATGGCCAACCTTCTATTTCAAAAATTAAAGAGGAAAAACAAAAATCTGTTTTATCTAAAAAATGCCCTCTACTTGCCCTGAATTTTTACAATGGTGCTTTCGTCCTTGTCTGATAATGTTTCTGAATTCTTCAGTATCGAAAACACTTTTTCATTTACTGTATTTTTTGTATTAATCTGGCAGTCTCAAAGCAATTCATTAACTTTAATTAAATTTTTATATTGCCTTAAAAAGTGACTTTTGAAAAATGGTATTGGGGGAATACAGGAATCAAGAGGTCATTTCACAAGATTATTACTACCCTGAAGTGCTGCTGAGATTTAGCTTTTGGTTCCTCTACCTTTGGTTTAAATTTAACAGAGGAAAAGAACCAATTTGAAATGTCAGAAATCAAAATATGTCATTAGAACTAGCAGAGTTCAGAAATACAATAATATATTTGCAATCTTAAAGAGCATCGCAGTGATTTGATTTTTAAAGAAGTATCATACTGAAATGCCCAAAACAATTAAGGTTTTCCAGGATCAGTACCCAAAGTTGCTTTGCTTGTAATCAGATGTGTAAATTTGTTTGGCCACTGGGCAATTGTTGATAAAAATAAGCCACAAAATATTGGAAATAAAATAGATGACTCCTGGGCCTGAGTGATTTCCCCACATAATACTGTGCTGTATAATCACTGGAAAGAGAAAAATAAGATTTTGGAGAGAGGTTGCATAGAATGAACAGCATTCTGGATACAGAGTACTTCAGCTTTTATGTGAATCTCTGGCTCAGAATCCTTTCCTGGTATGTGTGTTGTTTTTTGAGTAGTGAAGTTGGAATCACAGCTCCAGTTTGTCTCTAAAGCCAATGTCTGTGCAGCAAGCACGAAGTCTGGATAATCACAGAGCATTGCTCATGACTCATCAGTGTTTTAATGCAAAGGTGATTACTGATGAGGTCTTGGTGCTCTTGGCTAGTAATTTCCTTAAAGCTTGCGTGTTGTGCACATCCCCGTCTTCGTGACTAGACCCCAAAAATATTTTTGCTGACAGCTTAAGCCCAGCTCATGATTTACTATTGCACCGGTGCTCCGTGTGTGGGGTTAAGTTTTAAAACCGTATCTCTGATGGATGATACACAGGAAACCAAATCAATGTCAGTATGAATGTTGATTTAACCCTCTGAGCCCCCTGATCCCCACCCTGTGCTCCAGAGCAAATTCATGGGTACTGCCTTTCTGAGCTAAGAAATAACTTAGTCACCCTTTAAATGCAGAATTCCCATTTTTAAAGGTGGAATTCCCATATGCATTGCTTTCCTTTTTTCTGCCATGAGAAAGTGACGTGCGCCCGGAGGCTTTTGGTGTGGGTCTGCCCCTCAGTCTGACGATTGGCATCTGTTCAGCTCCTTGCTCTGGCTGAACTCGGGTTTTGGTGGCAGTCACGAGATGTTAACTCCCAGATTTGCTGCATCTCCCTGCTGCTGTTCGGTGTCTGACACGGCGGTGTGGGCCACGGGCTGCTCGCCCCTCATCCGAAACCCGCTGCACTTTCCATCAGCGCTTTTCACGCGGAGCATCATCCAAACCTCAATCCGCAGGTCGCGAACGAAAGGGCTCTCTCAAAGTCCTCATTTTCTTAATGTTTGTCCTTTATCAAAAAAAAAGAAAAAAGAAAAAAGAAAAATCCTGCGTTGATTAGCATTCAGTTCCAAAGGGAGCCGGGCCCCGAGCGGAACGGGAACAGAGTGATTCAGCCGGCACAGAGAGCGGCGTGGGGAGGCTTTCGCAGCGCCTGCCTGCAGTCGGGAGAGGAGCCTCGCTGCAGAGAGAACAGATGCATTTCAGAGTCGCCCGCCAAAGGGAGTATATTATGCTCCCTTTTTAAACTTTCCCAAACACACACCATCTGTTTCACACTAGATACTTACAGGGTTTGATCAAATTAGAAGTCATGCTGAAAGGAAAAACTAAGGTTAGCATGGACAGCTTTCTTAAAGCTACAGAAGTCGCAGTTCTGTTCCATTAAAGCCTGAGTATTATTAACCTCTGTAAGCTGGATGAAACATTGCTCCTTAGTGGCACTGCCAATTGCATTTGTTCTCTCATGTAGTCTCAATCAGAGTAATGTTTGCAAAAGCAAAATTGAGAAAATATCCTATAAAATGACAGCAGGAGGAAACAAGAATGGTGGACACGGAGTGGCTGATAAAATTGAGTTAAAAGTACTGAAACAGATGTTGGCTGTTTCAGAATAGCTACCATTAGCTATGCCTGACTGCAGAAACAACCTCTACAAACACAGGAGTTCAAAAATCTTCTGGCACAGGATGGAAGGATCTAGTCCCTAAATCTGGGCTAAGGAAGTCACCTGGTAATTGTATGACAGTGATACAAATGAAACTGAGACAAGTGGAGGAACCGGCATATTGTGATAGGATGGGAAGAGTTCTAGTGGTTGGAAAGGAAGGTTAAAAAAAAACAACTATGGAGGCTTATAGATCTCACAGGTTTTGTGCCTGTTTCAATTCTGAGGTTGTGATGTGCAAAGGTATTTGTTTCTTGGTTCAGCATTGCAAAATGTGGCTTGCACAACTAAGGCACTGAGGGTCCAGGAAAATCCATCACCTCTGAATGCAAAGCTTAGGTTATTTGGGGTGTGTCTCTTTTTAATGGCTGTGCTTGATGTTTGGGTTAAGAGCTAAAGTGGATTGAGCCAAATCCAAAGGAATTTTCCTGCCTGTCCTTAACCCCTGCTCAGTGCTCCCTGGCAGGGCTGGATGCCAGTTTTACCCCTACTGCAATTTTTACATACAAACTTCTGTGAGGACATAGACAGTGGATGAACCAGGTGGGCACTGCAAAGCTGGGGAGCCCTGCCCAGCAGTCCCAGATCCTGGGCCTCAGCTGCTGGTAGTGAAATGTTGTACAGGTCATCTCCTTGTCCTGAGACAAAACAGTGGGAAACCTGAGATATGAAGGCAGAGAAATCCTGATCAAAAAACTTTGTTTTAGCTGTGTCAAAATTGTTGTAGTTAAATCTGAGACATAGTCACAAAGAACATATGTCACAAATTATCTTGTTTTGTTAAGTGTTGTTTGGCTTATTGGAGACAATTCTAAAATAGAATTATAGACATATAAAATACTTCTCAGATAATGCCAGAATACCGTGGAAAAGGCTGTGTTAAAGACATTTCTAAGATATCTTGCAGCATGAAGTAGAGAAATCTTTTTAACATCCAAGATCCAGCTATTTCAAAAATGTTCATCTATCTTCAAAGCAAAATCTTGTAGCATGGTGCTGTAGTTAACTGCCAGATGTGGATAATTATTTAAGCCAAACATCCCAACTCTGTAAAGTTCATTCATAACTTCTTATTGAAACCATTGATTTAATGTCTGTTTTAGTAAGAGGAGCCCCAGTTTAAGGTTTGCTTTTAAGTCAGAAATGTTTGTAGTGGCCCCTTGGGCACGAGTGGAAAACAACTGGTGGGCAAATTTGAAATAATTTTTTGATTTGTTACTCTATTGGAACATTACCTGCTTCTTTCTCTTTCCTCCCAAAATAGACAGGCACAAGCCATCTTACTAGTTTGGGGTTTTCTTTTAATTATAAATGTAGAACTTGACATAAAGCCAACAGATACAAAGGAGATGGTTTTTCTGTTCACTACCCTTCCGAAACCAGGAGGCATTGCAATTTCCCATGTGACATCTTGATTACATTCCTTTGGAAGATAGCATTTTTCTAAAAATTAATTTGCTTTTTAAAGATCATTTCACAAGCGTTCACTGACATTCCACATGAGCTGAATGTGGTTCTGCCAAGCCAGATAATCTATACCACAAAGTCTTGACAATATCTGCTCAGAGGACTTTGAAAGCAGAGCTGCGGGGGTTACTCGTGGCCTGTGGGCTAAGGGAATTTAGACTTGCAATGTTGCCAGGATACTCTTTGCTGATTAGGAATTAATTTCAGATCCTTGCTCCCATGATAAATTTTGTACACTTCCACAGAGGTATGATCTAGAATATATAAACACTGCAGTGACACGATGGAAAAAGGGATTGGCGAAAGAGCTACGCACATCTGTCAAATTTTTATCTTTACCTTGAATTATTTTTGAATTAACCTTTCTTTTAATCTACAAGCTTCTTGCTTGAGGCAAAACAGTCTTTACTTCACAAAACCATCTGCCTGGTTTCAAGACTTTCATGTCAATGGACAGACCTAGAATAAGGCACCATGTAGGGATGGGCAATTTGACAGGAGCTTTGACAAATTGGAGATAAATTACATGAACATAAAGAACATACCATTGAGTGCTGAGTGATATACTAATTACATTTTTGTGCTTTATGAGTGAGAGACAGCTAAAACTGAAGGCAAAGTCACCAATCCCACTAGTTGGGAGGTGCATTGAGAGCATTGCATACCTCATCAGACAATCTGGAAGTTTAATGCTTTCAGAAAAAGAAACGGGCATCTATCAAGGTAAAACTTCGTGTTCAGTTTTTGCATATCTCCAACAAAGGAAATGAATTGAGAGTAAAGCAGGTTCTCTATCAGGCAGTGGTGTCTGCATAACAAATAAAGTCTACTCCCATTGTTGATAGTGTTACTACGTTTTAGCACCATTATAACTAAAATCACCTTATGCAGCAGTGAAACCCAGCCTTAAATCTAGTGCAAAATATGTCAATTATTCTTAGGTTTTTCACAGAATCATAGAATATCCTGAGTTGGAAAGGGCCCACATGGATCACTGAAGTCCATCTCCTGGGCCTGCACAAGTCAGCCCCAAGAACCCCACCATATGTCTGGGAGTGTTGTCCAAACACTGAATATCTGAGGAGTGTGTGCTCTAGAATTTCTGGAGGTTGGGGGAAAAAAACACAATGTTTGCAATGTTTATGGATTCTTATCAGAGTTAAATAGCAGACAACCCCTCTTATTCTTTCTGCAGAACAAGTGTGGCATTGGTGAGATCAAACCCAGTGTGAGATATCATGGTAGCACTTGGGAATTCAGTAGGACATCAAAAGCAACTGGTGATGAACAGGAAAGGTCTGAACTGAAAAATAAAGGTTGCAGTACAACTGTAAACAGAGAATATTTATAATATTCACATCATGCATTCTTTCCAGCTGGGCAAGTTTTTGTTATATTTGTACTGCACCTTGCACAGTGAGGCCTCAGTCTGTAATAGGAGCTTCTAAGTACACATAAATAACTGTGTTTCTGTTGCTCACTGAGCAAATTTAACTAAGAATGCTTTCTTCAGAAATGCAATATGGGGTGAACAGACCATGAAAACCGTCACTGGGCTTTTTTCTATAATCTATCAGGTTTTATGTGCTGTTCCTGCAGTACTGGGTTTAGCTGTAGCGTCTCACAGGGGCACTTTTCAAAGATACACCCTGTTTTTATTTGCAATTAGAGCTGTTATCACTCTCCTTAAATAATGCATTTCATAATTTAAAGCAGGCAGGGAAAGCTACACAAACATGAACTTAAGTGTATCTCTACAACACTCCTGTAAGGAAGTTTAAAATTATGATATTGTTGTTACTTTCATTGCTAAATCAATGTACCAAATACAGTAATCAAATTTTAGACAGGGGTTACTAAAAGACTCTTCACTGAAAATTGCTTGCAGTGTTTGGCATTATAAGTTTGTTTATAATCTGCTAAGCAGTTGGCAAACATTAAAGACTCACCTATTTTTATGATGTCTTCCAAGTAGAATATTTCTACCAGATCTTTAAATTTCACAAGCCACTGCTATTAATTTAGGAGAAAAGATAACGACTGGAGAAAATGAAGACTTGCTCCTAAGTGTACCTGCAGCCAACATGGTATACAGGTCCTTTTCCAAAGGTTGCTAGGGACAAGGAGTGTTCTTTCACTGTTTTCACAGAGATTTGGATTTTATCCACAGAGAAAAGTTAGAACCTCTTAGTTTAGAAATGTTGCAAGGTCCTGCAAAGGATAAAGGAGAAAAGAATTAGTTGGAATCCTGTCTGTCTCCTGGACACAATGAGGACCTTGAAAAAATCATTACATTAAAATGCCAAAAACTTCTGAGACAGTGCAAATCTGGATGTAAATTGTTTGGAGTGCTTTTTATCTGTCTTGATGACAGTTCCAGGTATAACCTTCACTTAGGAAAGAAAACAAACAGCAGAATTATTAAAATATGAATAAAATATCAGAGGCTAGACTCTTCATCTGTTCACAAGTGTCTCATCTTTGTTTTAAAGAATTTACATTTGTTTAAATATATATTTTATATTCATTCAGGGTCAAATTTTGTAATGCTTACCTAACTTCATTTCCATGCTCAATGTTTAGCAATATTAAGCAGGGGAGTTTTTTATTTATTTAATTTTTTACTTCAAAAAATATTTGGTGTTTGGCTTGGAACTTTCTTCCTAGGGTTGTATGAAATACATTGAACTGATCAGTGTTCCCTTAAGGCAATATTTCAAATACTATTTTAGAAAGCATCCACAGCAGCAGACAGACCACACACATTTCAGTCAACCAAATTTATTGGTTTCCTTCCTTAGTAATTGCCCTTTGGATCTTACAGCTTCAGTGGCAAATCCTAAGGCCCTCTGATATAGAGGTCACTCAGTATTTCCATAGACTTCAGCTGAGATAGCTTAAGCTATGTTTACCTATTTTGCAAACAAATTATATACTGCTCAGTGCATATTTATCTGCACTTACAGAAATGGATCAATTAATAGAATAAGACCTAGAATTCCTGTTTCTCAGGAAAATATATACTGACTTGCTGAAACATTCCTGCATTCTCAGCAACCAAAGCAGTTTAATCAGGCAAATGAGCAAAACTCCCTGCAAGAGTAGGACAAAAGGAGTTGAAACAGAATTTGGGCAAAATTCCTACTAAAGTCAGTGAACTTTATTTTAGTAACTGCTAAGTAACATGGGTCTGGGAAAAGGAGCCTAGGAGTCAATTCCATATGTGACAGAAAAATTTATGTTTAATTATCATATTCAAATACTGCATTGCTATCAAATCTAGGTTCCAGTGTATGGGAGTGGTAAACACCTGCCTGATATTTAAGCTTTTTAAAATTACTTCCCTTTCGCTCTTTTAAAGTTAATGTGATCATAGTGTTCCTATTTGCTGTGGCAGCAGCCTTCTCGTGTAGATCTGCCTTTTGCTGCTGTGGGTTGTGCTGGGGAATGAGTCTCTTTCCCTGCCCTTCATCCTGTCACAGAGCTGGGAGCTGCTCTGGCCCCTCATTAGGCAAACCTGGCATCTGCTGGCCCCAGATGCCCATCACTGGGAGGATTTTTTTTCTGAAGGTAACATATGGGCTTTAGCATCCCTGTGTGCTTTACTCACTCATTTCTGTGTCTCTCTACTTCTCCACAAGAAGCTGAGACAGTGTTAATGTTATTTTCCCAGTGCCTTATTGTCCTGTTTGTCTTGTTTTATATGTACCAGTCCACTCTTTGTTTACACTGCTATTTATGATTATATGGAGAGTTCTTTAGCAGTTGGGAATGTTCTAGATAAAAATACAGGATCTTCATAGTAAACCAGACCTGGTAAAGCACGTTACTCCTCTCTTACAGCATATTGAACATTCCTGGGGTATTGAATATGGCAAAATAGATCACTCTCTTCTCTTTGCCACAGCACTGCATCAGTTTATGATGGGTATGAATGTGCCCTAGAGAAAGCAGACACCAGCAGCAGCTGAGAGTAGCAGGCAAGGCTAATCACTAAGAATTGATGCAAAAGGCATCAATGCAAAAGGCCCTACTAGTCTAAGAATAGTCCACCTGATGTGCTGCTACATTTGTGGACTCACAGTAGAAGAGTATGGGACATATGTGGTAAGGTATCATTGATTTATACTGAAATAGGTTAGAGGGAAATTTTTCTAGGATAATTTGTTTGTTGAAAAGTTTTGCTGAGTGCAGACTAATTCCTTTGGAACTGCCATCACTGCCACTACAGTGCTGTATTTTAACAACTCTCACTTTTGTTACAGCTGTGAACCTTTCATAGTTTCTTTGTCCTTAGGATGTCAGACATGAAAGGGAGGCAGTGTCATGCTGTTCATGAATTCTAGGTGCCTTGATCCTTGATCACTTTGTTAAATCATTAGAGGGAGGTCCCTCTGGGAATTATCAAAAGTCTCTGAAGAGTCACTTATGAAAACGAATGTACCTCTCACATAACATACATCACTTCCAATCCTGTCTGGAGCCTGGCTTCTCTCTGAAATGTTTCTGAATGTTAATCAGTAATCAGGGCACAGATTGGCACATGCTGCTGGGCTTTGAAGCTATTCCTATCGTGTGATTTGTCACATCCTTAGTAGTACTTTGCATGATTTCCATACATATCCTATTAGGCTTTCTTGCTTAAGGACTTTAGATTTCAGCAAAATACTTGACAGCACCCAACTGTTGGACATTCTTGAGAGTTTCACATTAGCCAAGTACAAGGTGCCACTTGACAGCTCCAATTGACTAGAGGATTGAGAAGTGGGTTATATTGCTCATCTCTGTTGTAACATCACTGCTGGATGGCTTTTCCAAATGTCAGGGCATATCTGTGCTTCCCAGCCTGGCTGCTGTGAGATTGTACCCCAGCCATTCTTCCCATTTGCTTGACAGGAGACATCCCAATGTTATTTGCTGTGTAGAGTTCAGCACAGCTGCTCCCCCAGGGTGGGCAACTAGTTTTATTGTGATGTAAATTTTCCTCTCTCAAAGAAAGGGGGTGTAAATCACAGGAATGGTTCATTGTAAGTTGATATTTCTGTGTAAGCACTGCTTGGCAATAACTAAAACATACCTGTGCTATCAAAACTGTTTTCAGCGAAATCCAAAACAGCTCCATACTGGCTGCTGTGAAAAAAACCTACTCTGTCACAGTCAAAACCAGCATAGTATTTTTAAAACTCCTTAAGGAAATCTTTAAATATCATTAAAATTAGAAAAATTCCTTTCTCTGGTCTAGTTATTACAGTCATTCAACCTGGGCAGAATCTCTGCACGTGGTTTTTCTTTTTTGGGTTTGGTTGGAGTTTGGGCTTTTTGGGGGTTTGTTTGGGTTGTTTTTTGTTTTGTTTTTTTTTGATCTTGGGTTTTTTTTTTGGCCAGTTAGGGTTTTTTTGGTGGGTTTTTGGGTTTTGTTTTGTTTTGATTTCTTTTTTTGTTTGTTTGTTTTTTTTGCTTGTTTTTGTTTTTTGGGGTTTTTTATGGCTTAAAACTGACAGAGGGTAGGTTTGTACTGGATATTAGGAAGAAACTCTTCACAGGGCAGGCTCTGAGCAACCTGGTTTAGTGCAAGGTGTCACTTCCCATGGCAGGGGGTTGGGAACTGGAAGATCTTTAAGGTCCCTTCCAACATAAGCCATTCGATGATGTAAGAAATAAGCTGCCATTGAAACATAATTAAGGAAAGAAAAAAATTCTTGTCCTATTTTCAGCAGTGTGTTTTTGAAATTTCAATTTTGATTTTCACATTTGTTTTAGACTTTTATACCCGTCTTTAATCACATACAAGTGAAGGAACAGTTGAGACTACCAGCTGTAGATTAGTGTTTGTGATGATTCTAACATAACTGAGAAATCAAATTAGTTTTTAGCAAAGTCTAAATTTTAGCAGTTTTTCATTATGTTTACAGCAACTATTTACTCTCACTTCCTGTGTGTATGTATGCATGGGGTTTCAAAATATTCCTAGAACAGAAAGTGAACTTTTTGTTATTAATATGACTGCTGTAAGGGAATTAAAATATCATCACAAAGTGATGGGGAAAACATTAAATTGATTAGATAGTGTTTGGTTCTTTATAAGATTGGGATGGTGGGGCCAGAGTCAAAAGGTGAAAATGGTTTTGAATTAATTGCTGTATCTGTTCTAATATCTGTCATGTGTCACTTGTTTATGCCTACTGTCAAAACACCTGGAGAATTTATTAACATTTTAAATCAGTTTTTATTGTGGTCTGCATTTGCTGACCACTAAAGTGATCTGACCTAGCATATCCTACATTATTCTGCTCCTTTTGCTGGGAAAACCCTCTGGTAGGTGCCTCTCTAGTCCTTCCCTGCAGGAATGGGAACAAATAATATGGAAAGAGGAAACACAGGAACACTTGCAGTGGGGTTAGCTGAACTCTTACTGAGGAGCACAGTTGCTTTATTTTTGTGCTGGGCTAGCCAGAAGCTGAAAAGGGCACGTGTGGTACCATTTCCTATCACAGTTGGATAAGGATATTGCCTTCCACAGTTGGATAAGAGGCATTTACAGAAGAAATTATTCTGTAAGGAAATAACTAATGGGAAACAGACCTGCAGTGGACATAAGGAATATCTAAAGATGCTCTTGGGAGGAACTTTCAGCTATGCAATGTTAGCAGATACAATTATAGAGGATTGTGAAACCACATCTGCCAACTGAAATAACTGGCAGTGAACAAAAGATGATGAGTGAAAGAAAATAACCATTGGCATGGTTGTGAAATGCATTATCTGGTCATTTCCAGGATCTGTAACAGAAAGCACATCCCTGTTTTATTTGTGGAAGCACAAGCAAGGCTCAAATCTGATGGTACAGCAGTGAATGCATTTGTAAAATTCAATATTATAATTTTATAGTATTGTAAGACACTTGAAAATCAGGTGTGTTTGTGTAGTGCCTAGAGTTGCAAAGAGAGAAGTTTTGTATACTCTGGAACAGGTTTCCATTTCTCTTTTATTCCCTGGAGTATATATTGAGGGATGATGACTGGTGCATAATTTTGTGTCACTGGCTGAGTCTGACCTGACCCTGTCAAACCGTCAGGGTCACTTTCTCCACTTGAAGAACCAGTTTCCTCACAAATAAATAAAACAATACACAGGCCTTCCAATAAGACCTTACCTATAAGCATGGTAGTTTTCTTTCTGTCATAAATGACATATGGCAGTCTGGGATGAATGAGAGCACTGGTAATGCAGATCTTCCAGAACTATTTATGGGGAGAGAGTGACCATCCAGAGGTGTGAACGATGGGGGAGCCAGCTTAATTTGCTTGCAAATGCAGTGACCTCCATGGGCAGTTGTACTGGAGCAGCACATGTAAAACAAAAGAACTCTGAGGAAGGTCAAATTAGTTCATCAATCAGGCAGTGTCTCCAAGAATGGGACCACTTCACTGAGTATTCTACCTGCAAATGAGCCTTCTTCTGTGAGCTACTTGCCACCAACAGGCTGGCTAAGTCAGGATTTAAACATAATTTATGACACCAGAAGCAAATATGTGCTAGGAAAAACAGGTTCTCTGCCAGGCTAGAGCTTAATCTCATGAGCATGTCTGTCTTTCACAGAGAAGTGAAACACATGAGCAAGCTTTCCTAAATTACACACTAATCTACTTTTCAGTGACTTTAAAATTTATTACTGAAAGTACAAATAGCTGTCAGCTTGGAACTAATTAAAATGTTAGGATTAACCTAAGGTGTACTGTTGCCCAAGCTTTCAGCAAATGAGAAAGGCATAGAAAAAAATAAATGGATGTTTAACTGGTTCTGTCATAGAATAGATTTCTCAATATAAGTGAAATATCTGATGACTTCAGTGAAGGATTGGATTTCTTACCAACAATTAGAAGTTTGCAGAAGTTAGGTGTGCCATGTAAAGTAATGATGTAATGAAGTAATGATCTTCTTAAGAGTTGGCCTGGGAATCTGATTCTTCTGATTTCTAAATGCAAATGCAATTTATAATGTGCCATTTCTTACCACCTGAAGTAGCTGAGGATCCCTTCACCCCCACCTGATGGATATGAAACTGTTATTTCATCTAATGGGCTATATATGAAAATATAACTATTTCAATATAACTATTGTAACTATTATCAATCTGTAAAAGCAGAGGAATTATTTGGCCAGCCCAATCCCCTCCATGTGCACAGTCAGGGGTGGGGATGTTGTGCAGCCTGGATTTGCACACAGGCAAAACACCAGAGCCTGTGTTTGTACATGGCATTTGTTTGGGCAGATCAGAGGTGCTTTCACCTGGCTGCAGCTCCTGGGGCAGGGATTGTGGGGTTTGGGAATGTCCTCCAAGGCAAGGGTGTGCAGGAGCTGAAACTGCAAAGCCATTCTGGTATCTGGCTGCAAACCCAGCTCTGATGTTTCCCAGTGGGGTGGAGAGGCCATTAGGAACAAATCCCATCTTCAAACAGTTTCTTGGCAGCTTGGTCCATTTTGCTTTTTCCTTCTTTCCTTTAATTCCTTCGGTCTAGATCTGCTCTCAAAAGGCTTCCTCCTCCACAGAACTTCATCATTGGGAAGACAGAAATCAGGAGTATGGGAGGAAAACCTTCTGGCTTATTTTTCAGATCAGCAACTGAACCTAGGAGGAAAACATGATGACTGCTGCAAATCAGAACATGAATCTTGGGGGAGTTTAGTTGAGATTTTACAAACTCGTACAGAGAGGAGCAAATTGTGATGATAGGAGAGTTTTTAATCTGGACAGAGTTCATACAACAGTCAAAGGAACGTCTGAGTCCAAACATTCAGTGTGGGAAGCCTTGGCTTAAATCATGAGCTTCATCACTATTTTAACAACTGAAAACCATTTTTAGTGAGTTATGATTCAAAAAGCTTGAAAAGAAGCATCTGTCAATCATATCTTTAATTCAGCTAGTTTTGCAGCTAGGGGAAAACCAGCACAGTACTTTTTAAATCAATTATGGCTTTCATTTGATCATTTGGCCCTATTGGCAGCTCAGTGCTTTTACCTCTGCAATATGTAACTACCACATTTTGCTTATGTTAAACCAGTATTTTTATATTTTAATTTTGAAAGCATTAAATGTTTATTCTCTGTTTCTGCCTTGAAGTCATCATGCTTCATTGATATCATAGTATCTATGGAGAAAAATGAGTAAAACATAATGGTTTCAGATGAAGACAAAAGAAGAGAAACAAATGAAATTCCTGAAATCAAAGGGCTTGCAGAAACTTACCCAAGAAAACAGAAAAATCTGGGGTTTATATAGAGAAGCATTTTAACTAAAATCCTTCTCAGAGTTTTCCATTAAGTGTGAGTCTTAAATTTCATGTACTAACTGCCTGGGTGCATGTGGCAAAAAAGTAATTGGGTAATAACTTATGAGCATCTGCAATGCATTTGAGAAAACAAGTCAGTCCTTGTTGGTCTGAGGGGCACTGTGAACAAAGTGAAAGTTCTACATTTTGTCTAGAAAGATGGGCAGTTGAACTTCACTTCCAACTATTGTGTTATTACCACAATGGAGCTATCTTTCAGCCAGCCAGACACATTAACCAAGCAAGCCATAAATTCCATAAGATCTTGCAATTGTACTTTTCAGCTTTCTACTTCTTTTAGCATTCCTGAAAGTTATTGCTCTTTCCCTGGCATCTTCCCACATATATAAAGGTTCTGTCAGCTTTGACCTTCACCATGGACTTTTACCAGGTGCTTTCTATCACTTTCTGAAGTTGCTCTGCATATGCACAGTGGAGCCACCATCAATCAAATTCTGTCACCCTGCACCATTCCCATCCACTGCCTGGTGTCATCCTGGCACTGAAGGTTTCAAAAGATACATATTTGACTTCTACTGACCTGAGTTTTAAATCCATACTTAGAAAAAGCCTCGGTATAAATTAGCCTTTGTGATAGTTGGCATCTCTGTGACAGGAAGGACTTTGTCACCCCTAGCCACTCCCCCTTCTCTGCTTTTTAGAAGTGAGGAGCCTCTTGACCAAATGGACCCGACAGCCTGGTGGGGAAACAGCCCATGCTTAGTGCTTCATCATGTTCCCACATCTGCTGCCTTGTCACTTCTGTGAACTCTGTCCCATGGCTGGGGAAGGAGGGTTGTTGTGGTCCCTCAGTAAAAGTGAAACAATTGATTCTCTTGACTGTGTTACACGACTGTGACTTCTAAGCGGTTTCCTAAAAGGGCACCATAAGAGATATTCATGCAGGCAAATGTGCTCTGCCCTTTTTGCCAGTCCTGGTGTGCATGGCTCAGGAGTCAGCCCATCAGAAAAAAATCACAATATTGACTGAAAAGTCATGAGACTGAAACACTAATAATTCTATGAAGAAAAAGGCTTTCTCCTAGGGGAGAGTGGGGATATGGAGAGCCTCAAAGGGTGATACAACTTCCAGAAGGACAGGCCCATCCTCAGGGTGCCATCACTGCTGTGCCTTCCCACCAGATCCCAAGCACTCAAGTTCTTCTGTGGGTCTCTTCTCAAAATCCCATTAGCTCCCTATTTTACTCCCTTACTCTTTGCAAAGTGAGGGTGATGGGTGATTTAAATTCAGCTGAGGGGCTCAGTACCTGCCTCAGTCACTGCCTTAGTGCCCTGGGAGTGTGTCCTTTCATTGTAACCTTGCAATGAGAAGCTGTGCTGGATTTGGGTTCTGAATACCTCTGTTTCCATCCCCAAAACTACTGTGGTGCTGTTGTCCTTCCTTCTGCACAGCTGTTGCACAGTCATGTAGTGTTAGAGCCTCTCTCAAGTGTGGGAGACCTGGATTCAACTCTTGTTTTTAGGTGAACAAAATGAGGGTGTCATTCCTAAATGAGGTCTTCAATCTAGAGGCTATTTTGGAAGGGAAAGGAGAATAATCTTATCAGAGCTTTTCACACAGTGAGAGTGAATATCTGATAGTAATGTTGTTGCTCTGCATTGTCACAGAGCAGCAGAATAGCCTGATTTCCAGTGATTTTGTTCTCATTTAATGGCATTTCAGTGTGAAAAGTAAACTACTGTTTGGGAGCATATAGTGGGATGCAGACTCCCAACATAGGTGAGTGTTTCCTGAGGAGTGGGGCTGACAAACTTTGGTTCTCCTTCCTTTCCTCCCTCTTTTTACAACCAAATCAACAGGGAGCTCTGAAAGACTCTTCTCTCAGTTCTGTTACCCTTTAACATAAGTGGCTAAAGTGCTTTGAGGCCTTTGCAGCTGAAGTGAACGTCTTGTGCAGCTGTATTCTGCTGCCCAGACACTCATCTGAGCCCTTCTGGAGCTCAGTGTGGCTTTGGAACACATGCATAAGCAATAATGCATTAGCAATTCCTTAATAACTTATTAGAGTCTGGCTTCTGTTGAGGCACCAGGGAAAAGCTACAGCCAATTAGTTGTAAGAGGGTGGTGGAACAAAGTTAAACTTTAAATTATTGCTGGAAAGGTGAGCTGATAAACTTTAGACTAAACTAGTGTATCAGCAGTACAATGGAACTATCAGGTTGGTATAAAACATTAGTATGACAAATTAGTGCTTTGATCGTGCTAGATATAACCATATTCATTTGTTTAATTAAACAATCTAGGCTTCTCTCGGTGTGGGTCATTTTAAAAAATGTTAAAAATAAAATTAAACACATAATTAAGCTGACAAGAGATAAAGACCCTTGTGCAGCAAGTTGAAGGCGGTTAATTTATAAGGAGCCTGGTCCCTGAAGGCTGTGTAGTTTATTAAAGTTACTGAGGCAGAGATGTGATAAAATATTTTATGTAGTGCTTTAAAGGCTAAATTGCTCTGACACTTTTAAAGTCCATGGGATATAGTCAATTAGGATGTCTTGTTATCATGTTTTTTCCTCATAAAGTAATCTAAACAAAATCCATGGTAATACTAATAATTTTGTAAAGTTCCCAGATTAATGTTTTCTCAAGTACTTCCCTGTATTGGGTGTGTAATGGCCCTCACTGGTCACTCTGGACATAATGAAACTCATCTGAAACATCCTGTCTCCCCCAAAATCCCAAGGTAGAGATTGCCAGGCAGTTAGGCTGGAAACTTGGTCAAAAATCAAAAAAAAAGCCACCTGGTCCTGCAGGTTTCCAGGTACAAGGTCTGTGAAGTTGCTGTATGAGGGGAAAAATATTGGTGTTGCCTTAGGTGTGTGGAGCTGGAGGAATTCTGGTTAAGTATTTTCCACGACTTTCATCTGGATCAGAAAACAAAGCAGACTAAAATGCCTATGACAAAATGTGCATTAGATAACTAAATAAACACATTTCCAACCTGCTCTCTTGAAAGATTAGAAATACCTTTGAAAAGGTAGTTGCAGTACTCAAATAGTTGTTTTCCTTGTTTGGGAGTATGAAAATGTGTCAGCTTTATTTCTGATATTTCTGAGGGCTGAAGTGGTTATTTCTCCTGTATTTTCTAATGGGCCATTTCCAATTTTATTTTTTTGCTACTGCCTTTTAGCAGTTTTAAGTCAAGTCTATTATTGATCTTTATCAAGGTCACAAGGGCAGCTACTAAATTTCTGTTGGACTTCAAAGAGTTTTTTATGTAACCCTCAGGCTTCTAAAACAAACAGGAAGAGGGGGAAAAACGAAAGGATAACAAGCTGCATTCAGGAGCAAGCTAAGGAAAGGCACAATAGGATGAAGAAAGAGGGACTTAACCCAAAACTTTACAAAATCTCCTTGTTTCAAATGGACAAAGTTTTCAAAAAGGGTATCTTACTTTTTAAAAGAGACTGGGCAAGGTCAATCCCTGGCTTTCGTACTCCTGGTCATCTCTTCTCCTCAAAATATTTCTTTTTCACCTGACAAAGTTTCTCTGAGCTCTGTACTTGCCATGCAGTGTAGTGTAATGGAGTTGGAATGGGGTCCCCATTTAAAATTTACTGAAGCATGGGACATGCTTACTTTTAACTATGTTCACAAATGGCTAAAAACCCCCCACGAGTATATTTTTAATCACCTTCATAGGAAATATCTGATCAAATAGATGTTTTTTCTCGGGGTTTTGCACTCTCTGTGTTTCAGAAGCACGATTTAAATTGAAGTTGTAAATTTCTGGGGGTTTAAAGAGTTGTCTGTAGCACTGAGGTTTGCAGCTGTCAGAGCTGTGTTGAAGAACTGCAGCCAAATGCTCCCTTATAAAATATCCTTATGCAGAGAGAGGGAGTGACAGGGGTTGGCTGCTCAGAGATGGGTGACTGCTTGTTCTGCAAGCAATCTATAGCTTTACATCTTTTTTTTTTCTCTGAAACTTTTCATCCTTCATATTTTAAAATTAATACCAAGTCAACTGTGCCTAAAATGTCACTACTACACAGAGATTCAAGATTTGCTTCTTACACATGTTTAAGGGCAGGCCTATCCAACACTGAAAAGAGAATGGGATGCACAAATTCTGTGCTAATCTTTTAAGGGAAAGAAGATGACATGTGAATGCACTGACAATATTAATGCAGATCTCCTGCCAGGCCTTATAGCCTGTCTCATTCCAGATTTTGGAGATCTGCATTGCAGATCTGAGGGCCAGCCTCAGATCATAGAAAAATAGCTAGCAATAAGTGATTCCCAAATGAATTTTTGCTGTGTCTGCACATTATTCAGCTTTCTAAACTTCTATTACTTTTGACTGTAGGTCAGTTTTGATTTATCATTTCAACTATAGTTACTATGTGAATGTAAAAAGAATAAGAAATTTTCCTCTTTGTTATTTCAGTGTGATCAAGAAATTCTCCTTTGAACTGAAACTTTTTCACAAGTTAATTATATTCAAATATTCTGTTAGGTTGTATCTACTAACCCATAAACACAATATTTGAGAAAAAAAGATTAATATACCATGGTTTAAAATTTTGTATGCAGGACAAACAAATTATTATAAGTAAATTTCCTTTTGTTTAGCGCAGAGATTTTGGAAGCATTGGAAGTTCATGCTTGAACGCTTTTGTGTTTTTTCATAAAAATTACTTTTGCAGATGAAACTAAATATTCAGTGTCTGAAAGTAGAGGGAGAAATTTGGTTCACTGTGGGATAATGAAAACTGAAAAACAATTATGT
Organism: Drymodes brunneopygia; assembly: GCA_013400955.1. Lineage (NCBI taxonomy): Eukaryota > Metazoa > Chordata > Aves > Passeriformes > Petroicidae > Drymodes > Drymodes brunneopygia. The sequence goes on from VZTZ01018416.1 coordinate 578,059, forward strand.
TGCTGCAATCAAGATCTCAGCTACAAATAACTAATTTCAGTTCTCCTCCACTGCTCCAAAATATACTGCTTATTGTTCTTAAAATATTTATATGTCTTTGAATTATTTACTGAGCAAAGGACGCTTGCACTCTTTTAACATAGAAGGAGATGAAAGATTATTTCGTGTCAACACAACAGAAGACAATAATAAATCCATAATGTAAATAATATGCCTGAGAAAAAGAGCTGTGTATTATTTGTGTGTGTGTGACTAGATTGCAACTGGGCTTTACTTTATGGAAATACTTTTTCTAGCAGTGTGGGAACACTTGGTTTGAGTGAACAAAGTAATCAGGAAAAACTCTTCTGCAGTTGGCTTCTTTTAGAAAGATACTTGAGTAGTCACCTTGTACTAGTTTGAGATTTGATTGCTCAGAAGATTTGAGGATATGGAAACCAGCAAACAATGAATTAATTTCAATTTGTTTCCCATTTCTGTAGAGGTGGATTTGCAATATTAATGTGAGCAGTGTGAATTCTGACCTTTTCTGTCGCTGTGTTTAGGAATGAGATATTAGGGAGAAATTCTTTACTGTGAGAGAGGAGAGCCACAGACACAGATTTCCCAGAGAAGCTGTGGCTGCCCCATCCCTGGGGGTGTTCCAGGCCAGCTTGGATGGGGCTCTGAGCAATCTGGGATAGTGGGTGGTGTCCCTGCCCATGGCAGAGGGTGTTTAAGGGATCTTCCAACCCACACCTTTCCAGGAGTAGTGTTTTAGTTTTCCTGTTCCTGTCTGGCCATGGGCCCTTGTCCTTTCCTTCTTAATTTCTTCATTAAACTCCTTCATGAATTTTCACTAATAATGTCTGCTTTATTTCAAGTGTACTCAAAAAAAACCCCAACCAACAATGAAAAGCATCCCTATGGGAAAAAAATGTAGATGGAAGCAGGATATTTTTATGTTTTTCACTTGTGCTGAAAACAATTTTGCTTCTTCCATGTTTTTCCTTCTTTTGTTTTCTTCATGAAATTCTGACCCGGTTAATCTAATACTTTGCTTCTTCAGGCTCATGTATAAAAAAATGTTAGCTATATTTTTAATGCAAAACACAAATACAGTTCTGTACATCTTTCAAAAAAAATGAACAGTATCCAACATAGAATTTGACACTGTGGAACAGAGCAGGAGTCTTGCCAGCCAGCAGTCTCTGAGAGCTGACAGTTTAAAATAATTCAAAGGTGCCCAAGAAATACATTTCCCACATGGCAGTTTCTTTCTAGCCCCAGCAATTATGTCTGACTATTAAAATTTTGAAATGTGGGGCAAAAGAAAAAGAAAGGATAAATGATAAAAGAGAAAGGGAATAGTGGTCACAAATGTTCTCCCTGTGTTTCCTTCAGAACAGCCCATGAATGGAACCTCAGAACATTTCCTGCTGCCATTGAAACCAATTAGATAGTTCTGCATTAACTTCAGTAAGAGCAAGTGCAGGCCCCTAGAGACAAATATTTCTGTCAATATAGCAAAAAACCTGTTTCATTTCAGGACATAATGTAGACAGAGATATGATTTTGTCTTCTAATCTGGTGTAGGATTTATATAATTGAAGGAGAAAGGCACTTAAATCCTTGAGTTAAAATAATTATATTTTGTCTTCTACAAAAAAATCCCCAAAAAAACCAAACCAAAACAAAAACCCACAGGAGTTGTTCTGTTATAAAACTATTGAGATATTGAGATTTTTTCCTGTACTAAAAGAACAATCATCTGATTTTTGCAATTACTGATTTGTGTAGTCAAAGAGTCACAGAAGCATATTCTGTTGTTTCTATTTTAGGAAGAACACATACTTCAATGATGCTACCAAAATTTTTCACTTTTTTTGGGCATCTAAAATTTGAAATGCAGTAGACTTCTACCCCAATGCTTCATCATTCAAGCTGCCCTTTTAAATCAGTGAGAGTAAAGACCATCCCCAAGAATCAGAGTACAAGGCATAGATCTGTGAGAAAAGGTCTTAATAGGAATTGGGAAGTTCAGTAGTTTGGGGTTTTCTGCTCTGAAAACAGATGTTTTGAATTTCCAATACAGCTGAAGCTTTTTCATCAATAAATGCTACTTGGTTTCAAATGAAAATATGTTCTTGAAATATTTACATTTGTGATTGTTTTTTGTTTAATTTTTCTACCACTGCCCTCCATGGGAATCTAAAACATGTTTGAATTGCTGATTTATTTATTTTTAATGGGAAGCAATCAAACAGCTGATTATTCAAGTGTAAAAGTTTTCACATGGCAAGGGAAGAATTCATTAGGGAATTGGAAGGTGTGCATGGATAGTAATTTTTTTCCTCTGAAGAAACAGTTACCAGGATGAACATATAAATAAGTTAATTCCCTGATGAAATAAATCTAAAGTCTTAATTCTGTCCATTGACAATTTAATAGAGTTGATTTTTAGATATCCTCTTAATGATGTGATTTATTAAATAATGTACATCTTTAACATCAGTGAAATTGAACAAAAAAAGTCATCTGAAGAAGGCAGAAATCTAAACAAACATATTCTTTTTTCACTTTTCAATGAACAAATTGTGTGTGGTCAAGAAGGTTTTGCAAAAATTAGTTGTGCAAAAGTTCTTCTCAAAGTGGGTGCAAAATCAGAAAACATAAAAATAAAACCCAACCCCCGGTATAAAAATGCAAATATTTGCTTTGTAAAAATCCTTCATTGTTTTCCTTATCAAAGACAATCCAGATTTTTTCGGAGGGGAAACAGACAATAATGCAGCAAAGCCTTGGAAATTCCTTGTAACTGTGGGCAAAAAGTAACACAATTCCCATTGTTTGTGTTTGCTCACTAATAAACAATGCCAGGGCAACTGATCAGCTTGTTAAAACAATTCCTTAAAATATAGACAAAGCTGTAAACATTTGGCAGCTTTTTTGTTCAGTTGCCAGAGTTTCCAAGACCCGAAGAGGCTGCCACAAGACTTTTATCTGGAAACTGGCTCCAGAGAGCCTGGAAGCTGGAAAAGCTCGGGAATATCACAGTCCTGCTGACCTGGGAGCAACCAGGAGCTTAAAACCAGACTGGGCTTTGAGCTGGGAGGTGAAGGGAAGAGTCTTCCAGGATTATGCCTGAGTTTTGCTGAATGTTTAGAAATGGAACTCTTCTTACAAAGTGTCCTTACTTCAATATTCAGCTAAAAACTGAGGTTTCCTGAGCAGCTTTGTGTAGATGTATTCAGAGGTCTAAGAAGTGGGGATGTAGTGGACCCTCCATGGAGGTATTATTTTTATTACATAAACTGGAATAAATCCATGCTGTGACCACCTTGGGCAGAGGGTGCAAAGACCTTACCAAGTGCAGGAGCAATTTCTGTCTTTCAAAGTTGATGGGACAAACAGCCCCTTTTAAAAATGTGTCTAGAGGATGCTGATGTACACACAGATAATCTGCCTTGTTTTGCTTGACAAATGAAAAACAGATAGTGTGAGTGTTTGCAGAATAAAATAGCAGATCAATTCAATGTAAGTAAATGTCAGGTGATGCACATGAGAAAAAAAGAAAATTCCTAACTGCCTAGACCTATGATGACGTCTTGTGATCTTACCCTCTGTGTTCTGGGATAAGATGTTCCACTGACAGTAGGTAAGTCCCCGAGGGTGTCAGTTCAGTGCTCAGTAATGGTTAGAAGACAAATCAAATGTTAGAAACCATTGGAAAATTTAAAAAAAAAAATGAAATGGAGAATATCATCATTATTTTGTATGAAAATCCACGATCTGCCTCCCACTAGACACTGAGAAGTTTTTGCCACCCCTACAGACCTCCCTCCTCCCCAGTCTCCAGAAGGCTGTAACAGGACTGAAGAGGGCTCCACAGAAGGTCTAAAAGATAAGCAAAGCATGGAAGGGCTTCTGTATTAGGCATGATTAAATAAATGAGGATCTTTCAGTCTGGAAAAGAGAGGGCTGATGGAGACTGTGATAGCAGTCCATAAAATCATAAAGTGCAGATAAGGCTCAGTTGTTCACATTCTCTTCACAGTATCTTGTCCGAGAGCCAGGGAAAATCAAATGAAGGTAGCAGGAGCCAGATTTAAAAGAAATAAAAGGATGTGGCTCTCATGTAGTGGGTAGTTGATCCTGCTAGAAGATTGATGGGTGCTAAAACTCTCTATTGGTCTGAGGGGAAGAGTGGTCAAGTTCATGGAGGAGAAATTCACTGAGGTTTAGCTGAACACATGGATATCATGTCTGGTTCAGAAAGTCCTTAAGTTGACAAAAAGTGGAGCCTGGGTGAATATTAGGGGATGTATGATTTATACTTGTCCTGTTTTTATACTTTTCCGTACTTATCCACTTATGGCCATTGTTGGAGATGGAATACTGTGCTAGAGGGGTTTCTGGTCTCAGTATGGCTGTTTTTATGTTCTTAACTGCTTTTCAAATTTACCTGAATTTGAGGAATCGTGTACTCTGTGTGCTAAAAAAACAGAAGCAGGTCAGACTGAAGTTTGAGTCTAAAATGCAGTTTCTGACCTTGATGTGAACTTTTAAAATCTGGATGGGAACAGAAATTCCCCAGTGGTAAATATATCATCATAATTAAATAAACACTGTGTCTGAAGGTGCATAATATAGGAATATAACCCCAAGCAATTCAACACTGATTTCTCTTTGCCAGTTCCTGCTTGTTTGCAATGCTTTTTTGAGAACTCTATATAGAATAAAGTAAAGGGACAAGCATTTGGTTCAAACTTGTCACGTAAAGACATAAGAAAAATGCACTGTAGCTTAATGAGCATAAATTCAGCAATTTATGCCAATATTCTGTCAAGTCCCCATCAGTAGATACATGTAAGCAAACAAATTTCACCATATCTGATGGGCCAGGTGCCTACAGGAGAATTTGATTGAAACTTTTGCATGGGGCACTGCTCCCTTTAACTTTACTGCTTCCTGCTCTGGCACGTTTATTTTCATTTTTCTATTAAAAAGCTCTAGGAAAAATGCATTCAGAAATGCTTACAAAAGTAAATCCAGAACTCAATATTATTCTTATGATTTGACACAGGCAAAAAGTGGAGTCTGGGGGAGTGGAAATGTTGGTAATAATCTTTGTGGCATGTTTTATGAACTGGCTATGCTTGTTTTGTAATTGCATTATAGGAAGTCCAGAAATGATTCTTATGAAAATTACTGACAGTGAGGACTGTGTGAATGCTAAGCAATATACATAACTGTGAACAGGAAAGTGAAAATTCCAAATAAATCTGAGGGACAAAAAGCTTTCCCAAAGGTGCTTTATTACTGAAACGAAGGATGTGGAAGGCACAGCCTTTATCTCTCATTGTCATCATGTGCAGTGCATTAGTGGTGCACTGGATGTAACCAGTGTGTGGGAGCAGAGCTGGTCATGCAGCCATGGAACTCCTGCTGAGCTCTTCCAGGAGTTTGCCCATCTGGAGATTCCTGGGGTGATTCTCAGCAGCAGCTGCAAGTGCTGTGTAAAAAGCTGGTCACGGCCATTCTCTGTCTGCCCATCTCTTCTGGTCACTAAATGCTCTTTAGCACAGTTTTAAAAGCGAATGCAGGGAGAGAGTTGTTTTTTCTCTGAAAGTGAGTGCAATGTATTCTGCAAGAATAATATGGGCTACAAAGAGGAGAAGGGAAAAATATGTGTGATCATGAATGGAACTGGCTGTGAAACAACCTCTCTGAACAAAACTTCCCTTTCTTAAGGCACCAGGTTCCAATTAATGGAACAACCACTGGCACTCAGCAGAACATCAGGGGCAGATACCACACAGGCTGTCTGCTCCTGCCTGGCCACTCGGGTGAGACCAGGCTCTCTGATAAGACAGACCCATTTGGGAGCCTTTATGCTAAATCTGGGAGTGCTTTGTGGAGGAAAAGGTGGCACAGTCTACTGTTCATATTGCAGGTTTTTGTAGAAACTGCTATGCCAGGAAATAAAACTATAAATATTTCCAGCGCCTTTAATCCATAGCCTGCTACTTATTTCTCTATTATCCTATGATGCTGGATGATCATAAGGTAAAGAATCACTATATAATCCTATTATATCCACACTCTTTCAACATTCATTGCTTTAGACAATTGTGTAATTACTTTTCATTCATTTCCACCACTTATTATGGAAACCTTTTCTTTCTACATCCTTGAAGCATTGCATCCCATAGGTATGATGGGATATCTTGTGCTAAGAATAATTTTCCCCTGTAAAGCTTTTGAAGCATTATAGAATCTCATTTTTTCTAATCAGCACTCTAGTTTCTTGTGGGCTAAAATTAGGCTTCCTGTCTCTGGCATGCGAGGCGTCAGCGTGTGTGACCTTCAAGCTGCCATCCGGCCTTGAAGTGCAATTTTTGCATCGGGAAATCTAGAGGCAGCAGCTTTCCCCCATTTTTTGCAGCAGCAGCAGCAAGATCATCAGAAGCAGCCAAGTGAGCAGCAAGTGCAGGGATATCACTCCCGGGAAGCCATGTTCCAGTGATGCACACCGAGCTCTCTCCAGAGCCGGAGCGCCGGTGGAGAGCGGGGCTGATCCTCCGCCGCTCTGCGCCTTCCCACAAGGTGACCAGCCCGCAGGGTGTGCATGAATATTAATGGCTAAGCTATGGAATGATGAAGTATCAATACTTTAATCTGCATAAGGATAATGTGCGTTCCTTATGCGTTGTGAAGCTGCTGCACTACAGTGTCTGAATTCCGCTCGTGCGCTGAACTCATCTGCAGGCTCCCTCTCCTCCTGAATTATGCATACGTTCCATTGCCTGTTGCCTACAACAGATTTATGACAATCTCATTGCACCTATGCAAATCTTTTCTGGTTTTAAGCATCGAGCACTTAATGTCTTTACTGAGGGAGAAAAAAAATCATTGCACAGGAGTGGATGCAAAAAGGTTTTATTGCTTACACTGTGTGCTGCTCTTCCTAACTTTCATATTAGCTCCATGTTGTATCTGGTCAGTTAAATGACTGGTTTTGCCATGCTCTCAGCACTTTGTTCACTGCAGCTACAGCACAATATTCTTTGTCCTCTTTTCCTCTCACGTACCAAGCACAGCAGCTGATAATAACAGAACTGAAGTTACAGCTTGAAATCAGCGTTTTAGGTGATTTTAATTATGATGGATGAAGGAGAAAAATGGCAAAAACATGCTTTCAGTAGTACTGAGCAAATATGACATGGAACTGATACACAGAGCTTATATTACAGATCTGTCAAATTACCCAAGGATAATTTGGGTAGCTGGCGGATTCCCAGCTATTCAGTTCAGTAGCACAGGCAACACATGCTGGTTAGTTTTGCTTGGGCTTGACATATAAATTTCTGACCATCACCAGAGCAGCTTTAATTGATAATGGACACCTGATTGGAAAATAGGTGTGTTCCCCTTTAAGTGGTGGCTATCACATCACGTCACATCACATATGTCACGTCATGTCCCATTAAATCACATTATATGCTGGCATCATGCAGGATAGCATGATGAGGGGCTAATGGGACGTGACAGCTAATACCTGCTAACAATTTGAGTGGTGGGTATTGGGCCTGAATGGGTGCCAGGCTTCGGCTGGGTGTTTGTGAGAGAGAGCACAGTCTTTGCCCGAAGATTGAACATTTCCTCAAAGGGTAACTTCAAGAGCTGCCCAGCCCCATGTTTGAAACCAGTAGTGGTATATTATTTTTTTTATAAAGTGACTTATGACACCTTAAGGGACATGCTAAGGGAGAGATTTAGGTCTGTCAAAAAACATGCAGAAGTTTGACATACACGGCTTTCATTTCTTGGCCCCTGGCTGATTTTAGGTGCCAAAGTACGGTGGGGATTTGCCTAATATGAAAAATTAATTTATGAATTGGATGAAGCCCTGCTTAACACAAGAAAGTTCAGCTGAGTGATCTACTGGAAAACGCTCAATAATCTGCAAAATCTGTGATACTGTTTTAATGATCGGGTTAAGTTTCCACACGGTGTTTATCCAGCCCCCTCTGGGATCTCCACAGGTTAAATTACAGTATATGCAAGAGTGAGTTATGACTTGAGTAAAGGCAACAGGGAAAGCACAGTATGTGCAGCTTCCATTTTTCATTGCTTGCACTACATTTGCAGCAATGTCAGTAACACAGACCTTGGGGAATCGGAGTCATTGCTAAATCACAGGGGAAATTTCTCATGTAGCTCTTCCCAAATATTGATTGTTAGGCAATCTTTGAAACCTGCTATGTAAAGAATTTTTTTGCTTGTAGACTGCAGGGATGCAAAGGTTTCTAAACTAAACATAAAGCAAGATAAAAAGTCTCCTAATTGGTGAGGTTTTGCCTCAGGATTCTTGTTGTTGCTTTCTGCACTAAGTCTCATTAAAACCCTGAATAATTCCTGTGTCCTGTGTTTAAAGAGCTGATTGAGTTGTGGGGTGGCTTTCTCCCCAGTACATTCTCTTTGAATCTTAATTTAATGGGAAGAAAAAAGACCAGTCCTTTTCTGGAATTGCTATGGCATAATCATTTACGCTACAGTTTTAAAATATAGAAAAGTCTGCATCAATCATGCATGTATAGTAATGGCTGGGATAACTGTTTCAGGGTGCTTAATTATTATGAAAAATTAGGACTGTGTCTCTGTTTGCAATCCTTCTGATAGCCTTTCATTCCCTTCACCATAACTGTCATATCCTCCACTTCATGGAGTGCATCAGTCTCTCAACAGGTAAGTCCTTCTGAATGCTCTTAAATCCTGGTTTCCTCGGGTACTTTAGGAACAGTTGGAGTGGTCATTATACTGAGAATAACCATTTTTCAACTAATTAAATTGATTCTGATAACTCTCAAAATGTCAAGACTTCAGCTTTCTGGAATCGCTCATGGGAGATGCTAAATTGACAGTGATCATTAATTATGGATTTTCACCTCTTGCTGGGGTTTACTGTAATGGGGTCTGTTTAAGATTACCTTTGGAGAGTTACTTGGATCTGCAGCATGTGCAGGGAGCAGCAGGACCAGCTTCCTGCTGTAGGGTAGATGTGTTTCAGTCTTGAGTAAACTCTCAGTGAAATTTCAGAGACACTATTTCTGTGTTCTTTTCCTCATAGGCTGTGTAGGATTAGCCTCACAAATCGCTGATTTTAGAGATGCTGAACTCTAGTCTTGCTTAGAACCAATGTGACTTGAAGGGACAGTGGAAGAATGAGTAATTCAGGTGCTGCCTGGGCAGAGGATGAGAATGGCATCAATGTTTTAGGATATTGATGTGCCAGAAGGCAAGGCTTTCTACCTGCATCACTGAAAAGATGGGCATCACTGCAGGGGCTACCTTGCTGCTCTATTTAGATGGGGTAAATTCCACTTCAGCCTCTGGATCTTGTATTTCCCTTTGACTTAGGCTCCTTGGCAGCCAGAGCCAGTGGAGATAAAATTCCAGCTGCAGTGGCTGGGCCACCTGCAGAGAGCACCAGATGTAGGTGCCCAAGAGGGCTGAGTATTTTTGGTAAAACCTGCACATCTCTCACTTTTTGGTGACCTGCCAAGGTCTGTGCACTGTACAAAGTACCTGGTTTGGATTGGACACTTTGTCAGTGGTTCATTACTCCAAAGGTTTTTCTTCTATTGAGCGTGGCTTGTACAATTTGTTAATTTAATCCAGTTATTTATTTATTTTCACTTTTAATTTGTTGTGTTCCTAAAGACTTTGGTTTGTGGATGCATCAGATAACTGGAAATATGTTATCACAGCTGTTGTGTTACAGCATAAACAAAGAATGAGAGAACAGTGAGTTGTAATTTTTAATATATTGGACTTTAAATATTTGATTCACATAAATACTGATAAATTCTTTCCAGGCTGTAATGCAGATGTGGAGGCTGTCTAATATTTGAGTTACCAGTAGAAATACTGACATACTCTTCTGGTTTATATCACCAGCTGTATTTTATCTGTCCAGTCACTGGTACATATTTTTTCTTAGTCACCACAACTCTACGAAAGCTTGCCATCCCTCATCTCCACTCTTATCTGCTCCTGTACAACTAAATCCTGCTCCTTGCTGTGAATCAGATTTGTCTGTCCCATCACCCTTTGCTGCAGCCACTGAAACAACTGGTTCAGGATTGTCACTTCAGTTCTGCCTTTTATGTGTTTCCTATTTGAATGGACTTCTTCTCCCTGATCTGTACATTCTGTTTCTGCTATTAAAATAGGGGGAGTCATCTGAATTTGTTATTTTCAGCAGCTGCCTAGCTTACCAGGCAACCCACAGTTCATTCCTAGTTTTTCTTATTCTACAAATGAGTTTACATTGCATATAGATAAAGGCACAAGATATACATTAATATAGGGAACTTAACCACTGAATGAATAATTTGTAGGGAGCTATTTCTATTGGATGGTGATTTAAAGACTTGTAAGTGATTTACCAGGCAAATCCTCCTGCCCTTGGCACTCATGCAAAATAATAATGCAAAATAATTCTCTTAATTTCAGTGGCATTACAGCACTCTGTGGGTAAGGAGAGCTGAAGCTGGCCTGCTGAATCATTTCAATAGAATGGTTTAAAAGATGGTTTTGTCTCCCTCAAAGTCAGCAGTCTGTGAGAGGCCCCACCTCCCCTCTTACCTGGTTTCCCTGTGGCATCTGGTTTGTTATTTTGCCTTACATGTTTTGTGTCCCTACAGCAGCTTGGGATCCAGTTCAATAAGGAGGGTTGGTTTTTTGTCAGTCTCTGTGTTGAGATAAGTACTTGGAAAGTGAGGATTTGGGGCCAAATGGCTTTTTTTTTTTTTTTTTTGTTCTGATGCAAATTTCATGTTCTTCATCTAAATTACCGCGGGTCCTACGGAGATAACTGTGTGCAAAGGATCGCAGTAGCAGTGGGATGGTGATGAATGCCAATGGCTGCCTGTAGTAAAAGCCCCAGGTGATGGAGATTTGTGCTGTGTGCAAGGGTTTTGTTTCTACATTCATGCCAGTGATCACCAGGAACTCCGGTGCTTTTGCTATGACTGGCTGCAACACCAAAATTATTAGCAAAAGAATGAGAGATGTCAGCTGTGTCATCATTTTAACTACTTTTGTACTTCAGTTTTAAACCACAAAATATTGGTTTTCTTTAATAGTTTGCTACGTTGTGGTTTGTGATGGTTCTTTTCCCCTACTTCAGAGATATAAGGTCATAAATGAGTTACAAAACTGTTGTCCCAAAATTGAAGGAATTGATGTGTCTGTTCAGCAGCTTTGGGAGTTCTGCTCCAGCAGCATCAGTGTGATATCAGGTTTTATCATGAGGTGTATCATTTAATCATGAAGGACTTAATTCCTAAGTGTGAAACAGCTTCCAATATTGGTTTCAATTTACTCTACAAAAGCATTTTCAGTGTTGTCTGTAGGATCAGTAAGAGGGGGGAAATAACCCCAGAATGATGCATCAAATTACAATATAACTAACTGAAAAAGAGGTTATGCAATGTGCTTTATATTTTATATATCTTCCAGCAGTGTCGCTGGCTTTAACTATGGAAAACCTCAACAGAAATACTATTATTTATCCCTTAAAACAAGGCTTTTTTTTGAACAGCATTAGCAAATGTAAGTGATCTAAGAGTGTCCTAGTACTTCAGGTCTTTTTGGTGTAAATTCCTCACAGCATGCATAAGGATTTGTGTTTTGCCATCTTGGCAGATAGAGACCTAGGATCAATTTACTTACTTACTTTACTTTGAAAAACTGGTGTTTTTGCATTTTCTACATGTCCCAGACAGTGCCACTATCTTGCTTATCTCCTGAAGGAATATTTGCATTGAGATCAAGAAGTGTTCTCCACCTCTCCTGCTGGGTGTGACAAACCACCAACTGGCAATAGTGGTTCCCCCAAAGGACTAACTGGGAACTGTGGTTCCACCTCCTCTGGAGCTGCAGATTCAGGGAACACCCAGCTTTGCCCCTGCAGCCCGAGGTGGGGCAGTTGCACTTCTCCAGGCAGGAGGAGCAGCTCTGTTTTACCTCTGCTTCTCCTCACAGGATGCAGTGAGGCTGCTCTGAATGGAGCACTGGGAAAGTATGGGAACACAGGAGTACAGCCCAAATGGCTGCTCGTGATGAACCCAGGCACTGATTTGCTGATTGCCCCTTCTGCAGAGTGTGCAGTAAGTCAGGAGGCCGCGTATTGAGCACCAAGGAGAAAGCCAAGTATAGAACAGCTGCTCATCAATAACTGTGTCCTGCCTTTTGTTTCCTCAATGTTGTTGGATTCCATGGAAAAAACAAGCAACGAAGATTTTGCTATGCAATGAAAAATTCATTATTTAGCCTTTCCAGAAAGGGGATAGGTCAAGATTTAAAAATTCATCTATTTAATTTTGCAAAGTTGATGCTATTTTGACATGCCCTTTATTTTTCTACCCATTGTGCTTGTCCATGCTTTCCCATGTGCTATGTATGCTACAAGTGCTGACCAGAATGTTACTGGGCATCTGTGCAAAACTGCAGACACTTAAACACAGCTGCTGGAGTTTTTCCAACTTCTATTATTGGTCACATGCAGAGGATGACAGTAGCAGGCAAAGCACCTCGTGCAATCTTGCGTTGATTCATACATTTGTGCATTAAAAATTTCTCTTGAAATGCTAAGGTTTTGTTGACTGGAACAGAATCGACCTCCTAGAATTATGTATCTGTAGTCACAAACAAGAACATCCTGAAAATTAGTGATTTATTCCTGTGCTCCTTTTTATGTTTCAGCTGTAACACTCTGGCTATGATGCTAATGCTTGTACACGTGTCACAGTGCAACATGAAATTGCTGTAAGATGTTCTGTCAGTTTAAGTTGTTTAAATTAGCTGGTAGTAGTGACTGCACAGTCAGCTGATCCCAGAAAAACTGAAAGTATAAACACAGTCAAGTTTGAGAACATTTCTTACGTTGCCTACTTGGCAATATAGTGCAGTATATATATGAACATGTGTTCTTACATGCACGAAATTTGTAAGAAGAAGTGATTAAAAATCCAAGTTTATAATGAGAATTGAGAACTGTTCCTCTGTGGGGGATGTCAAGGAAATGGTCTGCTTCTAGAACGAAGCACATAAAAAGAATGTCTAGAGAGGAATACTTGACAATTCTGCTGCCACCTCTTGATCGTGTCCTGTAGTTACAAGTAGTGGTTGAAAAGTTCATCCAAAATATCAAAGCTGAAAGAAGTATATATATATACATGTCTATACAGGAATAATTATTTAATGTATTGATGCTATAATTTTAGCTGAGCAGGTGGCCATCTTGGGCTCTGCAGTTGATGTATGGTTTTATTAAGCCGTTTTGTTCAAACTGTGCAATAACTTACACATTTAAAATGAGAGGACTGATAAAAATGATAAATAACTAATGACTTGCAGGTGTCTTCTATTCATTTCCTCAGCTTATCAGGTCTTTACTGCAATACATTTTTATTAAATGTAGCTTAAATCAGGTCTGCTCACCTTCTCTGTCATTAAACTGACCTGGCTCTCTTGGTCTCTGCTACTGCTTTCCAAGGGGCTGCTTGGAGATTCCTCAGGTGTCTGCAAGTCATCTCTAGGGACTGAAATGTCAGCATCTCCTCTCATGTGGATGTCTCATGATTGTCTCATGTATCAAGGTTGCATGTGTGTGTCAGATTGTGTGATGGGGCTCCTTCTTGAATGAACAGACCTCCTGGTAGGGGAGCAATGCCTCATTTTCAAGCAGATGTCGTGCACTTCCAAGCACATGATAGTGTGTGGTACTCATGTGCTGCGCTGAAGCTTTAGATAGCTCACCCACACCAGAAATTTGAGCAGTGGCCTGCTCAGTTTGTAAGAGCATCCTGTGAGGGTGGGCATAGTGCCCACTGGAGTGTGGGTTGGGTTCTTGGGATTTTTAGGCGTCTAAATAACAGACTCTGGACTTGAACTGGGATGGAAAGTATGATTGCCAGGTCTTGTGCTCATTCTTTGGTCAATCTTCAGCATTTTCCTAAATTTCCAATCCATAAAGCATAGCCTGCTGTGCCAGAAAGATGTTTTAGAATTAGTTCTTCAGGCACTAAATAATCTAATGCTATGGTGTGTTGGCCACATAAATAGCTATAGTAAAAAAAAAAATTAAGAAATTACTTTAAAAATATTGGTTCTAAGAATAACTTGAATATTTGGATCTGTTGCCGGTAGGGAGATATTAAATTATTATACAATGAGGATAATTTTGTAACAAATGAACAGTCTTCTTCACAGTGAAATTTCTTATTATGAGAATACGGATCTGTGCTTCACTGAATCACAGGCCAGACTTGCTGCTGCCATGGGAGAGTGTTATCCTGGCAATACAGATGTTTAAACTTGCTAGAGAGCTACTATCTCTTTTTCAAGTTTACATTTATGTAGGATTGAATTGGTGAAGGCATTAACTTTGAGATTGATAATTTCCTTGGGCTTAGATTAGTTTGGAGGGGAGAGTGGCTGGGAGCCACAACTGGTTAAGGAAATGTTTGAGGGAGCTGCCAGCAATGGGGTCAGTGTTTGAGTCAATGACCCACACTTGAGATGTTTGTTGGCACGTCAACAGGCACGTATATTTTCAGATGAAATATACAGATATGTACATTTTCCAATTCCTGCTAAGAATGGGAAATAAGAACCTTGGAGTGCTGGAAGTTATTGGTCAGGAGTGATTAGCAAGAGCCATGACTTTATGGGAAAAGCATTTGAGAGGGAAGCCATGGTCCCTTCTGGAGGCAGGCCAGTTCTGGAGCCCTGCAGCAGAGGGGTTTTGCAGAGCCCAGAACTCCTCCCTGTGGTCAGCATTATGGATAAGGAGTATTATTATTCACTAACATTAAATTCTTGTCAAAGCCAAGGGCTGCCAGAAGGGGTGAAATGCAGGGAGGGAGTTCTAGAACAAGCTGGAGCAATCTGAGAACCAGAGCTGGAATCTGGTTTAGATGGCCTTTTGTTTTCAGGGCACATTTTCACCATGGTACATGAGAAATCAGGTTCGTAATTCTTGATAATGGCTGATGCACCTGACTGGTAATAGTCCAAGCAAAAACATAATGCACAGAAGTGCTCAATTATTTCATAAGGCTGCCTTGTGAACAGATTTTGTTCATTTGCAGCTGAGTTGTTTGTGCTTCTGTTTATCTCAGATACCCATTACACTTCCATTTATAGTGTGACAGTGTTTGGCTAAAACTGATTCTCACCAACTCAAGGCAATTAAAACTGCTGGCCCAGTGTCACTTGTCTCAAAACATTCTCAAGCATAGTATGACTACTACAGCTTTCCTCTAAGACTGAAATGTGTGTGTTTAAAGCTTCATCAGCAGTATGGAATAGGCTGATTACAAAAGCATTGGGTAAGTGGAATTGTTGGAAAAAAGATGAGAAATCAACTGTGATGTTATCACCTTTGTGTGATGATACGTGCATGGAAGTGAAACAATAGAGAGCTCATTGTGGCAGAGTGTTGACCCAGGTGATGTGTGTGCACCCAATTTCACCACGACAGATTCACCCCCTGGTAGTTGTCCCCTGTAACAGACCAAACACCTTAAAAGATATCAAGGTAAACTGCTAAAATTCATAGCTACCAGCTACTAGTCTGTAAATGCACAGAGATTTGTTATTTATCACAGAGGGAAGGTGAGTTGGAATGTGAGTGATGAAGCTGAGAGATGAATGTATAGAGCTTGGGGTTTTTTATTTTTATTGAAGAACAGAGTGTCTCTATGTGAGAAATGAATGACACAGCCCAGAAATGTTGGCTGCTTGAAGGTGAAGGAGGTCAGCTGGGAGAAACCCTGACCATGAGCGAATCTGTCTGCTCTGGAATGGCACCTTTTACCACATCCTTCTGTACTTTTTTTGTCTTTTGTCCTTCTGTCCATTTCCTGCTATTGACCTTTTTCTCACACACTAATTTAGTTGTGGCTGGTCTAAAGTGCTCAAACCAGTTGAGAGTGGGAGATGGAACAGGCACCCCAAGGAAGAGGTGGAGTCACCATCCCCTGACGTGTCCAAAAAACGAGCAGATTTTACAGGCACTTTACAATATGGTTTAGTGGGCACAATGGTGTTTGCTTGAAGGCTGGACTTGATGATCCTGGAAGTCTTTTGCATCCTTCATGTCTCTGTGATCCTATCCCAGTGTGCCTGGGCCCTGTGATAGAGCATAACTGTGGGACCTACCAGCAGCATAATGGTATCCCCAAAAGCTTGCCTGCAGCAGTGGAATTGAGTAGTGATCTCTAATCACCAGAAGAATGTGCAAAGGAAGGTTTGCCTTGTCTGCTTCAAAATGACAGCTGACTGCACACAAGAAATGAACAGTGTTATTCATTAAGTGTGGTAGTGGTGAACCTTGTTGGTATCTGGTGCCAAATATATTTTGCTTTTTAACTGATTATCGTTGGTGCTGGCCCAATTTGGCACCTACTCCAAATGCTTTGCTATTACTAGGAAAGGTAAAAGTCAATAACTTAATATAGCAAGAGCTGGGAGGGTGACATAAGTGTTGATAGCTCCTAATTTTATAGCCAGAACTGTGAATAAATTGGACTTTTCAGAGCCTTTCCTTGAAGCACCTGTTCAGCAAAACTTGTAGGAATATGGTTAACTTTATCCATTTCAATGTGATTTAAGTGCTTGTGTGTTCTGTTATGCAGAGTTGGACTGAAAAGTGATTGTGTCTTTTGTTGTGGAGGCTCAGTGTAGCAAAGCCACCCACATGTGGCAAGGAGCAAGTGCCTGGTCTGTGCTTGCACTTCTTTAACAGCTGCTCCAAGTTAATGATTTGGGACACTGCATTTGATACAAACTTCAGATACCAGTGAGACCAGATTGGATTCATGAAAAAACAGGGTGGCCTAAAATTGTCTAGCTTTAATGGAACAATCAGAACTCTTACCTGTGGCTGAGAAAGATTCTGTTTTTGTCTAATGGGTAAAAATGTGTCCAGTAAAATATCTCATTATGGTGTTTCTCAGTTGCAACCTTTCATTTTTTCAATATAAAAAAGGAGAACTAGACAGGGGGGTAAATGCACTGCCTAAACAAACTTTTTAATGTCTTTGGTACTTTTTTTCCCTCCAGATCTGTATTTAATATCAAAATCTCTTTTCTTGTTTTTTAATACTATTACATATAATTTGGTTTTTTCTACAGCCAATTTTTTGCCCCACCTGTCTTTATGGACTAACATTAGGCGTGTTTCTCCCACATGTTCATTAATGTAAGGTCTCAGAGCCTTGATAATCAAATAATTTAGTTCAGTAGATGATGACTCAGATGTAGAAACAACTTGTTTCTCTTCTCACAGCTACCCAGCTACCAGGCCATAATAGGATTATTCTCTTGGATGTTTCATCTGAGCTTACACCCCACTCTGGCAAAATAGTCAGATCATTTACACTCTACTTAATTTCTGAGAATGCAGTTGCCACATGAGTCATTATAAACTGCAACTCTCGCTTTAGGTCATCTATTACTGTTCCCATATCTTTTTTTTGGGGATATGAGTGTGTGTGTGTGTGTGATCCAGTGAGGCAGTATGTCAGCTGCTTGGGGTGATGAAACCACCTCAAGGTTAAGGCTGAGCTTTTGATTCCTGTTTTTCAGTATGGAATTTCTTTTTATTATGAAGTATTAGCAAAGGCTCCCAGTGAAAGTCTCTTCTGACTGCATTGTTGTTGTTGAGAGGAGGGCAGCACAGCCTGGGTCACATCGGATGTTCCCAATCACATCTGTCACACTTGCCATTAGTCACCTCCACCAGCTCCTTCCTGGAAGCAATAATGAATCTTGGTAACAGAGACATCTTACTCAACTCAGAAAAGAGTGGAAAGGAGCATCTCTCTCCACTTTGTCACTTTAAGAAACTTCTCTGAGATTCATCCCTGCTCTGTCTGCCTGCTCCATTACCAAGCAAGCAGGAGGTCTCAGCTGAACTCTGGAAATTGCATGCTTGTTCCCAAGGGCCCAGTCTTCTCTTAGAAAGCTTCATTTTGAAGTTCCAAAGACAAAAGTAGCTATTCTGAGGCAACTGTGCCCCAAAGCCCACTGCCTAATTAGGCACTTGTAATGGGACCTGCCTCTCCAATATCCCTGAGCAGAGAAATATGATTCTGCTGAAGCTTTGACTCATCGCCTTTTCGGGAGGACATCAGATATTCTTGCTGGATGAGATGTGATCAAAATATTTTGTTTCTCTTACTCTAGTAATCTAATTCTTGAAATGTAACATGACCCCTTTTAGTGGAGCATCACATCCAAATTGGCATAATCTGTCTGAATAGAGGCTACCAGTTATTTCACAAAAAGCACAAAGAACTTCTGAATCCAGTTTTATTGATTAGAGAGATAAATATCTACTTTAACATGTTCTTGGAAATTTTGTTTGAATTATATGCTTGCATGTTAAACTGTTCATTACTCCATAGAGAAATGCAGAGGTATTTGGACATTATTCTTAAATGTCCCTGAAAATTTTGACATGTAATAAAGGCCAGAGATTTGTAATTTGCAAATCTATATGGTTTATCAGGTCATTGTATATGAAAACATTGAGATAAATTAAGAAGTCCTGGATTCTTAATTTTCTGTTGTAGATTATATGAGGAATATATTTAAATAAAGAACTAAGGGGAATAAGAGTAAAGGATGAACAATTTTGATACTGTTATCCACCTCCCAGGCTCAGTGAGCAGCAGTGAAGTGTCCCCTGGTTTAGGCAGAGCCAGTGCAGAGAACAAACCTCCAGGAGGCTGGGCTTTACAAAGCCTGAGTTGATAAAGTAAGGTGGGTTTAACTGGGAATGAGTTGAGGTGATCTATGGTGGATCCAGAGTGCTGAACTGGAAAAAGAGCATATCTTCTGCTTAACACAAAGAATTAGCCCTGGCCATTGATGATGGAGAACATATCAGTCTCTAAAAGGAGGTAACTGGAACCTGATGTATCCCAGATTTATTACACATGATTATGGTATGATGGTATTAACAAGTGAATTGCCATTGCTGTGTTGATAGAAGTCTGTGAGCAGTCAACATCACTGATGAGCTGCATTTTCGGGACACAAATACTTGCCTAAAATAAAAATTGGCACTCGTAGAGTTGGATACTGAAATTATGTTGGGCTCCAGCATCATCCTTGCGTTTGTAGTTTGCTCACAGCAGGCAGTGGGGAAAACCAGGGCTACCTATATCTTGGCAAAAGATGAAATCCTGACCAGCTGCATCTCCATTTGCAGGGGTGACTTCTGAATGAGGGCTGATTGGGGAAATGAGCAGCTACCAGGGCTGGACACGTGGCTCAGACAACTGTGGGGAAGCACTGGAGGAGTCGGTGTGGATGGGCCGTGCAGGTGCGAGAGCACATTGCCGAGCTGCTGCCACACACTCAAGGTGCACCAGATGCTTTCTGCAGGTGCTCAGCCGAGAGAGCTGGCACAGCTCTGGAAAGAACACGGCCACACGGGGAGGGGCTCACGTGTAGGTTGTAGAGGGAAGCCCAGCCAGCAGCTCCTGTGGCTTCCTGCTGCCCGTGTGCATGTCAGGCGTGTCCAGAGTCGCTGAAGTGGAGATGTACCCCAGGAAGGAGATGTGGATGGCTCTGTGCAACAAATTAGTCTGACCTCACCCTTGCTGTTTGCTGACCAGCTCCAGTGTGGGGGTCTGGGCACTGATAAAGTAGCCAGGGTGGACTTCTTTTCCTATTTTCTGGCCATTTTATGTTTTCTTAAAACAAAACCTTAAAGCACCAGCTCCTGCCCCTTCTGAAGCACGAAAAGTGTGCTGTGCAAGGAAGTGTGTTGTAAAAGAAACTCTATTTCTTCCTCATAAGCATCATGGTTTAGCCCCAACAACTAAGAATTATCCAGCTGCTCACTCATATTCCCCCAATGGGGTGGGGAAAAGAATTGGAAAGATAAAGTAAGAAAACTTGTGGGTTGAGGTAAGAACAGTCTAATAATTTAAATAATAATAATATCATTGATATACCAAAAATAAAATAATAAAAAACAGAGAAGCTGTGAAAAGTGCTTTACAAATGTAAATACTGCTCAGCAACAACTGAAACTTCAGTGTTAGCAATATTGTTCTCATCCTAAATCGAAACCACAGCACTATGGCAGCTACTAGGAATAAAATTAACTCTATCTCAGCCAAACCCAGCACAAGCACTAATGACTGTTGCTGTAATTAAGGAAATGGTATAGACTGTTGTTGTACAATAGCAATCTCCTGCTGCTGCATAAGTGTTGAAGAATTTATTTTCCAAGCAGGAGACATTGATCCTGTGGCAGTGTTCTGCTGCCTTAACTTTGTTTACATCATAAAGGAAAAATGATTGATGTAATCATTTAATTTATGGTGCTAAGAAGTGTCAGTTGCTCACTCCACCAGTATTGATCTGAGGCGTTCTGACTGGTTTATGCATCAAGCCTTTCAAAGTTTCGGATAATTGGAGGCCAAAGTAAAAGTACAGTTTGATGAACATGATGTTTCCCAATTACTGCTGTGCCATTGATTGCACTTTCCCATAAAATGGCATGACCAGTGAGTGACTCGTTATGAAATTACAGTTTTTAAGAGGCATCACAGGGTGTAAGACAGCGGCTTTAAAAAAAATATGTATCTAATAAAATATTGGGGTGGTTGAGTACAATTCTTCCTGACAATTCTTTTGAATTGGTTGTGCTTGCTTTCACTTTAGTTGCAAATATCCACCTGGGAAGATTAATTTTCAGAAACAGGATCTTAGGGCAGCAAAGCTGGGGGAAAGTTTGGAGCATACATCCTGTGAGGAGTGGCTGAGGGAGCTGGGGATGTTTATCCTGGAGCAAAGGAGGCTCAGGAGGGACTTTATCACTCCCCACAACTCCCCCAAAGGAGGCTGAAGTGAGGTGGGGGTCAGTCTCTTCTCTCAGGTAACAAGTGACAGGATGAGAGGAAATGGCCTCAAGCTGTACCAGGGGAAGTGTAGATTAGACATTGGGGAAAAAAAGAAATTCCCAGAAGGGGCTGCCAGGCATTAGAACAGGTTACCCAGAAAAATGGTGGAGTTGCAATCCCTGGAAGTGTTAAAAAAATGTGTGGATATGGAAGCTGAGGACATGGTTTCATGGTGAACATGGTGACTGTTGGACTTGATGATCTTAAAGGCCATTTCCAACCTTAACAACTCTATTATTCTATGAGTGTGTTAATTTCCTTTTTTTAACATTTTCAGTTCATATATATATTTTTATAAATATAATCAAGGTTTTTTCTTAAGGCTGTATGGATACCCATAATCTATCAAGAAGGAAAAATAATTAACATTAAAAGAATATGCAATATTACAATAAGCAAGAGTTTTCAAACATGAAAAAGAAAATGTAAACCTTTTTAAGGATTTCAAAGGAGTAGCCTTTAGTATTTGTAAATTTAAATATGTAAGATCTAAAATTAGTGCAAACAGCATTCAGATAAAGTTTGTGCTTGAATGCAGCTGTGTGGGAGCATTAACCTTCACAAAGTTTTAAATCTATTTGAAAAGAAAACCCACCAAAACTAATTATACACTATTTTACTTCCCACCAGTTTCCCTGAAGAATGAAGAAATTGCCCTCTTTAGGTCCTTTTCTACAGTTTATACCATTAAAAATAGATCTTTCTTCTGCACAACAGGAAACACTGAAAGCCTGGTTTAAATTTTCAGGAAACTCCTTTTATTTTTGATCCTTTGAAATTGTAATGTTAATACATTTTCAATTAAATATGAACAACTCTCCGTGCATCTCAGCATGAAACACAAAGGGATTTGGGGACCCTTCCAATTACTAGGGCTTGAAGATTTTTCTTAATTATTTAACTTTTACAGTATTTCTTTTTATTTAAAATAAAAGTTGTGCTGTGGGGCTCCTTCTAACGTGGAAAGGAATATGACAACATTCTGTTTGCCCTTTCAAGTAATTTGTTACATAAAATCTGAATTTTAAGACAGATCTTTTTCTGTAATGTTCTTTTGCTTTTACCATCTGCATTGCTGTCCAAGATGAAAGCTTTTGTTTGTTCCTGCAGGAGAGACGAGGACTGAATCAAAACTACCATAAATCTATGTTCAGTTATTTCATTTGTGAATAAATATGTTCATTTGATTGCCACAAAATGGCTTTGACATCTCACCAACCAATTTGGGTAGTCAGGGTCCTTTGTGCAATATCCTCTCTCTGACACTGTAATACAAAGTGTTGATGAGTGAGAAAAAGGTGTTTTGCGTGTTAGGATGTCTAAATATGCCTTGAGGTGACAAAAGTTCAGAGATAACCTCGGGCTGACAGACATGGGCTTGAGTGTTCCCTGGCTGTGAATAGCAGAGCACGGGGAGAGCAGCCAACGCTTAAACGCAGGTGACAGCATCAGTAACAAATCGTTATATTTGACTGATGCCATTTAACAGCTACTGCTTTCCATCACTCTGGTGGAGGACACAATGCACTAATAACACCCAGTATGGACTTTTCACTTGGTGCTCTTAGAATGCTGTTTCATTAAATAGCTGTCACCTCCTCAGCTGAGTAAAATTGGAGGTTTTGGGGTGCTGAACCCTCCTGACTCCTCAGGCTGTGGCAGGAGTTGCCAAGTTGAGGACTGTGCATAATCCTGCCTCCCATGTTTTGAATTCTTTTCCTGCAAAATAGGAAAACAAAATGTTTTTACTCTCCCTGTTTTGTTCCTTCATCTTAAACATATTCTGTTGTGTTACAGAGATAGTGAGAATTCAGTTCTAGTCATCATGGTGACAAGTGTGCGCTGTGTCTGAAAATGGTATCTGTTGCTGCAACCTCAAAGACAGCATGCAAATTAGTTTTATGTCTTGTAAAAAAACGGAGAGATTTTATTTATCATCTCCTCATATGTTAATTTTTAAAAATCCCCCAAACTGAAGAAAACCAGAGGCATAAAGCAGTGATATCTACTGTTGCTCACAATAGCATTCATCCTCACTTTGTTTTACGTATCAGTATTTCCATGGGGCTCCTGGGACTGTCATCTTCTTAAACACTCCTTAATTAAGAATAAAGGTAAATTGTTTCCAAACTTGGATTTCTAAACTGTTACTTTAAATCTGCATGCACAGTCAGTAGCAAGGAGTTTGATTTTCACTCACAAAGCTGCACTAACCTGTAGCAAAACCAGTATTCAAAAATCTGTAGGTGTTCTACAATGGATTTATCCTTCTGGCCTTAGACAGCTTGGAGTGAAAATCACGATAGTAGTTTGGAACTTTGACATTTTTCAGGCAGTGTAATTGATATTGGTGGTTTTAGGGATTCTCAACATGGAAGTTAATTTTTATCACATTTAGTAGTAAAGTTTATCATGGTGTGTATCCTGTTCTCCACCCAGAGCAAGGAAAATACCATAGATACATTTCACAAAGACAAATGTTCCTGATATTTTAAAACAGCCCTTCTTTCTTCATCGAATGCAAAATGCACAAAGCTGGCAAAGTTTGGAATTCAGAGCTTTTTTTTCCTGTGTTTAGGACCATGTTTTGCATATTCTTTTAACTAAATGAAGGTGGCAGTATCTGAATTGTGGGGTATCAGATTGTGGAGTGTGAGGATTTTGGGGTCAAATATTCTGTCTTCAGCAGATCTGTGTCCTGCTCCCATCATTGAGCATTTCAGGTTCCGGCCAAGTATAAAAGCTTCTTAAGTGTGATGGTCAGCTCAAGTAAAATTTGTATTATACCAGTTTTCTCCTTCCATTTCAATTTGTGGTAATAAAAATCGGTTTCTTCCCTTCTTTCACAAAGGTGGAATTGTGTTTAGCAGGATTGGATGCCTTCATTCCTTACTCAGATGTGGCATTCATGCATCATTTGTACAAAAGGTTTTCCTTGCCCTCACAGAAATACCTGAAAAGATATAAATGTCTGGGCATGACACTAATTATATGGAAATACAATCTGTGGTATTTTATAGTTATTTGTATGTTCAATTCAACAACAACAATTTTCTTTTCTGTAAGTTTATATTCTTTTGTGGCTTGCGTTTTGTTTTTTGGGTTTTTTTTGGCCAATGAAGATGTAATTTTTGAAGCTGAACTTCAAATAAGTACTTTTGAAGTAATTTGAAAGATGAGAATAGACAGAAATAATTGTTAAATACAAATGTCCTGTGAAGACTTTGGTCTTTAATAAAAATTTCTGCCCTAAACAGTGATTTTTAAAGACTGGTTACTGTACTTTTATAGATCATACATACTGAATATCCTTGAGTTACTCTTGAGAGCTTTCACTGATGACAGTTTGGTTTAATTTAGCTACTACTACAAAGAGATTAGGTTGTCAAGAAGATACTATTGGAGGTTTAGGGATTGCTGAAATCCTTCTGAAATGAAAAGTAATATACACTGTAACTTTCTTTGATAGTTCTTTCGTGAAGAAACTGGATGAAAATCAACCACAAGGAAACTTTTTTATTTTCTGGGCAAAAGAGAGAAAAAAATCTTCTCATGTTTAGAAGTTAATGAAAATTAAAAAAAAAAAAAGACCCCCAAATCCCCCAACCTAAAAGAAAAAAGGCACTTATCTTTAGTTTTTTTCCACTACAATAGGCCATCTAAACTTCTGTCACTGTATGTAGACTGATAGTTGATGGTATCCTCCTATCTAAATATCATTTTGCTTTTTATTCTGTATACACATGTGGGACCCCTCAGGTCCTTGCTCAGTTAATTTCAATGCAGTTGTTGATATAAAGTCAAGCCTGAACCACAGAAGGGTATGTTTTAGGAAAAAGGTGTTTGTCAAGTTTAATGAACCCCACATTAATGGAAATATACCAGAAAAGCCTGTTAGATTTAAAAATTTGTATAATTTTGGATTATCAGTGCTATAGAATTCTGTTTAATGCTTTCATTACTAGAAAATCATTTTAAAAACATAAATGTCATATTTCCGAGGCAAAATTATTTTTGCTAGTTCTAGGCACAACAATAGTAAATAATGAGTATGGTGGAATTTTACCTTTTAGTTTTATTTTTGCTGCTTAAATTTGTGTGAAGAAATCTGAGTCATTGTCCCAGTGCTAAAATAAGCATAATCCTTGATCTCCCATAAGGAGACTTGGATTCAGAGTAATCTGTTATACTTTGTTTGCAATTAACTAATCCTTCACAAAATAGTTTATTCTGTTCTTCTACTTCAAATGACATTTTATTGTGCTGGATATGAATTCAGATTAGCTGCAATTTTTCAATGTACAAACCTGTACAAGAGACAGATGTAATTAATTTGACCTCGCAGGTTGGCCTTGCACTCGGACCGTCTTTGGGAGTCGCAAATATGGAAACTGAGCTCATTGCCCATGTAAATAGAATTTATTTTCTTTTAATGCAATTGTAGAAAGACACTGCCAAGCTGGAGAGTTACTGAAAGCATGAACTTGCAATTTCTGACAATTTTTCATAGCCTCTAGTGTTTTATCTGCTTTGGGCAGTGTTTTGAAAGCTATTTCATAGAAAATTGTTTACAGCACTTTGTCTCTTTTCCCCTGGATAGCTGTGAATCTTTAGCTGTATGTGCTGTTAGCCATCTTGTGCAGAGAGTTGCATTACCTTGTAAACATTTTGCTTTATCCTGTGAATTTTGGCAGATTGGTCTCAAACTGCTATAATTCAGTTGGCATAGTTTCAAGCAAACTGAATCATAAATGGCTACAGAGAGTTTTCATTTTATGTAAGAACGTGTGGAATTTGTCCACATAATCCCCAATAACCTAATCTCCTCAGGCCATGGCTCTCCTGCTCCCTTGTCTCAAATGGAGCTCATATGCTGATAAAAGGCAGCAAAAAAGGACAGTAGTTCTAGGCATTCATGGTAGATGGGAAGTTCACTGTGTCTTTCAGTTTGACAGTTCTTTTCCTGTGATTAATTCTGAGATTATTTTGTTTTGGTCATATTCAGAAACTAGTTTAGATCGGGGATTTATTTATGCTCTCCAGAGTTAGAATAGCCCAATGCTGGACTTCCAGTTTGTACCCAACATTCCTCCAGGTGAGAAACTGTACTTCATGTGAGTTTACAGATAGAAGACAAGCATCAGAATGTTGGTTAATTTAAAAGTAGCAGCAGCATCATCAAGCCTGAAAGAATAAACTCAACCTATTGTAGAACTACATTTCTGGTTTTCTCACTGGCTATTTACTGTAAAATGGAACAGTCTGTACGTTTCCTAACCTGTAAAATGGCATGGGGTACTTAAAGCCTGTGTTTTCTAGCACAATATTTGACCTTGATCTGTTCAGCAGCATTTGAAGCCTTTGTAGGTTGCAGTTTGCATTAAAATATTTGGGGGACTGGAGGAAGCATTGTAGAATTGAGTGGCTGATGAGAGAGCTGCCTCTGATTTAAACCCCTAAATGACACAGGAGATGCTTGAGAAATTCTTTATTGTAACTAGAACATGAAATGAGCTTTCTTCCTACATAGGGCAAATCCCAAATCTCTCCGGAACTGTAATTGACTCAGAATGTGATTAATGTAACTTAATTGTCTTGACTGTACATACATCAGGCACATCACCACCATCTGAGTCCAGGGTGCATTGAATCGCTGTCTAATTTCCAGAGGCACTTTAAAGGATGTCATCCTCTTTGTCTAGACACTGACACCTTTTAAGATGAGGAATATCATGTTCTGAAGTCCGTGTTGCACCTTGTTTATACCAAAGATCTGATCGCTGCCTACAATACATTAGGCACATCAGAATGGCATTTTCATTCATCAGCTCCTATCTGAACTGTCACTTGCAGAAAAATTGAGGAGACTGACAAAACCTTCTTCCTTTTCAACCTGAAATGAAAAAATATATTAAAAATATTGCCCGTTAATGGACAGCAGCACATGACAATAAATTGCAAAGCTGCTCTCTGATAGAACCTCAAAGAATAAGGCAGAAGTGCAGTCGGTTCACTTAGTATTTCTGTGTGTAAGCTCAGTCAGAAAGTTTGAAACTAAAAAGCCATTTTTATATAACTGGTGATTTAGCTGCCTGTCCCTCCCTCTTCCAAGTCATTAAGTAGGTGGTGCTGTGTTTTTGTTTGGTTTTAATACATCTGTGCAATAAAAATATAATAGATTTCAGTTTTTTTTATCCATTTGCTCCTGAAATGGAGTATAAATGAATTGCACCATGAGGTGCAGAATAGTACAGGGATTCAAAGAGGTGACAATACCAGCATATGAATTCAAATGTATACACATGTATACATTTAAAAGGACATCTCAATTTTGACAGAAAGCATTAAAGACATGAAATTCATGGCTACAACTGAAATGTACCATATGTCCTCCAGCACTTAGACACAAAGAGCACATTAGCAGGGTAATTAAAGGGCACCCTGTTGTGGCTAGGTGGTGGAAGACATATGGTGTAGCATGAGTAACCATGAATTTTTAAGTTCATATTGTTTTTGAGCATAACCTTGCTCTTTGTATTTAATATACTGTAATTTCTATGCATTACTGTATGTTTCACTTGTGTTGGAGGTCCCTGTTTCAGCACAGAGGGATAAAGCTGCCAGCCTAACTAATGCATGGGTTTTTTGTGAGTTTCTTATTTTAATACAAAATGACTTAAAATGTTGAAGTCACAGAACACTGAATTCTGATAAAGGAGGCAGCACATGTGTTCATAGCATTCTTCTCTTTCACACTTGGACTTCCTTCTTATCAGTGCAAAAGACCCCACAAGACATGGAGACACTAGAAAAAACATAGATTGTTGCAGCCACATTCTGCAGATTCCACCTCTTCTTGAAAACAGAGCAATTCTTTTGCCTCTTTGTCACTCAAAGCAAATACGATGCTGCCAAAATTCAGCTGAGAGTTTTTGCTGATGATGTACAAAGATAGGATCCACTTTGCATGGCTCCAGGTGAAAGTTTTCCAGCTGGAACAGAGCAAACCCATTGATTTATCTGTAAATGTGTTATTCAGGGACCCAGAGCTGTGTAAGTCACTTTATTTACATAGGCGAATTTCTAAACATAGCCATCCTCTGGAAATGGAGGAATCTCATAGGGATATAAAATCAGAGTATAAATAAGCCTTTTGTCTCTAAGCAAACAGAACATCTCTGAAAGTTTTGTTCTAAGACAGCAAAATTAAATAGCTGCCTCAGCATGAGCTGTTAGTTGAAACCAGGCTTTGGCCTTGTTTTTCCACTGGGATGCAGCTGACCAATGTGAAACTTGAGGCTGACCTTGGGGAAACAGCAATGAGGTGGTGAGTACCTGTGTGGATTCATCTACCAAGATGAAAATCTAAGGATGCTCTTTGCAGCTGAGATCCTTGAAACTCCAAGGTATGGTGGGGGCACTAATCCAGTTCAATACTGACATTCCTTGGCAACCTGAGTTATTGATTTAAGTGCATGAACTGAGCCAGATCTGTGCCAATTGCACATCAAATTTGGCAGATATCCTCAAACCACCTCTAACACCATTTTTCTCCCTCTTATACTCTGGAATTAAAGCTCTTACTTGGAATGCAGGGTCCTTTGCAGATCTTTGAAGTCCAAGAAAGCAATATACTTTTAAAAGAGTTCAACTTTTCATCAAATACTTAAATATTCATAGTGCCATTTACATCAGATGGCCCAAAATATTTCTTTGTATCCAGTGAAGATCTCTTGTAAAATATATGTACATTGCAGGGAGTGGAGCGTGGAAACTCACTTAGAGTCATCAGGCTGGAGGCAGGGATTTAGTCATTCTCCCAGGACATGGAAAATACAAATTTGGTTCCATCAGACTGCTCAGAGATTTGAATCCACTGCCTCCTACTCCCAGAGTGAGTAATCCAGCTATCACGCTGCTACAGAAAAGTCAGGCATCAGCACCAATGAGTGCAGTCCTGACCAAATTTGACTGTTCAAGTGCCCCTGGGAGGCTTTAGAGAAGTTGTTGTATGCTAAAATCAGATCGTGGAGGTTCAGCTCTGGAAATTAAGGCCTAACTCCAGAACTTTTGAGCTCTTACATAGTTTTTTTGTGTCTTTAAGGTCAGGTTGCCCGAGAAAATCAGTGGGTTGGTGGGCTTCAGATGCATCAGTGGACCAGGTTCAAGTTTCTCAATTTCTTCCTGCTCCATTTGGACAGAGCTCTTAACATTTATTGCAGCAGGGAATGAGAACAGCTCACCCCAAAATAAGATAACGTGCATAGTGAGAGGTGGGTGATTTTAGATGAGATGCACTTGGGCAAAAGAACCAAGTGAAGGAGCCTTTGGCCCTGCTCAGCCCTACACTCCAGTGAAGATGAAACTTTGTTCTTAACTTTGATTTCATTTCAGTCTTCACTATTGTTGTGTTAGCTGCCCAGTTTCAGACAGTGCCCAACCAGCACTGCATTAATTGTTCAGAAACAAAAGAGAAGAGAGAGATTTCCTGTATTTCTCAGAAAATAAACCAATTTTCTCTATGTAACATCCTTCTGCATGTGGTAGTGCTGTGAGCTTCATGCTGTGTCTTGTAATGAAAGTGGAACTACCAAAAGTTTTGTTATGCTGCTATTCATTCAGTTACCTTCTCTGATTTTTTTTTCTTTTGAGTGGGTGTTTAGCTCACTATCTTAAATAGATTAATGTTTAATTTAACTGTGAGGTATTTTTTTGTAGAAATTAAACACTCGCATGGTCCTAGAACAATTATAGTCTGTAATGTCTGGGTAATGCAATGTAGCCAACTGTAACCTTTAATTAGGTTTGCCTTCAGAACATTGCCAAGTGAGAATCTGAATTCAGACAAATGTCCAGATCTCCTTCTTGGCATCTACTTTTAATATCTGTGAGAGCTTATTTTTAGCTTGTTATGCTGTTAGCCCTACACGCTCCATTACTGTTAGAAGAAGTTGTACAGGAAGAGTTTCATTTCTAAAGGGTTGTTTTACAAACTGACTTTGCTGGAATCAGAATTTCCTCAGTTGTCAATTTCTATTCATTTAATCTTTAATGCTAATAAAAAGAAATGTGCCCGTTAACAAAAAAAAGTTATAATCATTTAGCCTTCTAAATGAGAAGAGACTTGTCTTGGGTTTTTGGTGTCTCATTCTTCTTGGATTCCCAGATACAAAAATTTAAATGTAAGCTCATCTGGGCTTGGAGGTTTATTTCTCTCTATGCAGCAGTTCACTGTGTTTCTCTCTGGTCAGAGCATGCCTTGAAGAGAAAA
Organism: Drymodes brunneopygia; assembly: GCA_013400955.1. NCBI lineage: Eukaryota > Metazoa > Chordata > Aves > Passeriformes > Petroicidae > Drymodes > Drymodes brunneopygia. The sequence continues at coordinate 608,308 of VZTZ01018416.1, forward strand.
GAACTATCATGAAGTATTTTTACTACCTGAAATGTTCGAAAAATCAAAGAGAAAAGAAGGGACTTTTTTTTTCCTTTTTTTTCCCTTTTTTCCTTTTCTAGCAAATATTTCTGCAGATTTCACTGGCTCACAATTTCCTAGGTTCGGGATGGAGTTCTGGTGAGATGCATGAAGTTACTGAAGATGTGTAAGACACTGTCTCAAGTGCTTTTTTGGCTTTGTCACAGGTGCATCCTTGAACCAGAGCCTGTTTTACCACATGCAGGAGCACCCATTGCCAGGCTCTTGGCTCCTGTGGGAATGTCTTGTGCTCATTTCCTGGATTTGTTTAAATAATTATTCATTTGGCTGAAGTGTCACTTTAGTCTCTCTGCATTTTCTAGCCATTGATCAATGATCTCCTCTCGTGTGTTTGTTGGTTACCCCACCACACCTTTATATTCTGTAAAAAGCAGTTTTGAAATATTTTGACCCGTGCATAGGTGTGATGGAAAGTGCAGCATTTCAACTCAAAGAAACAGTTTTTCATAATTCATCATAGAAACAACCTCTTAAGATGTTTGTCTTTATGTCAAACTACCTGCCTTTTACTCCTTATTGATTCATAGCTCTCCTCAGCAGTGAATTTGTTTTTTCTTCTATTTCTGTATTGCATTGAGGTTGATTTGTGGACAGGAATATATTCTTGATAACCAATATTCTTCTGATCCAGGAATTGCCTGGGATGTTCCATCATAGGCTGTTCTAGAAAAGGAACACTTTGGTTTCAGGTTGTTGTCCTGTTCTCTTGTTCCTTCTAGTTTTTTGCTCCTCCTGCTTACTCAAGACTGTACTGAGTTTTTTGAGAGGTTTTTTTGCTGATTTTCTCTTGTTTTCTTTTTTTGTTTTCTTTTTTGAAAATTAGTCACTGCCAACCAGCATTTTGTAAATAATTTGTGTCAAAACGCAGAAAAATAGAAAAACTAAAATAGGTAACTTCAGGGATAATGCTATGTAAAACCCAGGTCCCTGTTGAATGTCTAAGGCAGTGGTCAAGGTTATGTTAGTTGCATATTTTGCTGATCCCATGGTATAGCCAGGCAGAAGTGAAGCACAAGGATATCTTCAGGATGTCCCTTTGGTTTAATGAAGAAATACGCTGATGCTCTGCAATGTTTCATCTTTAATATTTAATCAAGGACATGAAATCTGAAAAACAAGAAATGTTTTGTTCAGGGAAGTTTATTTTAGAAGCTACGTTTTTGCTTTAAAAAGACCATTTTTTTCCTTCTGTGTTTTTTTTTTTTTTTGTTGTTGTTGAAAATGATTGTGGGGGTGAGTCAGAATCTTAGGGGAAAAATAATCATGCTGAAATGACAACAAAGGCTACTTTGTCTCGTAGTGGTGGCAAATTTCAGCACTGCTGAATTCCAATGCTGACTTTACCGTTTTCCTGATCTCCATTTAAAGAAGTACAAAAGACCACTTTCATTTAGTAATGAGATGTGATTGAAAAATGTATCCTTGTTAGATTATCATCACTGGGAGATACAAAAAAAAAAATTAGTGCAAGCGTTCCTGTCTTTCATTTCTTTCCACGCAGTTATTCAATTGCAGTATTCAACCTACTTGCAAATGCAAGGAAATGTATGTCAGAAGATTCAAACCTTTCACACACAAGTTCATTTTCTTCCACTGCTGTTTGATTTAAATCAGTGCCTGAAAGGTGCTTTTAAGTCCTTTGTATCTTTTGGAGTAATGATGTAAGCTGTCAGGGAGCCACCAACATTAAAGCAGCAAAATAACTCCTGCTTTGAACAGAGCCCTGGAAATCCAACAGAAACTTTACAATTGGAGTTAAGGATTCAAATGCAATTGTTTAATGAAGATGTTAGCAGGTGATGTTTTTTGAAGCAACCCGTCACTCTAACAATTCTTTTTAGGACAGCTGTTTTTACAAAAAAAAAAAAAAGAGGAAAAAAAGCATTGTAAATCAAAGTCGATTTGGTAATTTATGGGTCACTGGGAACTAAGGACACACAGGTCCAAAGTTTGCAGCTCAGGTGCTTGAACTCTTTCTTAGGGCTGACTTCTTTAAAAAGGATGGATCCATTCCTAAACATATAGAAATTGCATCAGGAGTGCTGTGGAAAGTGTCCAGGCTCACTTGCTGTCCGGTGTTCACCATATTTGCCTGCCTTCTTTTTTTGCTGTTCAGGGAGAAAGAATAGCTGAACATAGCTATAATTTTACTTTAGACTTCTGATTTTTTCTGCCTTTTCAAAGTCTGGGGGAGAAGTGATGATGAACAAATAAATTTAAGTGACGTGTAGAACAGAGCTGTGGTCCTGTGATGTGTATTTCATGTTTGAATTTCATTTTTCTACACATCACAATATGAAGCATGGTTGGGGGGATACATGTGGGAATATATTCAGCACTGGAGGGGATATAGAAACCCCTGCCAGGCTTAAACTAATGCAAGGTGGTTTACCCAAATCTGTGTTTGTGTTTGCTCTTTGAAGGTGCAAATGTTTTATCCAGCTCCTCCCCATCTCAGGGTTTTCCATTTAGACACCAGACCACACCTCTGTGAAGGTGGGGCTGTGTGGCCAGACCCCAGCACGAGTTGTACAAACACATCATGCTGGCATTGCCATAGTGGGGCACCAGAGTGTCAATAATGTCCTCTCCTTTCTTTCTCTCCCATCCTGACACCCCTGGCTCAGCTTAAACCTTCATTTGTGTGCCTCCATCATCTGTCTCAGATGTTTTATCTCAGCAAATGAAACTCAAATTCAGGATACGTTATCAATAGGATTCTGATAATATTTGCAGATGTACAGAGAAAGGATTTGGAAATGGTTTTTATTGAGTATTGAAGACCTGAAGCATTTTGGAAAGCTCTGACTGAGTCCAGAGAGTGTTCAACTTTAATTTCAATCTAAGATTGAAATTTTTGCCATCCAAGTCAGCTCTAAATATTAATTTCCTTCCATGTATTTAGGAAGCAATTCAGAAACTGTAAGTGAGCAGTGACGGTAAAATATTGGAGCAACAGCAATATACTATGGTTTTTTTAAACATCTATTTATAGAATGCTTTCTGCTCTAAGGATTAGGGGAATAGAAACTGGGATTTTCCTGCTCCTTGATGAGTGTTAGTGAAGCATATTTGCTAACACAGTTTGACATACAATATATTTCAATGCTTATGGTACCTTATGGTATGGTACTCCTGGTACAGTACCTTATGGCATTTTATTTAATGTTTGTGAGGTTTTCTGATTGCTTCCCAGATAATTTATTTTTATTGGCAGCTAGCTTTGTGCCCTTGTATGGAAATGAAGCTGAAGCAGGGTGGCTTTTAACATCTATAGAATTTCCGAAGCATTTTAAAATAATAACACCTTGTCTAGCTGTTTTGGCTAACAGATTTGCCCTTAATCAGTTGAAAAGTTGGGAAATTCTTATCTTGAATAGTTATGTGCTATGAAATTAAGACAAAATGGATCAGATAGCGTAGAAATTTTCTTAGCTTGGAATTCTAAGAATCTAATGCTCCCACAGTCATTTTCAGTCTGTCTGCTCGGATCCAAAAAACCATTTTTTTCTGTTTAAGCCATGAGGGATGGACTCAACTCTCAGCTCAAGATATGAATGTTCTTTCTTGCTGAGCATTGATCAAATGTTTCATAGTTATCTTCCTGCCTTTTGTTTATATGCTGTAGCATACACTTCTCCCCTATAGTTCCCATTTGTTTGCTGCCAAGTTTAATTGCAAATCCCAGAGACTTCAGCAGCTCTGGTTTTATAGAACCCTATTTTAATCACGGTTAAAATCTAATATGAAAGAACATCCATATTGTATTTTCTTTATGTAGCATTATGTCTCATTTGATCATAGAAGAGGGATGACTTCTCAGAAAAAGACAATATGGAAGGTCTTTTCCCACATAAAAATACACCACAGTTATCCCTATTTTAATTTAGAAAATAATTGCAGCATCACAAGTAGGGACTATTAATATTTTGCTTTAACTGAAAACATACTACAAATGTGTAAATCCAAATAAAGGCCTTTTCTTCAGCAGATGTTTTGCTGTTTCATCACTGATTTTAATTAAAAAGCATGTGCCTACTATTGTGTTTTGTATGGTCCAGTCACGTATCCGGGTCACTTTTTAAACTCCTTCACGCCTGAGGAGCAGATGGCTTGAAAAGCAAGCCTTAGTGCAACAAAATCCAACATCTCCCTGCTTTCATTGTTCAGAGCCCTTCTCTTGTTTCTTGTGCTCCCTCGTGCTCCTCCCAGCCAACTTTTAATTTGCTCAAATGGGTTCATTTCTTTTGCTTGTCTTGGAGAAATTGTATTGGAAACTGTATCAGAAACCTTATCAAACCAGCTTAGCTCTGCTCTAAAATATTGCTTCATTATTATTATTATTATTATTATTATTGTTATTGTTGCTCCTGTTTTTCTTTTGCTACACACAAAGCAAAAAATTCTGTAGTGATTCTCAATTTTACTCACTGCATCCCAAGTTTTTGGCAAGATTCATAATGAGTCTGAAGAGAGATAGAAGGAGGTGAATACAGGTGAACAGACAGGAGAAACAAACAAGGGATGCTAAAATTATTAATCCCCAAAGTAATAAAATGTATATCTTGGAGACAACGGGTTAAATGTTGGAACAAAAAGAGGTATCTTATGTCTCCTTCATTCTAAATATACTTTAAATGCCAAAATAATCTTCTGTTCTATCCTTACAAATTGATTCCAATTTGTTAGTCAAAGACTGTAATGAAATGACTCAAACCATAGTCTTGTTCCACTAAGCAGTTTGCTACAGCTTTTTTTTTATTAATTATATTCAGACTGCAAGAACTGTCAGGATGTTAAAATTCCTAAGGATAGTTTGCCAACATCTATCACTAGATTAGAAACAGCTCTGCAAAACCTTCAGCAAAGCAAATAATATTCCATCATAAAATCAATACAGCTAAGCATTGTCAGCATAGTGCTGACAGTTCCAGCTAAAACAATTTATAATTTTCAAAGAAGATGTGTTGTAAATAAGAAGCTAAGAGGTCTGTGAAAGATGTGGCCAGTAAACAGAACCCAGATGTAAACATTTTACTGCTGGGATGTGTGTGTCAGCTCTGCTTGGCCTCTCTCTTTACCCAAATTATCCCCTACCACGAATTCTGAGTTGCGTGGATCGAGTTTATCTTTCAGGAAAGTACAGCACCCTGCACTCACCACCTTGCTGATTCCACTGTCTGTGCACTAGAAAGTGTCCAAGGGCCTATTTGCTCTCCTTTACTGGAACACCTGCTTCTAGGAACACTGAAAAAGCCCGGGGGAAAAAGCCAATATTCATTCAATTCATAAGAATGCAGAGAGCACCACTCTCCTGGCTGCTGAGAATATCTTGTACCACCATGGTCATCTGGAACTGCTCCTCACAGAGAAGAGGTTTTAGAGTGATACTCTCATAAATTCTGCAGTGAGCTCAAAATGTTGGTCTCAGTTACAGTGTATCTCTCAGAAAGTCTTCTAGTCTTGATTTATGGATGTCATGTAATAGAGGGCGATTAACAGAATCTTTTAACTTTTTTTTTTTTTCCTTTTTGATGATCAAGATTCATCACGTTTGAAAATGCACACCCTGTTTTTAATTTGAGTTACTTTAGTTTCAGCTTTCAGTCTCAGGCCTTCACCAGCCCTTATTCAGCTGAGGTTACAAATGTTTCTGCCTTCTAAATGTCACCCACAGATCTGGGCAGCTTTTTGGACTGTTACAGCTGCCCGAGCATGACTGTGCCATCTCCCAGCCTGCACTGCCCAGTCGAGTGTAACCACACTCTGCAGCATCAGCAGTGGCTGTACTGCAGACCTGCCCTTTCAGTGAGCCACAGATGAAATATGATTCTCTTCCAAGCTTTTCCATTATTTCAACTTTTTTTTTTTTTTCTTGAAGTGTTGCTAGCAAAACTTTATTCTGCCTGATGGTAAAGACCTGATCTCATTGCATGGGTGTGATCTGTATTTGATTTTGCTGTTCCATGTTTGCTCATTGAATGTCTAATTACTCCAGTATTTCATCCTACCCAGTGTGTCTCCTTATTCTAAAGTAAAATAGTTGCTGAGTGATTTGCTGTCTCTTCTTAGGTTGTGTCCTGCAGAACTTATATTGGCAAATGCAGAGACAGTTTTGAGTTAGGTGGACCACTGACCTAACCCAGCGTGACATTCCTTATATTAGAAAATGAATACCTCAGTGATTTCTCCATGTCATTATTCTCAAAGTGTATTCTGCATATGTTACCCAGCATATCACCATGTTTCCTTTCAGTCCAGTTTTCTTTTTTTTTTTTTTTTTTTTTTTTTTTATTCATAAAGCTGCCAAAGAAGGGTAAAATTTACGAGGGGCCCACACTAGAAATATTTCATGGAGTGATTCCTCATGTTCAGAAACCTTTCTGGCTCCATCAATGTAGTCAATTTAATTAAAGAAAATGGAGGTTCATGACATTTGGATAGTGCTGTTTTCATTCCAAATATTATGAGAGAGGAAGCCAAATACTTTGTGGAGCCTGGAGCAGGGTGTGTTGATAGAGTGCCTGTCATTGCCCTGCAAAGCAGAGATCCTCACCCCAGGGTGTTCCCAGCTTGCTTCAGAAGTGAGAACAGTGCAGTTGCTTCCATGTGATGCTCTCCCTCACCTCTAGCCTTCCTGAGAAGTGGGAAATGCTCTGTTGGAGGTGTCAGTACTGTGACAAGGCACATTTCCAGAACCCAAGTTGGGATCTCTGTAGCCTTATTGTTTCCTCAGCAATCTGTCAGATGGGGTAACTTTGTTTTGTGTAGCTGCCCTGTTATCTTTACAAAACTGTAATCTTCTTTCTTTGAAACTACCTATGCTCTGCAAATCCTATTGTTTGTTAGCAATTATCATCAGTTTTTCTTCCTTCCTGATTTTTTTTTGCATATCTCTACATTTGTCTGTGGATTGTACATGAGATGAAAAGGTCATATTTTGAATCTTTTTGCACTTTAACTCTTTTCATAATACCTGCACTGATGTTGTTATATTTACCCTCAGAACCTATTTGTATTCATTATTAGTCATTGGACATCAGTTTGGATGAATTCTGTCCTAATGCAGCAGTTTTTACACAAACACACCTACTCAGTTTTTTCCCCTTGGTAATTCACGCCATTGAGCTTAAATCTTCTGGAAGACTAAATATTTGCAAAGGTGTTACACCTAGAAGGTTCATCCAGATTCTAGAAAGAAATGTGATGAATTCCTTAGTGAGGAATCCATGCTCCTGTTTGGATTTTGAATGTAACTGTGTGCAGTTGTAATAATTTTCTTCTGAAACTTAAAGGCTTGTTTTTTCAAAGTGTCTTTGAACAAACAGTTGGGAGCAATGATTTGCCAAACTGCAATTAAAAGGAAATAGACTAATTCTGAGAAGTGTAAACAATGTGCTGAAGATAACAAAAATAGGGTCCTTAAAGTGATCAGTCTTGAGCCCGGAACAGGACTTGGGTTTGAGAAGGATTTAATTGCTGGGGTGAGACCCAGCATCTTTCAGGACTATGCATTTAGTGTCCTGCAGTAACATGTGCAGTTTCTATGGGTTTGCCAACAAATTCATGGAATTTTTTTGTCCTCAGCTGCATCAGCTCCCTGTTGCTCGTTAACATACTTTGCCAGGAAATTCATGGCATTTTTAGGTCTTCAGCTGTGCATTAATCAACTCCCTGTTGCTAGCTAGCATACCTTCTTTTTCCTCTCTGTGATAACAGTTTTTTGCTTTACAAATAAAATCTGAAAGTAAAAGCTTGACCTACCTAAAACTAATGTCAAAACATCCTTTTTCTTAGAAGCCAAGCATGTGGATTTCTTAAAACACTGTTCTCAGAACAGCTCTGCTTTATATAGGAGCTGTTATATTGAATCTGAGGACTGTGGGGCCATATTTTCATACTGAACCCTCATCTCCTGCTTTCTAGCTGTTGCCTTTGATCTTAATTTTTTTGTTAACAGCTTCCAGTAGTTTAATGTATTTTCATTAATCTAAGAAAGCCCATCAGATGCCAGAGGTGGAAGCAGGGAAGCATTACTGGAAGGATGAGGGAAATAATCCTCCTTTTCCCTTCAGCACTGGTGGGACACATCTGGAATGCTGTGCCCAGTTCTGGGCTCCTCAGCACCAGGCAGAGATGGAGAGCTCATTGTCACAAAGGTGGTTCAAGGGCTGGAGAATCCCTCATTTGGGAAAGATGCTGGCACAGCTGGGACTCTTTAGTAGGGAGGAGAGAAGGCTCAGGGGGAATATTATCAATGCCTATAAATTCCTGATGTCCCATAGACAAAGCAGAGCCACTTCTATTCTCACTGGTGCCTAGTGACAGGGCGAGGTAAAGGACACAAATGGAAATGCAGGAAATCCCATTTAAATGTAGGAAAAAGCTTTTTTAGTGGTAAGGGTGCTCAAACACTGGCACAGGTTGCCTGGGAATTAAATTATTTAAGCCTCACTGGGAACATTCCTGAAGAACCTGCAGTAGCTGACTCTGCTCTGAGGCAGGGCTTGGACTAAAAACCTCCAGAGATCCCTTCCAACCTCAACCATTCTGTGTTTCTTTAAAATCTGTGAGGAAAAATGAATGAGAAGCAGAAGATTTTCTTGGTTAGACTAACAGCTTGCTATTTAACTTAAAATATGTACAGTCACTTTACTCTGAATCACTTTTATAATTATTTTGATATATTTTGTCATGTATTATCATTTTGAAATATTGGCTCATTCAGAGACAATTTTTTTTTGTTTCAAAATGTGTCTTTTTGTTATATTTCTAGGATGTGTAATGAAAACATGAAAGAGAAAATTTGCCTGTGTAGTTTCTAAATATCTTTTATATTTCTTTACACTATGAAGGAAACTAATTATCTTATAGAGAAATACCTATCAATAAGTTATTTTTTTCTGAGTAAAACTGTCAGATACCTATAAAATGTTTATCTCATATTTTATCTCAGTGTTTAATGTTTTTTATACATTTGTTAAACATGAATCCTGGGCTTCACTGGATTTTTAAAAATTCAAATGCATTTATGTAGCCTGAGTGAAAATGGAGACATTTTTCTAGGCACACTTTCTGGCATAATGATAGTAGGGCTTTATAATAAGACAGTTTCTGCAGGTTATTCCAAAAACTGTACACTTTTGCCTGGAAATGTAAATTTGTGGTGAATTGCTGGATAGGCACAGGGATAGTTTGACACTGGATTTCTCTGTAGGCTAAAGCTGTTTGTGAGAGGCTCTTTTAGCCCCCTCTTCCCATTACTTTCTGCTCTATTTCTGCATCTGTTTTACAGCTCAAGTTATGAACTGACAAGTGAGGTGGTTTAAGGGCTATAGGGTGTTTTTAAGTCTTTTTTTTTAAAACCTTAACTGGTTAGTTTTGGGGGGTTTTTTAAGCCTTGACTAGTTAGTTTAGAGTCCAGTCCCACAAACCCATGGAGTAAAGATGTCCCTGGAACACCTCAATTTGACAATGTAGGCTGATAACTTGAGTCACAGATCACACTTTTATGTTTTCTATTTTCCTGTAAACTGTGTGGCTCTGTGTACATGTGAGCCTGTATAGATCTCTCATTATCTGATCTGAAGAAGAAAAAATTGTATCCCAATTATTCATTTTTTATTAATGTGCAGAAATCCATCATTCATGTTCAAGCCTGCAATTTGTTAGCCATGTTGAGTCAAACTGACCATGGAAAGTGCTAGGACATGGTCAAGCCTCATTAAAGGGAGGAAGTTTAGCACCCTGTGTAATGGCACCTTTTATTCAGTGAATGGCTTTTCCCATTTATTTCTATATTCTTGTTTCTGTCTGTCAGTTGTGGTAAAACTACTGAAAATTCCTTCTGTAGCACAGTTCTTTCTTGCTTCAGTAAAAATTGGATGTTATTTTCGCGGTCAAAATGAAAAATTTGCACACTTCCTGACTGGGAAATAAGTAAGGAAAGGTATGTTCACAATTTTGTATCCACTCAAGACATAATTTTCTTTTTCTACATCATCATATTTTGAGAGAAGACACCAATTGTTTTACTTTTGACATTTCTGATTTAGAATTTGTGTGGGCTTTTTTTTTCCTCATCTTAATCTGAAATTTTGTTTCAACTTCTTTCTAAAGAAGAAGAGGAATCCAAGTCAAGATATTAACCTTTTTAGTTAATAATGATGTTCTCACTGACTTTTTACTGAGTGTATGATCCAAACAGTGTCAAAACCTGACAAGAAAAATGATCTGACCAACAAAGAGTTCCCCTTGTGCTCCCCTTGTAAAGCCTTTTGTCTCGTGAAGAAGAAAGGCCATTCAGGGCATTTTCTTCTCTTTTTTGTATTCATCCATTTAGAAACTCTAAATGTCACTGCTTGCAGGCCAGCTTTAGGATTTTGGTGGATTTGGTTTATAAACCTTGGGGTATCAAGGTTTGTAGTATTTTGGTGGGGGAAAAATGGATGTTTGGCAAGACTGATGATAACGATTTACCAATCACAGTGTTATAGAAATCACAGGTTTTCAGTTTCTCTTGCTTCTAATGCAATAATTGCTTGTCTTGCACTGAAGCACAGCTTGCCATGTGTGTCTGCAGCACACAGAACTGTACCAGGGGAGAGATCCTTGGAGAGGGAGAGACCCAGCTCGAGGGAGGATTTGCTGTCTGCCTTACACTGGGCAGTGTTTTGTTCTGTAACAGGAATAGCATTGGTGTGAAGATGATATTTCTGAAAATATTGGCTAGGCTAAGTTTTATCATCTCATTTCAGGCCTTTGGAAATGCATAAAGTAACCAATATTACATCTTTGATATAAGTGTATCCTAACCCCACAAAACTACATTCCCCTCCAGGCTGAGCACAACCATGAGGTCCAAAATCTCCATTTCCAGAGAAATACTGACAAAAGAAAGAGGACTGACAACACCTACCATTATTTCTGATTATTGTTATTCACACCTGCAAGTCTTGTGGGGTTGTGAAGGTGACCTAAGGGGGACTGTGGTAATTTTTGGAGCATAATAATGGGGAGTAATGCTATCTCTGTTCTTTTTCCAGGTCACTGTCTAAGCCATTCCAAATATCTTCAGAATGTCTGGATTTGCGTACTAATTAGTCTGAATCAAATATTCATCACATCCCTGTTGATGGGATTGGTTGGAGATCTGATTAACCTTCAAGTGGCTCAGTGACTAAACACAGGTTCTTGTCTAGCTGATGGGATAATTTCCCTGCTACATATATTTCTTGTTCCTCCAACATGAAATTATTGCAAAGAGATGCCCAGCCTGAGCATTCTTTGACCTTAGTTAGGCACAATATAAAATTCTAAAAGAGAGCAAAGCTATCATTTTATTACTAGAAGAAAGAATAAGCCCTATTATTAAATGAAAGGAAGACTTCTTTTGAGGGAAAAGATGAGGCTATGAAAATGCTGGAGGTGTTTTCATGTCTTATAAACCCATTACTATGGTTCACCAAGATTCATCTTTGAAGGTTATGATCAGGTTATAATGGAAAGAAAGCTGTGTGGAAATAAAAGTGAATTTGCAGGTGGTGTGTGGGGGGAGGAGATTGTTCCCATTAACCATTCTGGGACCATCCTGTGACAGTCACTGCACTTTCCCTAAAATCCACAGCCAAGGTTGTTGCAGAGCTCCCTTCAAATATCCAAAATTGGGAAAGTAGTGTAAAGTTGTGCCTCAAATTTCTTGTATGTTCTTGAGCAAATATGAATTCTATAAAGCTTAACAAAATGCAAGCAAAAATGCACAGTGTGTTCAATAAAATCATTGCAAATATTGTAGCAGTGTAGTAGCAACATGCACTTATCAAGAAAATGTTCCTAAAACAATAAGTTGCTTTCAATAAACGAGTCTTTAATATCTCTAAGCATTAGAATATTTAATTTCAATTTTCGTGTTGTGATGGGGAAGGTAAATTAACTTGTGAAATTAATCATTTTATTTTTAATGAAAAAATATAAATACAGAAGCAATTTTCTATCTATAATATGACTTGAGGGGATGATGATTTATATTCAAAATACTATTCTGCTGGAATTTCTGCTACTATTCAAGATAATTTAATTTGTGTCATTTGCATATGAAAATATGCATTGAACTAGCAGCAAAATAACCTTTACACAATTCTATAATAGCATAAAACATAGTACATTACACTTTCAGTTATTAAGAATAAAAATACTCCATCCAATTTTGCAAAGAAAATACTTCACATAGTTAAAATCCCCCACAGAACTTGTATCAGATCTTTGCAATTTGTCTTGCTTTGTTATCAGCCAGAGATCTGAATTAGCTAAAGGTATTTCCACGTATTTTATCCTGCTTTTTCTTTTTAATTAGCTTCCTGAGGCAGAGATGCATCCTGCATTTTGCAGGCTTTCCAGTAAGGTCATCTTCACAATGGCTCACAGAGATTGCCAGGGATGGGCAGGACAGAAGGGAAGGACCTGTGTGGAATGCTCCCATTACCTGTTACTATTCTCCCACTGAACAGGCATTTTCTCCAACAATTCCTCCCTGTCATGGGAGTATCTTGCTAATAAAGCAACAGTCAGCATTCCTCATTAATGCTTGGGCTATTACCATCACTGAAGGCTCCCATCAATAGCTGATTAGTGCCATTAGCTGCAGGAAAGCTGGGCTCTGGCTCTTTCCCATCTTTATTTTGTCTCTACTAGAGGTGCATCCATTGTGGCAAATGGATTCAGAGTGTAAGATTTCCCCTGGAATGGGCCAGAGGATGATGAGGAGATTATCAAAAATGTATTGCTGCAAATACTGAGGAATATCCCTTCCTGCCTGGCCCTTGTATGATTAGGGCATGTTGTACAGATTCCTAAACACCATTAAGAATTGTTCTAAAACTTCTCCCAAATTCATCCCTACTTAAATGTACTACATGATGTGGGAGGGTTTCAAAATGAATTCCAGTCTGCCCTTTCATCTCTGGTGGCTTAAGCAAACAGTCCCAGGTCACCTGAGGTGCACACTGGCATTCTGTCCAAAGTGCCATTTTTCCTCTTACTCTTTTCATTTATTGCTATTTTAAATTATTTTTGCATTCTGATATCCAGCTTCTCTAACCATTCCCAATCATACTTCTTGGTTTCTCTGGTTGCTGCCCTGATAACAAAGCCCTACCCTGTTGGCTCAGATCCTACCCTGGCTGCATCCTCCCCTCTCATCCCCAGAGAGCAGCTGCAGGTTTCTGACTCCCCTCAGCATTCTGCCATGCAGCCCTTCTCCATCATATTTATTAAAAACACCCACTTTCCAAATGGTTGGCACACTCCACCTGTGTTTACAGAAATTTTCCCTGAGCATTTGGCCTACATTTTAATTGGCTTCTGGAAGGTTATTTTTTTAATGTATCTTTGTGAGGTACTCTAGCAGCATCTCTTCCTCAGTGACAGCAGGGAAATTTCGGTGAAGGCCAAGAAGCAGCAGTGTGAGACGAGGAATCACTTCCTGCTCCTCTGGCTCTGAGTGGGACAGTCTCCAGACATGCAGCCCAAAGCAGCAGAGGAGAACTTCCTCCTTATTTAACCCTACTGCCTGTGAGGGCTGGCACGGGGTGAGGTTTGGCTGCTGTTGATTTCCTGGGATGGCTTTGAGTTCCTGTGGAAAGCTGGAGCTGCCCCTCCATCACTGCCTGTGCTCCTTGCAGCAACTTTTTTATTCTATTTAAAAAAAACCCCAAAAGAATTATTTTCCTTTCAAGTTTGCTTTTTCCCCTCCACACACTTTATAATCTTGAATTGGTTTCATTCCTCCTTTTGAACCTTCCTTTGGAGCTGCTGAGGGTTCACTTGCAGTATTTGTGATCTCTGATGGTGACAAGCTGGGTCTGCTCAGAGGGCCACTGGTCTTCAGTGTCCTCTAAGGCTGCCCAGTGCTATGCTTGGAAATAGAGCTTTGTGCATAATTTCATTCATGCTGCTTGCTTTTAAAATACTTTCGTTTCCTTTTTAGATACCTATACTTTTTGCAAATTAAATCTTGATATATTTCAAAACTAGTTTGGTTGTTTTTTTTTTTTTTTAGGACATTTTATTCTGAGTAAGTCAAAACAAAGTGTTTTGTCTGTGATAATTAGTTTGGTTTTTTTTTCTATTGGACAAAATGTATTTTGAATAGTTTCAGTCATTCCAAAGTTTCACTTTTACATACGCACTCTTGCAGTCCAACTGTAAATAAAATTGTAAGATTCTATTGAGTGCCTCATAACTGTTAATAAACACACCTGTTCTCTCTATTCTGTAAGTTCTTCTACACAGTAGAATGAAGAATAACATTCAGGAAGGAAGCAGCATAGACTCAAGAGTTTATTTAAAAGAGTAATCTTGAAAGTCTGAACAGACACAAGTGCAGATCAGTATAATTACAATAAAAAGTACTACTTTTTTCCCCCACTATCAAGCTAAAATGCAAAATGATATGCTAACTCTATTCTGATGTTGATTTTATCTTACCCAAGTGTTTAATTTTATGGCATGGGCAGCTGAGCTCTGCAAAGAGAAATGGGTGAAGCAACCTTCTTCTTTCTCAGCTTTGGATTAAAAAAACTCCAAAACAAAAGATGTTCCTCTCTTTTATGCAAATAAACATACACACCTCAAAAATGCGTTATCTTATTAAAAATTGTTTCTCAAAGGGATTTTAGTCTTTCAAAGAAAAATTAAAGTACCATCTTCTGTACTTTATGGAAGGAGCTAGACTTTCCCCACACAAGTAATGCAATTTTGTGGGGGATCTATGCTGTCACTGTAGATAGTAAAGGAAACCTTATGTTATATAATAAAGATTTTCCACAGAAAAAAAATGTCTTTAATGGATCAGCAATCCCAAAGTAACTCAGATTCCCACTCTGAGTGACTTGTATCAATTTTACAGGTTAATCAAGGGTGAGGTCAGAAAATTCCCATTGAAAGGGTCCAGTGAAGACAAAAACCTCTTTCCATCTTTATGTGGTGTGCCCTTAGTAAAACCTGAACTGAATCAGCCTGAATAGTTTGGAAATGTGAAAAGCCTGCCAGGAAGAATGAGCAGTTTTACAACCAATCACAAATTTTCCACCTCTTGAGGAAACTCTCAGAGCCAGCTGCCCCTTGTGTCCTTGTCATCTCATGGTTTTAGACAGGCTCTGGGTCAAAGGCTTTTCTTACACCCTGGGCAGGTGGCCTTTGCAGGGCCCAGGATGTCCACAAGCCTCCTCTCTAAAGAGATTAGAAATTGAAATAATTTGTTTTTCTCTCAGTTGTCCCACTTTGATGTTCATTGCTTCATAGGCCAGTGCTGCAATTTCATAGATTTATTGGTCAGAGTGAACAAAACTGTGTGTGATTGCCAAATCCAGCACCTGAGAGTTTTTTATCTCTCTTTTTATCAAAAAAGCTTACCTGTTCTTTCTTCTTCGTGCCTCAGGTATAAAATTTCCTTCTCATCTAAGTCTTAGGGATTGCTGTAAGATATGTGTTTTGTTTTAATACTTATTGTGAATCTCTTTTGTGCATTGATCTTTATATCTTTATGTGTAGGGTTTGGAATTACTGTGACTAGCAGATTTCCTGAGGACAAAAACTGAAATCCAAGTTTATATACCAGCATCACAGTCTTGGCCTCCAGAGTGTAAGCACACTCAAACCTTTCATCTGAACAGCATCAGGGCCCAGGGATCTCACTGAAATGCAACTTTCTGAAAGATCCTACACAGACAGATGAAGGAGGAGAGTGGGCCCTTTTTGGTAAATGTACAAAAAGCCCCACGTGTAGCTTCTTGAGTGAGAATGTCAGCAAACAAGTCATTTTTTTGCACCCTTGTTTCCTTCAAGAATGTCATCAGGCAGACTGATTCAACAAGGTTGCCAATAGCTCTGGAATAATTTCCATCTGTGGCCCTTCTTTAGTGGGCAGATGTTGATGGCCAGAGCAGCGCGGTGGGGAATGTGGAATGTTCGCTGTGTTTTTAGTGACAGGGAAGCTGTTTGAGAAGAGATGACAAAACATAACTGGCGTGCACTGAAAGACTTGCATCAGACAGATACTTTCAGTGTCACATATCTGGCATTTACTGGAATACCTATTCTAATGGATGTCACTCACCAGCCAGTGCATGTGTCACCGAGCGGCTCTTGATGCCAGTTCTGTTCCAAAAGCTGCTGCCTCTGCTCTATTCTGGGTGATGGTAGGGAAGAGAACATTTTAATGCTACTGAAAAGTACAATTATTTTTTCCATGGATTGGTATTTATTGCTATAGAAATTTCAGGTATATCAAATCCTT
Source organism: Drymodes brunneopygia (assembly GCA_013400955.1). NCBI lineage: Eukaryota > Metazoa > Chordata > Aves > Passeriformes > Petroicidae > Drymodes > Drymodes brunneopygia. The sequence goes on from VZTZ01018416.1 coordinate 624,683, forward strand.
CAAACTCACCATGGCAGGCCAAAACTCTTACTTGCTTACTGTTCAAATAACAGGGTATGTAGGGACTTCACACTCCCTAAGGAATGGGACACCAAGCTATCCTTTGTTTTCTCACGAACATTGGTGGGATGAGCAGGCCAGGTGAAGGTACCACGGGGAGTCAGTTTAACAAACAGCTGGGGCTCAAAGAGCAGAGAGTGTGGGTATCCTTCCTCATAAGCATAGTATAATATTGCTTGGGTTGGCTGCATAAAAATGTTACACGTGCTCCTTGTCAGTGCAGGCAAGCACAGATCAGAAGACAAAAGGAGTTTTCCCATCCCACGGAGGTTACTGCATTTATTGTTTAAGACTCTTGAGGAGAGTCACTGCAGCAGCAGTTCCAGCCCTGCCCATGTCCCCGCTGGCAGTGCCACCTTTGTGCAGCCTCAGTCCTTCCAGCCAAATAAATGAATCTGGCCATCTGTATTTACACTCATTGTCTCACCAGCTCCCAGAAAGCTCCTTTATTGCTTATGTATACAGTACTTTAATGATATGGAAATTCACTAGTCACAACTTTAATGAACAACTTTTCTTGTATTCAAATGAATAAGATGCTGATGGCTCTTTCTTTGTACACAGCAAATGGTACTTCTATAAAAGCCACAGTAAATCAACAGCATAAGCTGATTTAATTACTAATTTGTTGCAATGGCTATTCCCATACCTAGCATAACACTGTGTATTCAATTATCTTTCACCCTAATGCAGGTATGATTTGGGTTACATCTCTAAATAGGAAAACAGTTTTTGAATTTTTCTGGTTTTTTTTTTTGTTATTGTTTCTGTTGTTTGGGGGGATTGTAGTTCTTTCCCTTTCCTTTTTCCCTTTGCAGCTGGTAAAACTAGCAGCAACTAGCATGTGTCTAGTGATTAAGACTTTTTCTCTTTGTAATTGTCAGATTGATTGGGACAATTGAATGATAATGAAAAACAGCTTGTTCCCTCATTTCCAGAGGTGACACTTTCTGCATAATACTGCAAAATATAACAAAAGGGTTTTCTTGGACGCTGCTTAAAGTTAATTGACAGCATCTGTTGTTTGGAACAACGGAGAGAAATAGCATTCCCTTGGCTCTTGGTCACGTTACTCAGGATTAGGCACTGTCACGCCAGCTGATATCTGAATACACTGTATCTATCCACAGGGTCTTAGCTGGGCTTTCTGGTACATCAAGGTTCCCCTTTGTACATAGCTGAGTTCAAAAAAAATAGTTATAGCTCATTAAATTAATGAAAAGTTTCCTGAAGAACCTGTGGTCTTTATTAAAAAAAAAA
>VZTZ01018416.1:626022-690126 GCA_013400955.1 Drymodes brunneopygia
AAAAAAAAAAAAGCCAAATTACAATAAACAGTGGGATATGGAAATAATGGAATAGTTATGAAGTTTTTATGGTTTTTTTTAAAAGCATCTCTTACTTCAAAAATCTAACAAGAGCTTTCCGCTGCTATTTTATATCTGGTAGGAGTTTATATATCTATAACAGCAGTAATCACTGCAGGCACAGGGATTGTTTATTTTGGCAGATAAAATTCCAAAGAGTTTTGAGAGCATGTGAAAGAAATTTTGAATCTACAATGCTCACACCAAAAAAAACCCCAAAAATCGACAGACATAGCTTAATTTTGCTCTTAGAGTGGCTGTCTGTGTTCTGAGAGCCTGAATACCATTAAATATGCACATCCTTTTATCTTTTGGCAAACTTCTGCTTTCATTGCTGCTCTTTAGTCAGATGTGCATTTTTCTTTATGAGATTTAATATTTCTCTTTTAAAACATTGATCATTGTCCAAAGTCACTTAAGACCTGCAGAAAAATCAATAGTGAGTGTGGATTGGTTGGCTTGGAGCTGCTGCTGCAGCTGATCACCAAGAAAGCAGGGATTTGATTTGATTTTGCGTTTTCAAGTCATTCCCTTGCTCTGTACTGTCTGTCAGTAAACTTCAAAATTGCTGATTTGAAAATAAATGAACACATGTTACTGTTTGAATCTGTTTCTTTTACTTTTTTTTTGGTTCTTAACACAAAATGGCAAACACAAATATTAGCATTATTGTTGCTTGCATGGCTGCAGGTGTGTGGCGAACTCCAAGCTGAACTCAAGGTCAGATGCTTTATGATGTAAACTCTTGAAGTTAAGATTTGTATTTACATGGAGGGTTCATCAAGCAGCATATGTTAATGAGCCAGTTTTGTCATGTTATTCTGACAAGTAATTTTACATTTTGCTGCAATAATCTTATATTGAGCTTGGTATCATTGACAGTCAGATATTGAACTGATCGTAATCAGGACCGAGAAAATGTTTCATGTTCTGTGCTGTAATGTACAATATGTTATAATGCAAGGTTTTCTGTATAGTGTGAACTGTAACCAATTGCCTTATTTCTTATTCTGATCTCTTTAGATATTGGTACAATTTCTGAATTAAAACAGAACTAGATTTTTGCTGGAGTTTATTCTTCCATTTAAGCTTGATAATGCACTCTATTTTATTGTTTGTGTTTATAAATAATACTTTGGAGTGGAAAGGCACTGAAAGTGCTACATGTTATAATAAAATACAGAATAGTCATACTGTGTTAAATTAGCTGTTTTTAAATTATGCTTATGCCTTTAAAATATTTCTGGGTTTATATATTTATATATGTGTATATGTAGCTATTGCTGCATAGTATTCATAATAATCCTTATATTAATGCTTATTTCATATTTATTATTGAGTAGCTATACCAAACCTGTGTTGTGTTCTGTTTCAGAGCTAAGCAAAGGAGCACATGTAAGGATCACGTTCCTTTTAATATCTACTGAGTTTTAACACTTGTCATAATATAGCTGATGCAATATTCACTTTTCTGTGCTCACACCTCAGCAACAGATCTAAATTATGTTTTAAAGAGAAACTGTAAAGATTTTAAATATTCATACTACATTGGTGATGCTACTACAATACTGAGAAACCCAGATTCAGAATTATATAATTTGTAAGTCCTTAATGTAACTGAAAAATATCTTAATGCCATAAACACCGGTACGAAAGTTCAGGAAATGTGCTTCTCTGCTACTTTCTCTTCTCTTTTGGACTGGTTAGGGCTGATCTCAGCAGTGTCAGTAATTATTATTCTGATGACTTGCCCCTGAAAGGCACTGGCTTGTACCTGTGGGGACAGAGAATCCATTTGCCTGGCGCCGGGGAGTCGGAGGCACAGGCTGGCGCCAGCCAAGAGAAGGGAAAGATGATTAATATGTCTTATAGATTCACTGTCTCTTCACTTGTCCTAGACCTGCCAGTAATTCCACTCCCCTGTGATTCCACCTTGATCACAGATAATGGAGGCAGATTGAAAGTTTGAAGACACAAGCCTTTCTCTCCTCCTGATCTGACATTACTCACCCAGGCTAAATGAGCTGTACAACCACCGGCACCTGCCTATGGGAAGGCATCTCAGTGCACTTAGCAGTAATGCTGCAATAAAGCAGCAACTGTACTCTAATTAACCAGGTTCCCTTTCTTCCCTTTTCTCCTTTCTTCCTTTTTTTTTTTTTCTTTCCTTTTTTTTTTTTTCTTTAACTGCGCAGCAGGCTGCCATTAGCAAAGCTATGATATTGCAATGGAAACAGTAACATAAGTATTCCTTTAGCTCTGAAATATATTATAACTTACCTTTCCCTTTTTATTTCTTTGCAGAAGTAGTATAATACAAGGTTATTTTGTGTCAGCAAGGTAGCTGTTGCATTCTAAGAAGTGGAATTCTGAATGGAAAAATAACCCTGTGAAGAATATCTGTTAAAATTTTTCTTACATAGGTGTATCTTTTTAAAGTCCTGTTATTTACTCTTTTTTTTTGTTCCAAGCTAAACTAGACTTTGTAGTACAAATGTCAAAGGATAATCTCACAAGACCATCTCTGCAAAACTTCTAGCAGATGCATGTACACGTATATTGGTAAGAAAATTTATTTCAGAGACAATACAGCAAAAGCAGAAAGCAGAGCAGTCACTTCTGAGGGGTGTTTTAGGTGATGTCTCAGCATACAGTAAATTACAACATGCATCTGCATATCCCCAGTTTGCATCTTCCTTTTACATAAATGCCTTGTTCTGAATCAGACTGTTCAAGACAAAATGTCCTTTTTTCACTCCAAAATCAGACTGAGCAGAACATATAAAAAGGTTTTACAGTGGGAAAAGACAATGTCTTATACAGTCTCCAGGGAGATAAGTCATAACAAGAACCTCTGAACTTGAGCTTTTTTTGGGTGCCCAAGAAGTATTTTGCTCTGTAGTTCTCTGTGAGCGATTGAGCATTTAAAAGAAGATTTCTGGTGTTTTTAAGTGTCTTTGATTTCTTGGGAGAAAGCCTGACAATCCTTGGTGGACACAGTAAGTTTTATATACATTTGGCTTCTTTGGATTTTGAAGGTTTGTAAAAGCAGGTCTATATTGTTTGGGCAGTGCATAACTCTTTAAATGAAGTTAAACCCTGTGTTTTATGTAATTGCACTTCTAATAGAGATACTCCAAGAATCTGTACATAGTGAAATGTATTCTGGTTAAAATAACAGATCTTTATCTTCTGAATATTAAAGAAGACTAGGTCTAGCTAGAGAGCTAAATTCCAGAAATTGGCAGACAGCCCACTTTCATATAAGCAAAGTGATACCATTTTTAGGTATCTAGGGTATTATTATGAGTAAGGAAGAGAAGAGGAATAAATAAACAGAGTAGCCCAAAATATTTTCAAATGCAGTATAACCAGGAGTATAAATCTTCAGAGTCATGTTCCTTTAGCAGAACAGCTCTAGTTACTGTATAAAATAGGAAATGTTTACATACTGTGAGGTCAGAGGGAGTAATTTTGTCAGGAGCAAAGGATGCTAGATCTATTAAAATATAAAAAAAGAAATTCTCTATGTCATTGCTCACCTCATGTTACCACTGGGGAGATACACTTTGGGGGTGACCTTTGAACTTCCAATTCCTGGTCCTGCTAGCTGGGTGCTTGAAGGGATTAGCTAATGCAGCACGGGGGACAACCATATTAACAAGGAGAGAGAATTGGGGTTATTGTGAGGAAAAAACATGACTCATTCACATGGAAATTCTGGGCTCTGAAGTTGTAAAGGTCTCCAAGTGGGTTATGGGTAAAGGCTGATTCATCATAACAAAATAATGGGGGAAAGTTTTAATGATCTTTCAAGGGAAAAATCCTAATTTTTTGAGTAAAGGACAAAAAGCCACAGCATTTTTGAATTTCAAGATTCAGTCCATGATCCATTAAAACCTTCATGATTTGCAAGGAATTTTCAGACAGGTATAAGACAACTTTCACTGGTCTCCTAGGATCAAGGAGTTTATGTCCTAAAGATTCACACTAGAGTTTACAATAAATTACAGAACCGATGAAAAAGGCTGATGCCTTAAAAAAAATAGAAAAATAAAATAAAAATACCTGCATCTTCTACATTTTTTTTTGGTTTTCTTCTTTTTTTTTTTATTTTTTTTTTGTTTGGGTTTTTTTTTGTCTTTTTTTTTTGTTTGTTTGTTTTTTGTTAAATGAAGGTATGTCTAAAATGTCATAAAGCAGCACATGAGCAGATCTCAAGACTGAAAACAGGTCTACTGAAGTCCGTTCCACCACTTCAGCTGTGGGAGTGCCTTGAGTTTTCAGCAGGATCAGCTGGTGCCAGGCATGTTCATGAGGGCAGTCACTGATTTGCAAGAGTCCCCCTGCAAACACTTGTGGGCTATTAAGAAAAAATTTGTACTTTGCTTGCTCTGTTGGGAGTAGAGCCTTGTGTGAAGATGTTTCCTTCTTGACAAAGGATTGTAAGCCCTAGAAAGCAGGTAAAGAGTAGGCTACATGCTTGCATGCTACTTAAAAATCACTTATTAGTGGTCAAAAAGATCTGCAGGATGGAGCAATAAACTGTGCAGTGCATATAATTTATTTCTTACAGCATTGGGGTAACAGACTTCATTTCCTCATTGAATCTCTATAGACCACATGTGTAAAAAAAAAGAAAAGCCAAACATGTTTTCAGCATCTACGTAATTTTCACGGTATAGTTTGGCATCTTAGCACTGATATAGTTAGAAAAATCATGGTATGACATTTGTTGGGCTGGCCACTATAAACTCTTACTTGTGGGCATAATGTTTCCTGCCATGAGTAGTCTCTCTGATTTACTATTTGCCACTCTGATTTAGAGCAGTGCTGCTAATGATAGCAAGCATTACACCTGCTGGTAAATGATTTCAGGTTTGGCTTTTGTAATACTGGATATTGGAAGACTAGATGTTGAGTATAAATGTATAATTTTGTACACAGTGCCACCTGGAGAATTTGGGAATAAGGTTTTGAATCTTGAGTTCTTTTTTTTGCTTTGGTTTTGCTTCATATTTCAGTTTTTGCTTCATATTTATTTTAGCTCTGTGGGGCTATTAATGAGCTTTCTTGAAGTCTGCTGTGTTTTGGTACTGTTACCATTTGGTGTTGTAACATTCTGCCAGTTGTCTGGTCTAGAAGATGGATCTGCACAAGGACTTGAGTTAGAATTAAGCCTGGTTCCAGTTATTGAAACTCAAGTATAGCTGTGAAGTTGTTAAAGTCCCTTCAGAGCTGCTGTCTGTGTAAGTTCACAAATATTTTTGGTCTCTAAGTTCCTATGTTTTGACTACTGAATTTCTTGAATGGTTGAAGATCTATCTCTGGATGTATCCATGCATTCGTCTGGCATAATAACGTCAAGAGCCAAGTCCTAATCTTTGGCTTCTGCCAAGAGCTGTAAATTGGGAGTTCTTCAGCCTCTTGTGGTGCCTGATCTGATGGGTGGGATCAAGTCACAGAGGACTTCCTAGGTTTTGCAGAAAACAAGTAGAGGTAGTTAGAGAGAGGTAGTCTGTCTTTGGTGGGCTGCTGAATCCTTCATTATCCAACAAGTCTCCAAATTCCCCTCATGTAAAATGGATCATTTGTGTTAAGAACAGAGGCATTTCCTGTCCAAGCCAAGCCAGCAGCAGCCTGGTTAGTCCCTGCCCTGAGGGGACACCTCTTAGGCAGAGGTGAGAGTCATGGCAGGTCTCCTTCAAGCTGGGCAGGTGTCCTGAGTGCTGCTAACAGCTGATAGAGTGTGTAACAGGTGACACTGCCACTGTCACCAGGGTCTGCATGACCTGACTGGATAAACCTCTTGAAAAACCTGGGCTGAGCTCATAGCTGACCCTGATTTGAGAAGGAAGTTGGATTTGATTCCCTCTTGAGGTCCCTTCCAACCTGAATTATCCTGTGATCCTGTGACCATAGAGCAGAAGAAATTGTCCTGGTCCTGGGCATTTTCTGCCACCTCACATTCAGAGATGTCTGATTCTGCTTGTGTTGCACAGGCAGCAGATACATTTTATTTAGACTTGGGAATCTGTTGAAGATTTAGCTCTAAACTACCAGCCAATGTACTAAAGAAAAGTCTGCCCTCCAAAAACTATTTGGTCTTTCACCTGTACAAAGTACAGTGGAAGATGAAGCCATTTTAAGTTTTCCTGCCTTGTTTCAACTCTTATGGAAGCCTTCAAGTAAATCTCTCCCTACACTGAGCAAGCACAGGCCTGGATTTTAGGGAAGACTTGTGCTGTTTATGGTTACATCAAGGTCATATGAAATTTTTAGGCTGTGCACATTCTCATTGTGAATCATCATGGTTTTGAACAAGTGCTGTTTTAAAAGCTTGACTTTTTAGTTTTACAAATGCTTTGTAGTAGTGAGAGTCTCAGGATAAAATCTCTAATTTCGGGAGAATATTATGGTAAACATAAAACTGCAATAAACAAATACAAAGCAGTATGAAAAATTAATGGGTTTAGTATTTTCGATCATTCCCCCCCCTAATTTAAAATACAATTTTCAAAGGTTCTGCAGGAGATTGACTCTCACTCTGTAAACAAGGTACTCAAATAGAGAATTTTCATATTCTTAGCATGTATCATCTTGATATTCAACTTTGTCCAAAGATCTTATCATTCCTCAAGAGCACTCTACAATCGAGCAAAGTTGGTGAAGCTTTTATAACACAGTACTATCATCAGATGATCCTATTTTTAAACACAATTGAAATCAAAGAGCTGGTAGATGACCTGGTGTTTAAAAAACATGAATCTTAGTCAGTATAATGCACACTTTCAAAGATGATCAAATGCACCAAAAGCTATTTTCATTCATCACTAGAGCAAGTTTGGGCATTTTTTTGGGTCTCTAGAATTCCAGCACAATAGGATTCCGTAACCATGGATCAGAGGAAGAAAGAAAATGAAAGTAGGTTTCAAAATAATCATATGGGAACTAAATTACCTCTTTGTGAATTTTCATGTCTAGCAGAAATGTCAAGGTGGTATGAGGGTTTTGAAATTGCCTTTTTTNNNNTTTTTTTTTTTAATGTTTTCTCTCCAAAGAAATAAAAGGTTTAATTTACCTGTAGGTTTTCCAAGGTGTAGGAAGAGACACAGATTCTTGTCCAGAGTTTCTGCAGCCCTACTATCCCTTCCTGGCTGTCTCCTCACAGAGGAACTGGAGTGATAAGCACTGCTCAGTAAAAGGGCTCAGCTGCTACCTCAGAAATGAGATTCCTTCATCTTCCAGTGTTGCCAACTTCTATTATGCCGACATAATTTCTCTTGGATGAACATTCTGCTAATACTTGTAGGATCCCCTCACAAAGTGGTTTGTTCTTGTCATTTCTGTGATGTGTGGCAAGAAGAGGAACAGAGAAGACTGCTCAGAAATTAGCATTCCCTCTTTCTCTCCCTGTAGTTGGATTATAGGGCAAGGTAGAATTTACCTGCATTTGTAATCACGGTGTGGATCTAGGACTCATTCCTTTCTGTCCATGTATTTTCTGATGCAGAAGGGGAACATATGGTCCTAACTCCCTCACTTGTTCCAAGGAGAATGGCAAAGCAGAAAATCTAAACTGCTACAAGTCAAAGCCTTTCATAAATAAAGGCCTTTCTGTTCTACCTCTCCTCTGAATGGCACAGAATTTTCCTTCCTGTGTGATGTTTTGGTGTGTTTAGTGGCTACATGTGAGCGCGGTGACATTTATGTGAAGTGAATCTATTAAATTCTTTATAATGAATAGCATGTAACTGTAAAACATATACAGTTTTCTCATTTTGCCCTCCTCTGGGAGACTACGACAACATTTTGGCAAGTAGGAGTAAACAGCTTTGTGTTGGCATGCAGTAAATTAAACTGAGTAATTAAAATCAATAGCAAAACACTAGCTAGGCAGAAAGGTCATATAACACAACAGAAAACTGTTGGGTAGCATATTGCAGGAAATCAAAATAAATTTCTGAACTTTTCATTATTCTTTACATGCCTGAAACTGGTCTTTAAAAGGCTGGTGAGATACAGTGAGGTATTGATAGAGACAGGATCATTCTCTGAGATGGAATAAAAGGTTTTAATATTAATACAAGAGATTTTGCAGGGTACAAGGCTGCCAGACATGGTGGAAAATAAAAGAGAGGACTTAAGTTTAACTACTATAATATAAACATTTGTTTGCTTAGATTGGTTTAATGTATTACACAGCAATGCCTGCAAGTGCTGAAGTCAGGTATTCCAGTCACTCATCTCTGTCACTGCAGGTGTCATTTAAGAGTTTAATGTTAATGTTTCCCTGGTCAGCTCGAATCTGGCCTAGAAAATTAGGGGATAGTCCAGGTTTTAAACTACACATAAGGTCTTTACTCTGATCATCAGGTTCGACTGACAGATAAATGAGAATTCTGATTTTTGGATGCTGTTCTAAATCATTGCACTTCTCTTATGGCCATGGCTTCCCAAAGGAAGTCTGTGGTGTGTGTTTTTGCATTTTTTTTTGCTGATGAAATGTGTTACGGTGGTGGAAGGAGGTGGGAGGGAATCATGAGACACGATTCTGGGAAAAGTGGAGCTGTAAGATGAGTCACTCAGAGTGTTTGCTTGGGAGAGACCGAAAAGGAATCAAAGGCACAACTAACCTGTAACAAGTATGCTCAGTCATGAAGTGGATGTGAGCTAAAGGTAAAATATTTTATGACATGAATTGGCTGAGTTGAGAAAAGCAGGAAGCTTTAAGGCCCATGAGCTCTTCTGGCTGGATGTGTTTGCTTTTCCCAGTTCAATCTGTTGTTCTAATAGGAAATGCTGCTGTGCCTTTCTTATCTCTCTTGAATTTGCCAGCTCCATTAGCTCTCTCTCAGGCAACTGTCAGAGAGATCTTGTGTCATCATTCAGGAGCTATGAAATGTTGCATTCACAAGCCTTTCTTTAGGTCTTCATTTTTGGATTTGCAGCATTTCTCCTACACAGTTTTGAAGAGCTTTTCCTGACTGTGCAGATCCTGGGTCACTGCGTGGCTGTAACAGCTCTTGGCTGTTTTGGGGGGTAAATGATGAATCATAGCATCTTTATCTGACAGATCAGAGCCTTCAGCCAGTCAGGTACTGGACAGAGAGTTGTGAAACAAAAGCACTGGGTTATGGTTGCTGTGCCTGTTTATTCCTGAGGTCATTTAATTTCCCTTCTGATGTTCGTAATTTCAATTTAAGACAATACTTTCTTTTTTTTAATGTTTCCATTTATATTGTCTATGCTGAATTTAATAGTAGCAATTTTAAAACAATAACAGTGATAGGCAGTTTTTGTGCTGGCTGTCTGCAATAGCTGTGTGTTGTCACTTAAAGCCACCCTGCAGTCTAACAATGGAGAGCTGAGAGCAGCAACTGTGCAAACTGATCTATCACTGAAAGCTGCGTTCAGATTTGGTTTGCTTGAGTTATGAAAATGGCTTTTAGCCCATTCCCCTGAGAATATGATGTGTGCACAGCCTGCAGCAGCGTGGGACAAACACAGACCAGGCATCTCCTGATGGGAAGCTCCAGCAGCAGGAGCACTGCAGGCCCACATTATCTGCATTAGCATTGCTGTGTGGGACGTGGATTTTATCTGGTGTAAGTGGTTTAACCAGCCAGGCCCTCGTGGTTAATGGACATCAGGTTTAATGGTTCTGAGACAGATATTCATATAAGCATGATCACATCCAGTTGAAAATCCTGTAAGCCATAATTTATTTTTTTTCTCCCAATTCTAATCCAGGTAAATAAAGCTAAAGAACTTTTAGAGGTTTTATATTTTCATTTAGGACTTTAATGCATACCTATATTTTTATATATACAAATAATGTATATATAAAATAATTGTTTTTCTTCTGTTTTCATGTTTTAATGTAGTATTGGGCTTCCTTTTTTAAAGTCAGTTGTTAACTTTTAAGACCTTTCAGCATATATTTTTCCCACGCTTGAATTTTTATAGTCATTAATGGAATAGGAAATGGTATCTACCTTCCTGCCTCTTAATGCTAAACCCTAATTTATGAATCCTACTTAAAACTGTGCTTCGTGTTCAGCAGGACTGTGCATCTGCTTAAAGCTAAGCTGGTGTACAGCTGTGGGAAATGAGACTGATGCAAAATCTTCTACAAAGATTTCAAACCAGTGTGCTATGTAATGGCTTGGTTTATTTTTTTTAAATTAATTGCATGTGTATTGAGTTTTCCCCAGTATTTCAGTGAAAATACATTACATTTTATCTTCAGTATTATATGGCTAAATTTCCTAAGGTGCTGGCCATAACAGCTCACACACACCTGTGTTTGGATATATGACACCTCTGTGCCTTCTGGTCCCATTTCAAGACGAGAGGGACAATGTTTGGTACATGGCATTGCCTGGAAAAGCAACAGATAAGAAATTGTCACTCCTGCTTGAAAGCCTTTAAATATTTAAGGTTATTACAAGCTAAATTTTCACCATTTGTGTGTTTAAATTGATAGCTGGATATATTATTTGTCAAGTACTCTTACAAAAATTTCCTATAAGTATATTGACAAATGTCCTGTCATTCTCCTGGAAATACACAATATATGGAGCATTATGAAGATAATTTGCTTATAAAAGTCTTTGTATCCCATATGTTGCTTTGTCTTATTTAAGCACAAATATTACTGCTTCTTGACACTGCTTGGAAGATTTTAGATGCTTTGTTTCAACATCTCAGCCTTACTGCAGTAAAGACTACTGTTTTTATCAAAAGTGCCAGCCCTATAAAGCCTTACTTCTCAAAAATGGAAGCTAGTATTTGGACCAAACCTTTAGAAATGTGAAACAGATGAGTACCTGGGAGAAATGTAAAATAATCCCCAGGAAACCTTACATCAAATATAAATAAAATGCAGTGATAGTCCTATTGGCTTTTCTACAGGTTAGTGTTTTGTATGCAAAGTCATCTAACATGGAGAAGGTAATAGCAGGCTAAAAACCTGAAACAAACTGAGGAGCATTACTGCTACTTACCAATATTACATTTGCAAAACAGAATGACAAAGCTGATGGAATTGATAGGATTTTGATTTACAAAAAGTTTTCACATCCTTCCATATATGACTTGATATTTAAATTGTATTTTACAGTTGTTGGTGCTGATCAGTTCAAGGAATACTGAGAAGCATAGAAGGCTACCCCATCATCTCGGACTCTTTTCTGTTTTCCTTTTTTTAATTTCATCATTGCTTTCTGTGATCTAAGACTCTCTTTTAGGGTTTTTTCTGCCCACTTTTTCCTCATCTGAAATCTAAGAGAACCATGTATATTTCACAGTACTAGGAATATGTGGTGATGGGCCTGGGCTAGCAACTAGTGCAGCATCTGCTGAGATAATCTCATTGATTCGGCCCGGGAAGTGCAAACATTTGAACAATGATTTTAAGAGTAACCTCTCTGGAGCCTTGCAGTGTGTGCCTAGAAATCACTGGAGGCATGGCTTTTACAGGTGCATATCTGTCACTTGGAACTCAAACTGCCTGTTACAAACCTTCACACCTCTCCCCAGAGCTTCCTGAAGATTTAGCTCAGAGAATCTTGGAGGGGTGAAGAATGAGGAGGGTCTGCTCTAGTTTGATTATATTTCCTGAGAGCACAGAAAAAAAAAATGCTTTCGTTGACCAGATATCAAGTTCTGCACTGTGCTGGTCACTGGCTTGTAGACAAAAACCTTATATATATACAACTCATACCATCCTCTCATAAGGTATCAGCCTCTGTGCTGATCTGGGAGCAGCGTGCACCTTCTCTCACCATGTTTTGTAACAGCCTAAAGAGGAAGAAAAGTGTCTAGAACTTTGTCATTACCTTCAGCAGCAGGAGAATGTGAAGAGTCTTTCAAGGCTAAATAAAACTCAGTGTAGTTTAACAAAATGTATCCTACATTTCCCTTCCCCTCGCCATCATGTCTCATTATATTGCAGGAGAGGGTAAAGGAGGTAATGCTCTTGTAGTCTAAACAAACTCAGCACGGTGAAATGGGACAGTACCTTTAAATATGCATAAGGATTGCAGTTGCTCCATTTTGTGACACTGACTGTTCAGGTAGAGGGGAAAAAAAGCAAAACTACAAACCACAGAGTTTTCCTAAAATGAATATTTTTTAAAAGGGCTATCAAGAAAAATGATGCTGTAACCATTATTGTGAAAAATTGGAGTGGCCTGGCTGATATCACGCATACAGTTCGGAAAAACAAGATTAGTGTAACACACCATTTTTCAATTTCTCCTGTCTTCAGCAGCTCCAACCATTGCAGCATCTCATTTTTTAAACTTTGTGTCTGGGATGAGAAATCCCATGTGTGTGCAGTGATTTCTGACTGCCCGGTCTCCTCGCTCCCAGCTTTTCCCCTCTGCTCCATGTTTCCATGTGCACTGTAAATAAGGAGTGACTGAGAGGGCAGGATACTTAGTCTCCTCTTAGATCAATACTACTCTGGGGGTCAGCAGCTAGGAATGTTTGAAAAGAGGGAAGGAGGGAATTGTCTTTTATTTCCCCTGCAGACTGAGGCCAGCACCTTTGCATTGGGTTCATCTCTGTTACCTGGGGAAGAACGCCTGTGTACGTTATTTCTGAACCAGCATCAGCTGGCAAAAAGACCAATGTGAATAAGATGGCAAAGAATTTAAGTAGCAAGAAAATCTTAGAATTTTTTCCCCTCACTAAAATAAAGATTTTAATCTCTAGGTGGCCCTCTAAGGAGGTGTTTTTTCTTAGAGCTGGGCTCAGTGGGGAGAGGGATCGAGGTCAGCGTGGAGTTGGGCAGCCCAGGGTGTTTGCAAAGCAGTAGCTCTTGGTCTGTGAGCCAGAGTACTGAAGTCCTGTTTCATTCATCTTCATCTTTCAAGAAAAGGGCTCTCCATGTTTGTTGCTCCCTTCTGGCTGGAAAAACCGAGGCTTTTCCTTCCAGGCTTCTTTTTGTTTTCCTCCGCTGTGTGTTCAACTCGATAGCTCTGAGTGCTGTCTCCAGAAGGGACAACTAAATGACACAAAAGGCAGGGCTGCCCAGCACAATGCATGTTTAGCCCTGGACATGCAGTATTGCCATTGCTGACAGGCCACATGATGGCACAGGGGATAAATGGGAGACCTACAGCCCCTCCTTGTAGCAGAGAAATGCAAGCACCCTTGGAGATGGGTACTCTGCAACACTCTCAAGAATAGGAGGATGCTATAAAGTAGTTTTTCAATGGAGTGAGGTGAGAGGAGGGAATATGAAGGAGCTCACAGAGGAGAATGGAGAATAAAATTTGTGTACGTGCAAGATGTGCAGCCTGGGGAAGAAATAAAAACTTTACAATGCTGAATGCAAATTATTTTGCTCTCGCATTGTCACGTCTTGTATATGTTTTAAAATTATGTGTTTTCATGCAAAGAAATCAAGTGGTTCTACCAGCATAAATCAGTCTTCATAGCAAACAAGGAGGTACCTATCTTAGACCTGCTCTTTTCTGGGAATAAAGATGAGGCACTATCAGAGATTGAGAAGATGGAGCAAATTGATTAATTAAAAAGTAGTAAATCATCAGTCCCACATGATTTGTGTATAAAAGAATTCTGAGGAAGATTAGGAATGAATTAGCTCAACTGCTAACAAAGATATGCACTCTCATTAAAACCAAGCTCTGTTCCAGAGGGTTGGCAACTATCTGGGGTTTCTCCTATATTTAGACCAGTAAGCATTACATCTGCAAATTGCAAATGGTCAAAACAGGAATTTAAAAGGGAATAGTAAAACACCTGGAAGATCATGATGTGAGAGACTTTAATGAGAACAGATTCAGCAAAGGAAAACCGTGTCTCACTACATTGCTTAGAACTCTGAATGTGCCTATAAAAAGGAATTAGAATGATCATCCTGGATCAGACCAAAATTCCCTCTAGCCCAGCATCCTGCCTCTGTCAGTGCCCTGTCACAGCCACACAGGAAAGAGAGAAGAATGAAAAGAGTTAGATAACCTTTTTCCCCTGGACTTGATTGACAGCAACAAAGGCCAGGTCTGAATTTAAGGGGGTCACTGCTGAAATGCTGACATCATCCCTTCCCCAGAAACCAGTCCTGAACTCACTGGTGCTCAGAGAGAGAATTTCCCCCACTCACATAAGGGGATTGGGTGGTAAAATAAACAACATTTTCCTAAAAAGGATCAAAGAGAACTCTGACAGGTTGGATGTTCAGAGTAGCAATAACCAATTCCTGAGGTATAACTGTACCAGTAGTATTTTCTTCTAGTGAGTCTACTGGGTTGTTTTGTTTGCTGCTCTTCACTCCCCCAGCCAAACATTTCCTTGCTGGTCACACTTCGTGCTCCTGCTGGCCACAGCTCTGGGTGCTCTGCATTGTGCCACTCTCCCCACTGTTCCCATCAGCCCCCACCCCTCTGCTGTCTGCTTTTGTTATTTCAGCCCTTGGAAGAGCAAGCACAGTGCTGGGAACCAGGCACAGGCTCTCCGTTCTCTCCTTCAGGAGAGGCTTAAACAGCTTCTGGCACTTGCTTGTCTTGCAAAAGGCTTTAACTCAAGTCTCCTGTTTTTCCCTCTCTATTTTTTTTTAAGCTGTAACCTTCGTATTTTGTTGCTATATGCTCTTCCTGGATTGACTCACTTGGACAGTCAGTTGATGTGGGCTTTTCCAGATTTTCTCCTTCTGATGAAGTAACTCCCTTTGTAGCAGAAAAAAATATAATTTTACTCAAATGTATAGTTGCAATATGTGCCAAAGAAAGGTGTTTCTGGCTTTCTCACTGACCTTTCCAGCCTATCTCCCTTTGATTGCATTGGATGCCAAGTGCACTTTCCCCCTGGGAATTCCTGGGACTGTTTCCTCACCTTTGGGATTCAGCTCCCAGGCTTATGAGACGAGCTGCCTGACATAATGTATTTTGACTTTTTAAAAGCATGTGACAAAGTCTGTCACAAGGCACTGCTGCAAAGGCTAAGTAGTCACATATGGTGACAGGGCAAGTAACCCCATAGATCAAAACCCGACAAGGAAACAAAAAGGCAGAGGGCTAAGTGGTCAGTTTTCATCCCAGTAAAAGGCCAGCAGCTGCATTTCTTGAAGTTACCTCTCAGGTCACATGCTAAATGTCCTTGTTAATGATCTCGGGAGGGAGAGGTGAAGGATTAGGTGGTAACATTTACAAATGATGTGTAATTATTTCTGTAATTTAAGCCTGTAGCACACTGTTACAAACTTCCGGATGATCTAACAAGAAGGTTCATTCCTGATAAACGAGAAGTTGGACTGTGGAGGAAACCACACAAAAACGTTATCCTCTGACTTAAGGGAAAAACCCTGAACATTGCTGTTGGCAGTTCCACAGCAGAAGTCATTTGAGATGCTGTTATGGTAGAAAAAGTGAGCAAGGTGCTAGAAGGCGTAAGAAATGGGGCATTAAAAATGAATTACTGAACTCAGTCTTCATTGTGTGTAGACAGATGAGAGGATAAAGCATAATATTATGGGGAAGTTTCTCCAGCTAACAAAGTCTGATCCGTGATGACAATTTCCTGTTTTCTTTTGTCTTTATCCTGCTCATACATCATCTGCTATCAGAGATGCCCTGATCTTTATCAGGAATAATATACTTTGGGAAGGCAAAGGCTTCCAGAGGGTTTCAGATCTTGCTAAGGACAGTTCAGTATCAACCAAGCTACAACTGCAAAAACCTCTTTCCTATCTGTTCTCCTTCCTTTGGTAGTTACCTACAGTTCACATCTGAATGACATAAATTAAAAATCTCAACTTTGTATTTAGGCTGTTGAAATCGTCAACATTTTAAACATGGATTTCAGAATTCATATGTTACTGAAAAGCTTCTTCAAGTTGGGGCTCTTATGAGACTTATAAATTATTCTTGCATAGAGAAGTCACCTGAGACTAACCTAAATGAAGTTAACATAGATTTTAAAAATTATTCTTGCAGAAGAACAGGGAGTGGTGGGAATAGATGAACAGATGGGAAAGGGAGAAGAGGAGACTGAAGAAAAGGCTAATTAGGTAATTGAGGCTAAGAGGCTATTAGAGCTGACCCAGTGGTCTACTGGTAGTGCAGTTCAGGGACTTGAATTTGGGATTGAGGTTGGTCTCTCATTCCCAGGCCAACACATGCTCCAAACATCATAAGGACTCAGTTTCACAGCCTGTATCATCCTGTAAATTTGTGTTTTCCAGTGAACATAATCTGGAGGGATTGTATGTCAGATTATGGTGGAGACAGGAATAGAATTATGGAATAAAATGCTGAATTTGGTCATGAAGACAGTAAATTATTATGCTAATGGATAAATTGTTTGGTGAAATTCTTTAGAATTAATTTGAATTATCTGTTAAAAAAAATGCATTAAATGTGTTTTGAAGAGATTCTTAGTAAGAATTCATGATTTCTCACCAAGCAGTGTTTCCTGAAATTTGTCTAGGTTGTGATTCTCTCAAGCATGATTTTTCTTTTCAGAGGTAATAGACAAAGCAAAGGCCTAAAAGGGCATTTATTTTAAGTCATTCCATTACCTTGTTCCTGGCCAATTTGAAGCTGCTGTTCTCGTGGTGTGCCAATCCTGTCCCCTTCTCTCTGTCTCCTGACCTACCTTCTTTTCCAATGCAGTCAGTGACACACATTCTTCTGGATTTTATTTGCTTATTTTCTCCCTGATGTCAGTATATTCAAACTGTCTTCTGAAGTTGTCAGGAGAGTTGCTCTTTTATGGCCAGAGAGTCTGGTATAGGTCAAAGCCAGGACAGGCTTTGTGCTGAGGTGGAACATTTCTTGTCCTCACCTTTGTCTGGTACAACATTATTTATGCTGACATTTTTCTTTTAAAATTTTCCACTTATTTACAGCATTTGTAGCTGCCACTCTTTCTCAGTTTCTTCCAAATCCTTTTGTTTTTCTTTTCTACATTGCAAACTTTGGAACTAAAATGGTGTGTCACTCCTTTCTTCCCTTGTTCTTTACCTTACTCAGTGATTCTTATAAAATTTTTTTGTGTGCCAATTAAAGTATTTTTTAATTTTATTTTTAAGTTGTATTAGTTTCTTTTTTTTTTCTCTCAGTAGCTGCATTTCAGGACATAAATGCTGGCCCCTGCATCCTTCTCTTACACTCATGATATCTTCAGAGGATCACAATTAATGTTTTTTGTGGAAAGTCAGCTTTTCTCCTCTTTCTTTTTTGTCGTTTACAAACACCGCATAGAGATATTTCTGTTGAAACAATCCATGACTGAAATACCTGTGGTCAGTAGGCAAATCATATTTCGACAGCAGAAAAAAATCAGCACCATTCATTATCCCTGCAGTTTAAAAGAGAGTTTCTGTAGAATAATTGCAGTATTGGAGCTGCTGCTTCAGAGGAAAGTCACTGCAGTTTCAGATTTAGCAACTGGACAGAATAAACAAAAGATGGAGGGGGGAGTAAAGCTTTGGCTCTGAGGGTAGGCAGGAGGGAGGAAGAAGGGGAATTGGCTGCTTGTCTGCTGGAAATCCCACTTTCACCTGCTGCTTGCAGAAGATTTTGGATTTTGCTATCAGCTGACATCTGCTCTCAGATATGTTAAAGTGTTTTGTCAAGAGAGTGACAAATTTTGGACTTTGTAGACAAATTTCATGTTTAGGGGAGATAGACAAGTGAGGAGTAATGGAGAGCATTGAATGGAACATGCTATCTCTCTCTCTCAAAAAAAAAAAAAAGCTTAATGAATTAATGGAATTTTAGAGAAAAAAATGGTTAAAAATGCAGAGTTTTCTCCTTAAAGTTGTAAAGAATGAAGACACTTTACAAGCAACCTTTGTACATTTCATTTTTATTTGAATTCCCTAATAGTCTTGATAGAGGTTGTTTAATTATTTCAATTAAAAAAATGGAAGCTGCGAGCTTGATGTGTAGAGTTTCTGATTTTTATGAATTTGAATTACATAACATTTTGATTTTTATACTTAAGAAGAAGAAACCAGGTACTGTTAGAGGTGGAAAACCTTGAGGTCTTAAATTATGAAAATATTTGGGGAACATTGTAATACACAATAGGAAGAACAAAAGCAGGACTTGTTTTGCAGTGTCTGAAACTGAGTTAGCTGTGCCAAAACCCATTCAGTTGTCTGCAAAAAATATTTAACACCATCTGACATATTCACTGTCACTCCATGCTCTGTGAATCAAATATGAAATTATGTGCAAGAAAAAAACCCTACAAACTTATTTTGTCACAAGTAAGCTAAGAATTTTGAAGATGGTCAGCTCCACTTGTCAACAAGAATAAGCAAGAAGAAAAATAATGGCTTAGGCTAACGGAGAAAGAAGTCAGCAAGGCCTTCAGTTGGAAAGGGCTGCCTCTCAGAAGAGGAGTTTGCAGCACGTGATTTACATCCTTAGATTTTGTCCAGAGTTTGTTGGATTTCTTGCAGTCAATAACTGGGGACATGCAGCTTTAGGACTAAAATTTAAGCACTCAGAAAGAGTTGCCAAATCTAGTATTTAGGGCAACGTCAGTGAATACCTGGAGGTTATTTTTCAAAGTTGAACCAGAATCAGGTTTTGGGTCATTAGGTTTAATTTTGCCTGAGATTGTGATTCAGGCCCAGCCCTTTGAGTTCTTGAGGCAGGTTTGGAAATGTGTAAATTTGTTAAGTGTATCCCTACCTGTGCAAATTGAAGGCAATTGGAAATGATCACCACAGTGTGTCACCACAGCAAATGCTGCACCACAACTTGAGCATTTCTCTACAACTCACATCCCGTAATTTTTCTTTTGGCCATTGATTTTTTACAGCACCTGCAGTTCTTTGTTTTTCCTCCAAAGATCATCATTTTGCTTTGAAGCCGACTGACTGTGATATGTCTAACCCGATCCTGTGGAGGCAAGGAACTGAATAATTACTTTCTGAGTGCCATATTAACAGCAGTCCAAAGACTATTTGTGCTGCTCATTAAAGTCATTGGGAATTTGGCTGGGCCAGAGCTCCCTGCTTTGGCCATGCAATAGGGAGTGGAAAGCTTTCCAAAAATTGTTATTTTGTAATTATTTATGCTGTGGTGCCACAAGAGGGTTTGATTAGCACCCTTCTATGTTTAAAACTTAGAGAGCAGATGCCACAAATCACCATTACCCCCAGTGTTTGTCCTCCAAAGCTTTGATTAAACCCCAATTTTCAAATGGAAATTAGGTAGCAGGAAAAAAAAGAAGGACAGATAATGAAGTTTGATTTTAAAGTTAGAATTCTTAGAGTTGAAGTTAAAATTATGTTCTAATTAGAAGGACAGTTATGATAAAGTTTTCAAAGTTCTGAATTGTACCCCTTACTGCCTCTTGTAGAACCAAGGAGTAAAATCTTGGTGCCTCTAAAAATCGTCAGGTTTTTGGTACTGCATGAGGACTACAATTTTAATTTTTATTTTTTGTACCCTGACAAATTTGATCCTATTACACAGTACCAAAACATTGCAAATGTCCTGACTCCAGACAGGAACAGGCAAGCACATGCATACTCACACTAGAAGAAACACATCCTCTGGGCTGGGAGTGCTGCCTTGTCAGATAAGGGGAGGAGACACTCAAATCCACTGGCTCAAGCCTTTGATTGGCACTGGACTGTGAGCATCAAAATAGAGGGAAACTCTCAATGTCTGTGCTTCCTTCTTCCTTGGGCAGAAAGAATTTTGAGTTCATCTTTAAGACTAGGCATTCTGAATTCGTGTCAAACTGATGTAAAATACCAAGCTTCATTTCTTTAAATACATCTTGGAAGCAGGCTGGAAATGAGCTGCTTGCACGTTGTTCTCTGTGGCTGTGCTTGGAACGGGGGTGGTTCTCCTTTAAATAACCATCCAGGAGCTCCGAGATCCGGGCAGTTGTGTATCAATTAGCAGGATGCATTGCTGGCTGGGAGCTGCCTGGAAATGCAAAGGGACAAATCAGAGCATTGAGGTTTCCACCATCATTTTGCCTTCCTGCCTCTCACCGCAAATCGTGACTCGCAGCGTAAGAAGTTGGTGCATTTCTGCAGATCCATGATAAGATATATTTCTTTAGTAAGAAATGCAGTTAGACTGTGCATTCTGAATCTGTTCCTGCCAGGCCCTAGATGCATTAGTATTCCACTGGCAGCTGCCTGTAGGTAGGAATATTGTTTTTGTCCATAACCAGAGGGAACAATCAGACTAAGCCGTTCCCCAGCTATAAACCAGCCAAAGTAATTGGGTTTAATTTTAATTTTTGTAATAGCTTTAAATTAATAGGAGCAGCTGCTGCCACAGTGTGTGGGTGTCCTTTTCCAGAAGGCATAGAACAAAAAAGGGAAAGAGTAAACAATAGTGTGTCTAGGACACAAAGGTTAATTCAAGAACTGAGCAATGTCTTTTTGTTATCAAAAACTCAGTTGGTGATATCTAGCACCATGTCTCTTTTCTTTTCTTTTCTTTCCCTTTTTTCTTTTCTTCTTTAATTCCCTGATAAGATCTCAATCTGATTAAGCTCCTGTGTGTAAAGATGTGTTGTTGGTATCTAAACGCTAACTCTCTTTCTCTGTATGACTCACAAATAGATTAGCAGTGACAAAGTGCTAGGAGAGATAAAAATAGATTAGCAGTGACAGGAGTACTATTATAATTATTTTTGGAAGATATGGTTTGAATTAAGAGTTTGGGCACTTTTTGCCCTGAGAGGGTGAATTTAAACCTAGGAACTGAGGATGGTTTCTGCTGTTGTGTCAGACACCAGATAGTGAAATGTCAATACCAGATGTCCTAGACATCAAGATTAGCCATAATAGCCAAATGCAGCCATAAAGTGATGTGTCAAAGTGGATAATAAAACAGATGCTTAGCTTTTATAATGAAGGGGAAAGGGAGTGAAATATCAAAAGTGCCTTTAATACATTAACAAAGTTGTCTTCAACTTGCTTAAAAGTAGAAAGTTATTGAACCAAGGAGAACTATGTGTCATTTAAACATTAACTATCAGCAGATGAATTTCAATTAGCATTAGCCTTTCTAAAATCCCGAATTTCCTCCTATTGGTCTCATTTTACATGAAATTTTTATAGCACAAAGTGAGGCTTGTCCTTTATTATTTCTCCCGTGCTAATTTGGAAACAAATTAAGTTCAACAACTCAGCAACATACTGTTTAAACTTGCATTACGGTTTGAGGACTGGGAGCTGGAATACATTTACCCACTGCCATATCATCTGCTTGATTTGAGATCAAATGAGGGATGTCCTATAGCACTCCAGAGTAAGGGCAAATGATAGAAATATGTTAAGATACTGAAGAAAACCATTAGGTAAGAGTGCTGCATGCAGATGTCTGGTGGCATTTTTTCCCTACTGATACTTTTTTTAAAAGAAAATAAAAGGTTTGTTTTTCTGTCTTTTATATTTGTACCTTAAATATAATTTCCAGATCTTAGTGATAAGCAAGTGTCTTATTTAACAAAAATAATCATCGAATTGTAGATTTCACTCGGTTGGAAAGTCCTTTAATATCATTGAGTCCAGCTGTTTTCCTGGCACTGCCAATGCCACTCCTAAACCATGTCCCCAGGTGCCACATCTACACTTCCTTTAAATACCTCCAGGGACGGTGACTCCACCACTTGCCTGGACAGCCTCTTCCAACACTTGACAACCCTTTCATTGAAGAAATATTTCCAAATATCCAATCTAAATTCAAGGTGTGGCCTCACCAGGGGGACAGTCACTGCCCTGGTCCTGCTGCCACACTACTGCTGGTACAAGCCAGGTGCCACTGGCCTTCTTGGCCTCCTGAGCACACCCTGGCTCATGTTCAGTCATGATGGTGAAGTAAATTATTGAGGCCCTGAACGTTCAAGTAGCAGCGTATTAAAAGGGGCAGATAAATTCTTATTCTGAGTGTAATTAACTGCATCACTGGTTCTTTATTTTACTTTCTCAAGAAGATCTCAGCTCCTTTCTTTGTAGATCCTGAGTCTTGCTGGTCAGACTCGTTAACTGCTGCTAATTGGCAAACATGCACCTGTGTATAATGAGAGGGTTTTGTCCTCTAATTCATATTAGCAATGAGAGGCCACAACTGATGCTCTGCAGCAGACCAGCTTCTCGGAATGATTACAGAGAGACACATTACTGGTGCTATGCCTGTAAATCTTGTTATGTTTTTTCCCTCACCATGATCCCAGTTTAGCTGAGATCTGCTTCAATCATTAGATGAGACCTGTTTATAAGGTTGTGTAATTGAATCAGGTAGAGTCTGCAGGACCATTGCATTTTGTTGCCAAACATGACTGGTAAGTTACTTACATCAAATTACAAGTGCATGGCATGACTGGGGACTATTCTTGTCTGAATGAAGATGGAAATTCCACTTAAGAAATGGACAAAGTATACAAACAGCAATAATGAACATCTCTCATCCACAGAACAAGTTTTTTCCTCACCTCTGAAATATTAGTCATTTCTCTTGAAAAGTAAAAAAATAATTGAAGTTGTGTGAGAGATGGGAGGCAGATTTTTTTATTCCCCACAGAGATACTGCCTGGATAACAATGACATAAATGTCTTTATTATAATTATTTACCATCATGTATATTCATTTCTATCTTGTCAGATAAACCAGAAATGTCAAGGAGGGCAGCAGTCCAATTTGGAATGGGAACAAACACCCTTTTCTCCTTTGCTTTCTATTATAAGACCTGGTTATTTTCCATACCTGAAGTTTTTTTGTGTGATTTTTAAATTTTTTTTTTTAACCTCAAGAATTTATCTTCTTCCCTTCATTGGCTGGATGTTGATATGTATCCCAACTATTGAGGATAAATATATGCATATATCTCTATATCTATATAACTATATATCTATATATCTCTATCTATCTATCTATATCTATATCTAAAGTCTGAATTTCAGTAACAGTGTGCTCCCAAACTTGGGCTCTGGTATCTCCTCACCACCTCCTGAGCTGTTCAAGCTGTCCCGCTTCATTTACTTTGGAGGAAATTTGAATCTCACACCGTCCTTTTTGTTCAAATTTCTCATGTCTGTGTACATATGCATCAGTCAACACATATCCATACACATTTTTGTTTTTCAGGCAGAGAATTCCCTCCAAAAACGTGTATTATTACCGCTGCCCAGACCACAGGAAGAACTATGTCATGTCCTTTGCTTTCTGCTTTGACCGGGAGGACGACACGTACCAGTTTGCCTACTGCTACCCCTACACCTACACCCGCCTCCAGCACTACCTGGACAACCTCCAGAGGAGGAACATGGATTATTTCTGCAGGGAATTGCTGGGGCTCAGCGTGGTAAGTACCAGGCACTCTTGCCAGCCAGGCTTCATTGTGGGTGTCTACCCTTAAATGCTTCCAGAGTATCATTCATCATCCTTGTAGTACCCACAAACATATATTTGTTTTCTTGCTATCAATGGCTCAGGAGGAAGTGTACCTGCATGGTGAAATATAGGCAAGTGCTAATTTAATTTCACATAAAATATTTCCTTCGTGATAGGCAAGGCAATGTTAGATTCCTATGTAGGATCAGTTCACTGCTAAAGACATTAAAAGATGAAACTATAATAGCTTTATTGGAGAAATGTGATTTTTAGAGTACTCTGACCATTTATCTGTCTGGAAGAGCTTTTCTGTTCAGAAAGAAATATGGGTTTTTTGACCCATAAGATAACTTTTCGTGATAAAATAATGCAAAACATACACAAACCACCTATTTTATTTTCACTTAAAAATTCGTGCTTTGGTGATTTGCAATTAGAAAGGATTTAGTGGTCTGTGTGCAGATCCTAATGGCCACATAAAATGAAGTGTCATGGTTCTTCTGGAGCAGGGAGGAGGGTTAATGGTAAGGCTGAGCTTCTGCTCACTTTGCTATAATCTTTTTCTGAAATGTTGCCTGTCCAGGGGATTTGACAAGCATGACTCAGCCACTCCCATGTCAACTCAGAAATCATCAGATTAAAGAGTAATAGCTCAAATATAATTTTTTTAAAAAACTTTTTCTTTCTCAGACTTTATAATGCACTTGTACCACACTCTTAATCTTTTCTCTGAGATTTGATTTGGTCTAAACTTGTAGTGTGAGTTTCAGAATCAGAAAGCTGTGAAGGCTGCTGATCCCAGCAGCAGGGGCTTTGAAAAGAAACCCAGCATATATTGTGAACATCAAAATGAAATCATCTGTATACACTCCACTGAAACAAATAAAAGGCTTCCATCATTAAAGCAGGCCACTGAGGTTCCTATGGTGGCATACAACTTGGAGGAAAAAATTAACTTAAAGAGAAGAGTAAAAACAGAATTAAGAAGGCATTTTTAACCCTTTTTGTAGGTTAAGTACAGTTCTTGTTCTAAAGATGACTGCTGGATATCCATGAACTGGCATTAATTATTAACCATTCCAATTAGGGGGACAAACAATTATGAGGGAAAGGGGTGTTAAAAAATAGAAAAGTAAAATCTGCAGAGGCTGGGAGGAAAGAGCACTATCATCTTAATGTGTGTAGGGCTTTAATTATTAATCTTAGAGGACAGAGCTGTCATTAATTCTATAATGAAACTGAATTTGTTTCCTTTCACTCTGAAACTAGTGTATAAACAGTCACATTTGCATATTCATCAAACCTCTGATCTGACTGATTAAAACACAGAGATAGAAGGATTTGTCTTTTATCTGCATTTTGACAGACAGAGCTATACTCTTAAATCTTGTTAACATTGTGTTACCAGTAGTTGCTAAATATTATTTTTCATATTTCAGCACTCTAAACAAACAGATGCCACTCAAAATGTGGCAGGAAATGTGCTGTGTATAAGTCCTGCTTTTATATCTATATGTACACACACAGTATGTTTTGCAGAAATTGATATGGTAACATTTTGTAGCTCACCAAGCTGCATAAAAAAGCTTCTGAATCAGGCTCATGCTGTAATCTTTGTGAGCAACATTACAATCTCAGAGCATTTCTGGCTTTTCTCCACACACAACTGTCCTAGAACAGCTTGGTAATTTAATGTCTTTGCTGAGCTTGAATAGACAATTTCCATAAGTTCTCTGCGAGTTAAATATTTTAACATAGAGCTTTGTTGCTATCATACATCTTTAAATGGTGAAAAACAGGATCCTTCATTCTTCACTGCACAGTGCTCCATAAAAGCAGAAGCTGGCTGTACTTTGGAGGATTGCGTGCCATATAGGATGGATTTAGAGCTGGGAAAGCCAGCTCTGTCCCTGCCCTGGCCCCTTATGTAAGATAAGAGGAATCAGATTGGCATAAAGAGGCCCTCAGAAGCTCTATTCCTGGCCGAGGGACGGTACCCCTGGTGCCACATGGTGAAAAGGAGTTTAAAGATGCCGTCTGAGGACAAACTCTGAGTCCTCATGCTGGGCAAGGGCTGGGGAGGGATAAGCTGGAAGGGGAAGGATGCAGCACATCTGTGGAGCTGCCATGGAGCTGCTGGTCCCCTGGGGTTCATTCCTGGGGAGTTTTACAGCCCCTTGCTGCAGACTGTGGTTGAGAGGATGGGGAAGTGCTTGAAACAATTTCACTTCCCCTGGATTGTGAAGTTTTGAATGCATCTCTTGGAGACAGCAGAATCTCACCACAGACCTTTGGAGTTGTTTTGGTTTCTTTTTTCTTTCTTGTGGAAAAGTAAAACTCAAGTCACAAGAAGCCATGCTTAGAGGATTACTCCTGGAGGCTTTCTGAGTGCACATTTTGCTGCATATAATGTTTTCAAGGCAATCTAATTTCTAATCTAATTTCATATCTTCTCTAAAGAAAGTACTCTGCCTCTGTTAACTCCTGAAACACTATCTCTAATTCTATGAAAATTGAAAGTGAAATATCAGTATGGGACATGTAATTGTCATTAGGATGCAGAATGACAAAATGGTTCAGAGCCAAATGGCAAAGTTTCCCATTCCCATTTAAATGGATAACTCAGCTGTACTATTTCTGACCTTTTAATGTTTATATTCTTTACTTCAGAGAGCTATCCCACATTTTAGATGTGCCAAATGTTCTTGAAAATAGTCTCTCCTGCAAGTGAGCTGAGATGGTCACCCAGGTACAATTTAAACTGCTATTTTCATTATGCTGTTATTGGCCATGGGTTACTTCAGATTTTCTTTGGTTTGCCCCAACAGATCCGAAGTTCAAAAATCTGTGAGCACTTTTTAAAATTGTGGAATTAGTTTTTTGCATATTACTGATGTGTCTCTCCTCTGAGCAAATACTGTGCAATATTTCACAGCATGACGTAATTAAAAATAACTTCTATGTTTCTGTGAAAATATAAGCACAGGCACATTTTACATTTACAGTACCTATTTTATGATACTTATTCAGTCTCACGTGCAATAACGGCTGCATGTGTAGCATTATAACCAATGATTCAGAGCTGGTAAAATTTCTGAGTGTGCTGTCATTTGAAGTTGGTAGTTCAAATTGCCTTGTGTGCTTGAGGTGTGTGGACAATTGATGAGACCTGTACCTCCACCAGTATTCCAGGGGCATACATAATAAATTAAATGAGTTTTGGACAGCCTGGCTCGACTCCTACAGCCCACTTTACAAATTGACACTGGCTGGGCAATATTTTCATGACTCACTCCAAAGAGAACCAGGATTAATCAGAGGCAGATACTTCCTTTCACTCCATTAGGCAATGGGGCTTCCAAATTACACTTGAGGAGGATTGTGACTGCACGTACAAACCACGAGCCTCAAAGGGACTTGCAGAGTACACAGAGACTGGAATATGGAATTCTGTTAAATTAAATATTAAACACACATATTTTAAAACAAGAAGGCAATATGTCTAATGTAGGGCTCTGTAAATGAGACGATCTCTTAAGTCAGATATGGAACACTGAAAGACGCAGCCTGCAACACAGGGAGCTTCCTCCTGACTCCACATCACTTTGGGGTGTGCTTTTAATTTACATGAGTTACTCCTGCTTCATGCTGGGACCAGGGAGAGCAGAACGATGCCCTAGGACTGTGAAACTGCACACCAGATGTCACACTGCCAGTTCATTGATCAAATATCCTTTATTTACTGACTAAATGACTTCGTACCCCGGTGAAAATACTTGATCGGTTCTAACATTTTCTACAGGTCCATTTTTAACTGCTCAGTTATGAACGTTTTAAGGCATGAAGCAAAGAAAATAGGCAGTTTTTCTAAGGTTAAATTTCCCATTTCTTCATTCAACTCTAGGTTATGTAATAGCAGCTCTGTAAAAGAAAAGTATACTCTTGGTCTTTGAAAAAAAAATAGAAGTTACAGGCTTCTGTGTGATGTAACGTACCTTTGAAATCCTGTTGGTGTCAGATGCTGTATTTTCTGATGGATTTGAGGGTAACTAGGTGGAAATGTCATGTAAATGTAATTTGTGGCAATTTACTTGGCCTGAAAAAGGCCACAGAAATAGTGCTTAGGAAAAATAAATCCCCTTTCTCATTTCTCAGCAGTGCAAAAGTGCAGCTATGTATATGTTCAGGACACATTCTCTTTAGGCAGTGCTGTGTTTTTTACTCCTGTAGTACTGCTGTTCCCAAAACATTCGTAATATGGATGTCATCCCAGCACTGCATGTGAGATTTTAAATGTTCCTACAGCTATTTTCTTAGCTGGATTGGATATCAGCAGAAGTGGAGTTGGACCTAAAAATAACACCACCAGCAGTTCTTTCCAAAATAAAGTATGATTTATAGCATATAATAGCGCAGTGTGCTACCAGGGAAATTATATAAATAACATGAAAAATTACAGGGGACTATTCTATACCATCAGTTTTAAGGAAAATTTCTTTGTTACAATTTAAAGGGAGATAACCTGGCATGTGGGAATCACAGAGTAGGAAGGATAGGTGAAATTATGTCACTGTTGAATGTTGCCATCTGTCTGTAGGATAGATACAAGGGTTCATGGTAAAACCAGGAAATACTTTGGTTTAAGTTGGCAGAAATATATAGTTTTGAAAAAAACAAACTCAGTGAAATCATCATTTGCAGTTAATATCATGCAAGGTTACTAAATGCTTAAGCTGGTAATTTCTTAAATTACAGAAAGAACGCTGTTTGATAAAGTAAAATAAGTGAAATAATCCTAGAAGGATTAAATGCTCTTTAATTTTTATGAGTAAAAAATCTTAAATTGGGAAGAAGGATTCAAACCTTAAGTCCATTTTGCAGCTCACATTTTATAACTACCACTCTCCATTTAAAAAAACTCTTGGAAAAAGCATTCCACCAAAAAAGCAGCTTTGAGCACAAAAAGTCCATTGAGGTAAGAAATCATCTGAAGGAAAAAAAAAGTTATGATCCATTTTATTAAGAAAAAAACTTCCTGAAAGGAATGACAGCAAATGAATTATGTGTGGCAAAGTTAGTCTATACAAACTGTTTTCATGCACAGGTCCCAGGCTTCACCCTTTCATCTTGTAGCCACTCAGAGAAACCTTTGGGAAGTCAGTGACCTTTCTGAAGTTTTCACTGGACTTTTTGTAGCTGTTCAGGTTGGCCTTTTGCTTCATGGCCCTTCCCATTTCCAAGTCAGACTCTTCATCTCACCTTTACTCCACACTTGTCCTTCATCTGGCTTGCCCTTTCTTTGCCTCAAATATAACCTTCCCTTTTCTTTCCATTTAGTTTATACTTCCCCAAGCTAGCCAGAAGAAAGAAGCTGTGGTATTTGTTTTCTGCTCTTGTGTTACTTATCCTGCTTTGTTCTTTCCTATTCATTCCCCTTATCTCTTTGAGTTGTGAAGGGCAAATCCAAAATAGCTGAGAGGTCTTTTAAATACCAGGACTGCACAAGGTAGTCATGTTCTCTTCTGTGCACTCGATATCCCCATCTCAGTGCCATTTCACCTAGCCTCAGATCCTGGTCTAGGACTTGTCCTCCTTGTCCTTCTTCTGTCTTTCGTGTTCCCTATTTGCTCCATCCCTTAATGTGTATTCCTGCATTTCCAAAGGCTGGAATAATATCTGGCTTGTCCAGGCTTCAGCCTGGAAAGGAAACACTAATGATCTAGTCAGATGTCCTGAAATGCTTGAACTAACACCCAGGTACAGGAAGGCATTTCAGGGTCTGACTCCTTTTCTCATGGCAATGGCAAATTTCAAGTAAAAGGCAGGTTTTACTCATTCCTGTCCTCAACACTTTCTCCTACTTGATTGAGTGCCACAAAGCTTCATGGGGTAACCTTAATCCCAGTGGGAAACCCACTGGTTTTGTCCACACAGAGAGCTGAACCTCAGATCTAGGCAGTTGCCTTTAGTTACTGCACCCTAAGCTTCTGGGGGCATGGAGAATGTATTTTTAACTTTCCATGTTCAGTGCTGACTAGAATCTCTGTTTTTAAGTTGGTGCTTGGGAAGTAACATAGCACAACCAATTAGTATCATGTCATCAAAAAAAAGCAAGTCTGAGGTCCTGTGTGTACACCAACATAAAGCTTTTTCACAGTTTTAAAATTTATTTAGTTGCCCTGCAGGTTGTGAGTGTATTTTGAGGGTATGTAAGGCCCTTAGAACCCTGAGAAAACACTAGAATGCCTTCAGTCTTCTCTCACTTCCATTTCCAGAAATTTGTTTTCCCTGCTTTGCAGCACAGCATTAAGCAATAATTACCATGTTGATAGCAATGCTGAATGTACTCGCACGGAGGGGAAATCGTGCTATGTGGAGCTATTAACTACATTTGCCCCGTAGCACTTCACTGCCTTGACTCTGCTGGGATTTTGGCTGTGTTTGAGTTGGTTTCTGTTTAGATCTCCTGAGTGGTGACTGTATAATGCTTCTGTGGGGCTGGGGCAGTATTTTAATCTTTATTCTTTGACTGTAGACCCCGAAGATGGTTAGCCTGGCTCACATTACCTGTAGGGCTGAAACCTTGGGATTGAAAGCTTATTTAACAATTTCAAAGTCTGCTCAGTCCAAAGGATTTGGATTTATGCCTTTTAATTTAACCAAAGAAAGAGCTATTTATTGATTTAACTTTAGCTCCAGAATGTAAGTGTAATATATTAAAATCTCCAAATACCTCAGGCAAAATCTTGTTAACATAATTTATGTAAACTTAACATTGTGTCTCCCATCCAGAAAAATACTTAAGTGTAGATTTAAACTTAAGCATGTTAAAGAGACATGTTGAAGTCACTGGCACAGTTCATGACATCAAGTTTAACATGTGTAAAGATGTCCTTAAGCTCCAAGGTCAAAACAACCAACACTTAGGCCTGGTGCCTTGATGTTTTGTTGTGAACTTGTTCTACCACTATAACATGACTACAGGCAAAAAATAATAATAAAACCTCCTTTTTTGCATGTCTCTGTAAATATGCTGAATGTCTGTGGGCAAAGTGAATCCCACCATTGCTCAGCAATCTTTTTTCTTTAGCAGTGTATGAGTAAGGTGTGCATTTGAGGCCTTCTGCATAAGAGATTTGTGCTAATCCTGCAGTTCTTTGTCCTTGCCATGCACATGTTCAGTAAGACTTTATCTCTTTTGTCCTTAAGCCTTGAAAGCTAAAAGCTGGCTCTAAGAAGACTTCTGCCTGTATGTCAGAAGGGATTTGGGGAGATATCATATAGAAATGAGAAAATAAAGACATAAGAACATATTTTGATGCAGATTATGAGATAGTAGAAACCAAGGCAGTGCAGCTCAGGTGGCCCCAGCTGGCTGAGTGCATCCTTACTGTTGACCCAAGTATTTGAAGGTACGTACTTGAGGAGAGGAAGTAAGGCTCATGAAAATATAATACATGCAAGGCACCACAGCTGAGAGATATTATATGTAGCCTGTGATCTCTTCTTGATTTCAGTGTGATTTTAATAATCCTTACTTTTCTGCACTGTTAGCAAAGTATTTTTGAATCAAAGAATGGTGCAATGATGAAGCACATCAAACTTACATGTAAGGGAGGCTAGTGCCATCCTTATTTTAAGACATCATGTTGCATTCAAACATATTTTATTTTAAAAGTCTATGATATTTCTGTAAAGGACAAAAACCAGAGTGTTTTCATAGAAAAAGCCTGCTGCTGTTGAAGTGCTGCTATTATCCACAAATACTGAAAGCAATATTTATCTTTGTTTTGAAGACAAAATGACATACAAATAACATGAGGAGACAGGAGCTTTTTAATGTAAAGCAGTAGGTACTTAATTGAAAACTGTTTTTTTCTCTTCTTAGGAAATTTCGGATACAGCTTAAAGCCTTTTTAATACTCTTTAAAAGAGATCTTACATGGCAACCAGTCATATTGGTACATGAAAAGAACTGCAGTCTCTGATAAAGATCCTCTTTTTCATGTTTTCAAACAGCAGCTGAGCACCATACTGTGGCAGCAGAGAACAATCTGAGAAAATGAACACGGATTGAAAAGGCCCCAGTTACATGACATTTCCAGTGGAAAAAAAAAAAGCCAGCCCTAGGCCCAGAGTCAAATATTTTCACTCAGAATTCCCTAGAATTGTGGACATGCCTTTCTACAGAAAGTGTGTTTTTCTGAACCACCTTATCTGATGTTCTAATAAATGTGTAACATGTAGGAAGACAAAGGAGAGATGCCATCCATTTCAGGAGTTTTCATGAGTATGCATGAAAGAAAAATCTGTTTTAGAAATAATTTTCCTCCCATTTATTTTTAATTTCTCATTAATTGCATCCAATTTTGCACTTAGTCCTAATTAGTTAAAATTTAGGATGACTATTACTTTCTCAAAATCTGACAACTTCAGGATTTTATAATGCATACTTTTTTCTCTATTTAGATTTTCTGCATGATGGTGGATTATAATAATGCCTTAATATCCATCATTCTATTTTTAATCAGCTTCTTAATTCATTAGTAACAGCTGCATATTGTTAAATGTTGTTTGTTTTTCCTTTTTTTTCTCCCTTTTTTAAATCTATGTTGCTTAGAATTAAAATATTAACTGGTATTTCCATATTAATGAATGCTGCACTGTTCTCAGCATGACATAATAGAAAATCTCATGCCTGTCTTTAAAGAAAATAGGGTTTTTTTAAACTTTTGCTCTGACAGCCTCCAAAATATTGCATAAATATCAGTGAGTTAAGGTTCATAACATCCTTTTGACTACCATATCGTTTTGTGTGAAAGGGGACTGTTGCAGAAACCTGGATTGCTTGGGAGCAGCCTGCGGGAAAGCCTTCGGTGCTCGTTTGCAGAGGTCAGCCATAGCAACCAGTTAATTTAGGTGGAGTTCTGTGCAGAATCGAGTCCTCCAGCCTTTGTCAGGACCCTGGACAGCGCATCCGACCGGGCTTTCCGAGGCACTCGCAGCGCGTTTTCACTTCTAAAATGCTGAAAACACAAACTTCTCTTTTCAGAGCTCCCAATACACAAAACTGATCCCCAGCTTCTGGCATTTAAACCCCAAAAATAAGTTTAGTGTTTTGGAAACCAGACCCTATTTGTAGCTGCTGAGCTCCTCAAATCATGGCTGTGGTTTTCAGGTAAAGAGCTAGAAATGGAGTCTGCTTTTTTGCACAGTTTATGTGATTCAAGACCTCGAGTCTGTTTTTCTTATTTGCCTTCTGAGAATGAAAAATAGCCTGTAATGTGTTATGTCTGATGGGAAATTTATAGGAATGTCAGAGATGACTGATTAAGGGCACTTTATAGATTAACAGATGACGACTAAAACAGAGGTTGATGGTACTGTGGAGAAAAAAGAGGAGGTATTTTGGCAATACAGTGAGATCCATCAAGCCTTGTCCGAGGCCTAGACATAGATATTAATCCAAACAATGAATATTTCAAAATCTGAAAGGTACTGTGTAGAACAAGAATAGTGTTGCTGCACACAACAGGGTGCTCAGCAGAATTGCATCTTCTTTGTCTCCTGTAAGTGGATATAATATAATCTCCTTCTTGCCTTAGTTTGTCTTCCTCTCTAAAGCTTAAGGAAATGGTGCAGATCCTTGGCATGGTCTGGGTAATCAAGTTATCACCATAAATTACTTTCCTCTCTTCTGTGTGGGGACCACCTATTTCTTACGGGAATTAATGATCTAGAGGTTCCTAGAGAAGTTATAAAAGGTTTTGGGGTGGGTTTTTTCTTGTTTTGGTTTTTCCTTTAAATTGTAGTGGCCTCTTCATGAAGAGTCCAGACAATTTATATCCTTGCTCTCAGGAGAACAAACTGCTCAGAATAAGAACTCAGGAAAACAGAATTTGTGTTCCAAAGGTGTACTTTTCTGCTGTTGTAATCATCCTTACAAGATACTGTGGCAGCACCAGGTTTGCCTTCAGCTCCAGCTGATTTTGAAATCCTTCAGAGCTTTAGGAATAAAACTGCACATGTCCTCTAGATTTCTTATATAGAAATAGATAAGGCTTTGTAGCAGCAAATAACACTGCAGAGCTGAACTAAATTGTCCTCCTATAAGTGAGACTTGGATGCACTCAGACCAAATAAGATTGTAGACTCATACTACACAGACTTGTAGGAAAACAGAGGAAAAGGTATTACATTCCCCATGGTCAAACAGAATTCTTGTCCATCTTGGCTGAAACTTCCATTAGCCATGGCAACCAAGGAGGGAAATACACAGCAACAGATAACATCTAATTTAATGCTGACAAAGAGGTGGGATGCATTGATCTGTTTGGAAGAAAACTTCATTCTTTTTCATTCCTATAATTCAGATTTTCTCATTACTGGACACAGATGGCAAAATATAATTTTATTAACTATGACCATTTGTTTTGCGGTTCATCAATTAAATTGCAGAGATTACAGAGACTGGTTCATGCCAGCCATTAACAGAAACAAGTTAGCAGCTAGAGCTATACTGCAAATGGCTATAGATGTTGCATACAGTGCTTCAAGATCATTTGTTGCTATGACAATAATGAAGCAGAATGGCTGTGGTCTCTGAAATCTCAGATTTTTCATCTTCCTAGAGAAATACAGGCAAATACGAACTCTTCTTTTAGAAATCTGGGTTCCTTTAGAACTAAAATTAATTTCTGTATGTTACAATACAGTGAATTTATGTATGCCACTCTTGCTCTGCTCATTAGAAAGTTAAATCAGGAGAAAAAAGGAAAATCAATGTATTTCAAAGCTCCTGGACAGCAACCACTTCCCCTTCTATGAGCTGCAAAGTCAGTATGAACCATCAGGCAGTACCAAGAGGAGTAAACTGATGGTTCTTGTGACCATCTCCAGAATCTTCTGTATTTTGCCAAGCAAATTTTTGGCAGAAGTGAAAGAGAACTGCATGTCAGAACCTTTCCTGTTCTCATCTGTCTTTCCTTATATGATAAGAACTGCACCTGTGTTCATTTTTTAACAAATTGGATTCTAGAAATTATTTCCACCCCAGTTTCACATATTTACATGCAATGGCACAAATTTCCTGACATGCCCAAGCTGAAAACTTACTTGGAAAGAAAGAAGTTTTCTCCTGCAACTGGTGACCACAGAATAAATACTCTGTAATTCCCTTTTTACAATAGCCTAGGGGAGTGACCCTTTTTTATGTCTATGTAATTTTTGAAATGCAGATAAGCTCTCTTTTCTTTCGTACAGTCACAAATTATTAACTTTATACACAATAATGCTGAATCACAACAAGAGGTTTAGAAAGGCCTTGGGTTGATGATGATTAACATCCCTAAAATACTAATTCACCTTCTTTGATTAGCTTCAGAAGTTGCTCAATGTGCTAGAAAGTAGGATAGCCTGTACTCTGGCAGCAGCACACACTATATAATTTATTAGAAAACATCAACTGGAGATGTGTCTTTAACACAAGAGGGAACCCATGTGCACAGACAGTTCAGAACACTGGACTTTTCTGGGAATTGTATTGCACAGAAATTTACTAGATATCACAGAGATGCTTCAACATATTCTTTCTTTGATTCAAAAATACCCCAGAATGATGATAAGGCAGGGATCACAGCCTAGCGCATAACAAAAATGTGTCGTGATGGAAAACCTCTGGAACTGAGGGCACGTCATCAGATCTCCCTGGCTACACTTAGCACTGGTGGCAGATGTATTCCAGCAATGATCATGGAGAGAATTCCTTGCAGCAGCTCCATGCCACATTCTGTGTGCTGGGAATACCCATCTGCACCCCTGTTTGCAGCCAACACGAGCATAAAATTTTACAGTTTTTGTTCCAGGGACAATCCGTGGTTTAATCTCTCTGGGAGACACCTTCACCCTATGAGTTGTATGAACTGGTTGTTACTCAAAAGATCCCAAATTCTAAAAGCCTGAAACAGTTCTCCTGTTAATAGCTAACATATAGCTAAGACTGCTTCTATTCAGAAGTCCACTGCATCTCCAAGCATTACCTGTGGATGTATCCTGATTTCAAAAGGTCGTATTCGTTACAAGTCGAAACATCATAACTAGCAAAAAACTGGAATGTACTTGAATGGCATTAATTTCTATAACAAAAAATTTGTGATAATTTTCACATTTCCTATCTTCCAATCAGTACCATTTGAAATATTTAATGTTTTAATGTTGCTAATTTTGGACAACCTCTCCTTTCTACTTTTTTCTTTTTTTCTTCCTTTTTCATTTTTATTTGACCGAGCATCTGAAAGTGCCACAGTCAAACTGACTGTTTCATAATGCTGCATTCAGTTTCTATAGAACTGGTTAAAGGCCTTTTTTTTAGTACTATCAAAAGCACTTCCATTGTTCCTTTCATTTTTCATGACACTTGCACTGGAATATTGGTTCACAACCTCTTTACCCTCCCCCTGACCAAGTTGCCTTCCTTCAGAGCACAATGTCAGTGACAGAGGCAGCAGGACAAGATCTGATATCTGACATCTCCTGTGCTGTGCCTCACTCCAATCAAGGTTCTCCTAGATTACATCTAGAAGGTTGGTTTGTTGTTTCAGAATTAAACAAATTATTATCTCTGCCTTTTCCTAAGCTTCTTGCTAGTTTTGAGGATATAATTAATTTCTAAGACTCCATGAAATCTTTATAGATCTACTTTGACACAGCTACATTCTTCAGGAATCACCTTGATTTATTGGCTGTTTAGATGGTTTTAACACAGGTCTCCACTCTCAACAAAACCAAAGAAGCCACAAAAGAAATACAGACATGAAGTTATTCAGCAGTACCTTGTACATACATTCTGTCTCTGTTGGGTAAATCATTGAGGGACCTATTGGGAGTATTTAACATCCTTTATGTGCTGAGGATTGTCTTGTGGTTTGGATTTCTTAGCACAGAACAGTTCTGGCACAGTTTCTTCTCCAGCAGAGCAAGGATTAATTCGTTTAATTTACTGTTTGGGAGTTTCTCACAGCAGTGTGCACACAGAAGCAACCGTGCATAAGAAATATTCAACTTGTGTACAAAGAAATGTCTTTTTCCTGTAAAATCACCTTGCACCTTCCCATACCTTGTGTTTATATAATTTAAGGTGGCAGAGGAGACAGGAGTTCCAGAGCCATAGCCAGCAGTGAAAGCGGGGAAAACTGAGACAAGTCTTTGAGAAAAACAGATGAGATCATGCGGTTACCAGGAGATGCACGTGGATGTTTTCAGTGGCTGTTTGTCTTTCAGTGTCACGGCTGAGCCCGTGGTGACACACAGCTTCTGTGCTTCCTCAACATTCAGAAGGCACTTATGACAAATAGGGTCATGGAATGATGATGCCTTACCAGATTTGGGAATATGTATTGCTGCCATTACTTCAGAGGTCAGTTTTAGCTGTTTTTAAATTAGGGTGCAGTCATCTTCAATCACACTGTAAATTTTGGGAAAATGTTTGTGATCAAATTTGGGAAATGTTTGTGAAAAATATGCAGAACCAGTTGCTGGGGTTTTTTCCATACATTGGTACTGTATGAGGTAAGGTTGTTTCTTTTCTTTAGGTATTACAAATTAATGTGAAATATCAGAGCCTTAGAGCAAACAGGCAAATCAAAGAACTTGGATGTGTCCATGTATCTGTAAACAGGATAGAAATGCACAATACTTTCCTTGGTTCTGAAAATAGATACCTATGTGGGCCATGGCAATAGTTTCAAAGGCAATTTTTAATATTTTAGTGTCTATAATCTTCTGCAAGTGAGCCAAGAAATGCACTCAGGAGTGTCTTCATTCTGCTTGAAGTCATCCTCAAGTTCCTACTTTACTCAGTGAGCTTTCACAAGAAAGGTGGTGCTTGAGAAATTGTAAAATTTATATATAGTGTTGCATTTTCAGAATGGATATCCAGCCCCTAATAATCTGCAGTTTATTAATTTAAGACATCTATTTTAATAAGTCCCCAAGTAGGATTATTTCCCTCATCTGTTTTGGAGACCTCTGAGCATTTCTTGCAAGAAATGAGATGGTAAAGAGCAGCTGTTGGATTTCAGGGATGCTAGAAAGGGGAAATATCTTATAGCTACATAATCCAAATATCTAAAAAGAACTTGCTAAAATCTATCTGCCATTGTTAAAATTCTGGGTTCCTTGTAAGTGCCTACTTGTTCTGGAAAGAGAAGTGTGTGTATTTGGTTTTGTCCATCAGAGAGCTCAGAGACAGAATAATGTTCAATCATGATGTTAATCCCAGCACAACAGTTTCTACTGAAGTGACTCTATAGAGGGTTTATTCTCCCATCAATGCAGGTGAACAAAGAATTCTTTTAATGGGTGGTTCATATGCTGTTGTAGAAGAATAGACCCCTTTGTATTAAAATTACATGCCTGGGATTTTAACATAAAAACTGAAAAATCCCACTGTGTAAAACTGACTTAAACTCAATTTCCCTCTCCTCCTTTTACAATGTCAAGATGCCTGAGTGCTCAAGTGACTGAATAAGTACTAAATATTTAATGCATGGAGGTTACATTAACTGAGTCTTTGATCTGAAACTTCTTAAAAACATCTTAAAAGCCCTTCAAAAACCGGTTAGTATTTCATTACAGTCACTTAAAATAGATTTATTTTATCAAAACATCCTGTCAGAAACCCCAAAGCTGTGATTAATAACCTCCAGCATTTTGACTAAAGCATCTCCTAATACTGGTTTCACAGTGTATCAACAGATTGCCTGTTGTGGGTAAGAAATCACCGGCCCGATTGGCTCTGTCAGGCACCTGCAGGTGTTCAGAGTGTGTCTGCTGAGAGTTTGAGCAGGTATGCACAGTGGAACCCATGCTGGGATCTTGCATGCTTGCTGCTGCTCAAACAGAACGTCTCTCATGTAATTCTGAGATTAAATTAACTTTTTTTTTTTTGCTTTGCTTGGAATAAATTTATTAGTGCAGTTTTGTGCAGATGTTTCTGTATAGTAACATTTGCAAGCGTTTGGGCAACATGAGAAATGGGATAGATCAATAATTTATATCATCTTGGGAAACTGCTGCACATTTTTAATCTGTGCAGCATAATTTGAGAGCACCTCTGGCTGTGTCAAGGCTCTGCCCTTTACATTGTTTTTATTGTTCAAGGGTAACAGACTGCAGTGCGAACCTGTGTGAGTATGTGCAGGGTCTGCAGAAGATGGAGGCATATAGAGATGCAGGTTTCTATATAATTTATTTCTACTGCATCCAGCAGACCTTCTGTGCAAGAGCTTGTCCCACCCAAATCTATCCTTACCCTTTGTTGTAGATTTCTTTCTCATTGGCTTTGTGCACTTCCAGTTCCCACTCTGAAATTCCCACTGTTGTTTTCATAACACAAGATGTTGTGTCCTAACACAACATGAACACAAAACTTGGGATCTTAAATGATTAATCACAGAGCACCTGGTCACTCTGGTGCTGAATTTTGAAATGTTCATGAGGTTTTAGCTCATCATTTCTACTTCTTAACTTACGCCTGCTTAACCAGTGGAAAGAAACTGAAACAATCAGTTTGTTAACTGTTCTGTTCTCTTCTCCTCAGTAATCAGTGGATTAAAGCAAACCATTAAGTATATTCTAGGATAATAAAGGAATTAAACACAAGGTTCTGAGCTCACTGTATGTGCATGTGGAGTCACTTGCCATTATTTTCTCAAAACAAGAGTTAAGGATTTCTTCTTGAGTCTCCCACAATATTAGCAGAAGGTACATGGCTGAAGACTTATGAGCCACTTTGAAAATACATTCCTTGTTTCTTCAGGGAAATGTGCTTTTGTCAGTGTATACCTTGTGTGGAAGATGTTTTGCATATAAAAACCACGTGGAGATTGAATCCTGTTATATAAAGCAAAGCTGGCTTTCTGTGGAGTTCTTTGTAGTACCAACATTAAAAGGGTTGTT
This sequence comes from Drymodes brunneopygia, assembly GCA_013400955.1. Classification (NCBI taxonomy): domain Eukaryota; kingdom Metazoa; phylum Chordata; class Aves; order Passeriformes; family Petroicidae; genus Drymodes; species Drymodes brunneopygia. The sequence goes on from VZTZ01018416.1 coordinate 665,391, forward strand.
ATAAATAAGAGTGGAATATAATTATAAATGCCCTTCTGAGGAAAAAAAAAATCCTTGATTACCTTTGAATTCTTTTGCCCTTTAAAAAGGTTATATTTAACTGGTTCAGTTTCTTACTTGATGTTTCAGTTTCCCAAGGGAAATCAACCTCCAGTACGAACTGTTTCAATTGGGTTACACGACTTTACTTTGTGTCTTGCATTTGTTAACAGACAGGTTATATAACACTGCAGGCTAAATATACATTGCTGTTTTCAGCTACCTCTGGTACTCCTGTGTTCAGGGGAATGACCAGAGAAGTGGGAAGTGGCTTTCAAAAGTTCTGCTGGGATTAACCCCTCCTGCATAAATGGCATAAACTGCTTGAAAGTAGAGATTTTGTGAGCAGTGTGAGGCAGTTAAACTATTAAATTATATTTAATATTTTGATGTGCTACCTATCATCCTTGAGGGTTTTTTATGGGCAAAAAATAAGTGGGTCAAATTCTGTCCTTATTCCCAATGGCATATAATCTGTGGAAGCACTATTGACTGAAACAGAATTTCCTTGAGTTCCTGATGTTGTAACTGAGAAAGTAATTGGAGTGCACGTGTGCTGCTTCACTGGAAAGCAGGAGGCTCAATTCTAGGGGGATCTTTTCCATTTCTAGGTAGTTCGGTGTTGAACAGCTTTAGATTCATTATTCTTGTATTTCCATCAAGTAATGCTTTCCTGGTAGAGGAGGAGATGAAAGGACCTTTTAAAAAAATATCAATAACAAAAAAAGAAAGGAAAGAAAAAGGGGTTTCATCCAGGCTTTTTTCTTTCAGTCACTGATCAATAGCAGCACGAGAGAGCTGTATTTAGAGAAGAAAGGCAAGCAAGCAAGAATCTTAACTAACTAGCAGGAAGTTGATTGTAGCGTGCTGGTGTTCAGGCAACTGATAAGAGAGGAGGAAACATTTATGCTGAGAATCAGCAAAAGCAGGAACATGTTTTACCACATGCCTGTTTCATTTCACAAGTCCAACGTGCTGCACATAAGCTCTGGAGATAAATTTAGAGCAGTTTTGTTAATTGCACGGCATTCAATTTGGAATGAGATGAACAATGAGCTATGGCAAATGATATTTTGATTCAGCAGCGTTTGTATTTGAGATTTGTGACAGGAGTAAGGATCAATTACTGTATAGATTGGCACCAGTCTCCATGTCCCTTGTGGTGTAGGATCCACACAGGGGCTATCCCCCAGTCCTTGTCCTGGCAGACAATTCCTTGCAATAGGAATGATGTCTGTGGTGTCACCATTTTTACCTACACAAATTCAGAGAGCTCAGTTAAAGCTCCTCGTGTTTCATTGTTGTACTGTGCATGTATGACTGAAAAAGGAGCTGGGCTAAGACAGTGCTTGCATTTTAGAGCTGGAAAAAACTTTATGGTCTTTTTTTCTGTGCTGAATTGATTTTTTTTTCCCTATTTTTTTGGTATTTATTAAAAATGCATATTCTACCCGGAATGATTCCTAGAGTTTTTTGGAGCACCGCTGAGTAAGCCAAACTAAATATATATTTCTTTAGAGGCCTCAGTGCTCTTGGCAGACACCATTATTTTTGCAGTCACTCACTGATTGGATTTTTAAAAGAAAGCTTTTGTGTTCCTTTTAGTGTGAGGTTAAAAAAATATTAAAACAATTACTTTAAATTTCAGTATCTAATAAAAGAACATAATGTTTAAAAAAAAATCTTTACAGAACACTTCTTTCTGTCCCCCCCCTCTCCAAGTTTATTCCTTTTATTCGCTGTGAGCATGTCTTGCCTTGCCTTAAGTTTATTTAAAGTTGTTTAAGAGGCAGAAATAAATCCCCCTCTACCTTCTCCATTCTGGTTTCCTCTGTGCCTGAATTTATTCTATGTTCAGTGAAGTCAGACTTCTAAGAGAGTTGGGAATTTTGAATTATATTTGCAGTTCTGGAGTGGTTGTATGTATTTTTAGCAAAGTGCTGGCATGCTTTGTAGGATTTTTCTTTTCCTGTGGTTCTGTTAATATTTGCACAGGAAGTTTGAATTAGAATGATGAAATATTCACTCTGATGCATAATGATTTGATCCCCTTCACTGCCACATTCTTCACAGCTGGGTTTTTTTGCTCATGTTATTTTGCATATGAACATTTATCATGCAATAAATTGATTTTCCTGTCTACTATTCTCATCTCCTTAAACCTGCACATTCCTGCAGTGTTGATTCTGCTGTTCCTTACTTGTCCTATGCATAATTTCTTAGTCACGACTAACTTTAGTTATGACACATTTTATAATTCTTAGGAAATTATTATAACATTTAAAATTGTGCTTGCTCAATGCCCCTTGTTCAGATAAGCTATTGATTACTTTTTATCATTGGGAAGTTATTTTAACTCTTCAGGTTCTGAGCAATTTTTTTTTTCAAAAAAACTGTTGTAACAGCTGTGTTTTTGCCCAAGAAACTTTTCAGTACATAAAAGGCTGACCTGTAATCTTTTATGCAGGAAAAAGACTTACTGAAATATGGTAAGGCTGTTACCACAAAACCTTAGCTGACAATTAATTTCTTTTATTTGCCATCTCTGTGTGGGTGATGCTCTGGATTGCATCTGATCCTCTTTCCTTCTCAGCTGACGAGGAGCAAATGGAACCTGCCTGGAGAAAAATGTTCCCCTGCCTTGCTTTTTGCATAGCTGTTATTTGAATCAATATCAGAGTGGTAAAGATTCTGTGTGATTAAGGCTTTCACTCTTTGCATCAGCCTCTAAAGACAATTACATGTCTGAGTTCAGTGGGTGCCCTGAAGGTCTGCAGCAGCCCTGAGCCTTTATTGCCTTTAACTTCTCCCCCAGCTCTTCCTGCTGTGTCAGCCAAAGCGTTCACAACTTACCCTCTCTACTATTCAGCATCCCCCAAAATCAATCTTGGCCTCCTCTTCCCCATTTGATTTGCTGTCTTAGCACACCGTGTACCCTGCTATGTAAATTGCTTCTTTAGTTTTCGTCAGGCTTTTGGTGTTTGGAAGCAAAATTCTGTAATTTATTTCAGAATTAACTAGGATGGTTTGCTTTTGTTTGACTTTTCTTAAAATTACTGGATGTCACAAATAATTCAGGGCAATAACTTGGGAGCAGGAGCTCTTAACCATTTTTTGTTCTTCATTATCATTAATATTGCTCTAACATTCAACTGCAGCCAGAGCAATAGTTTGTATACTCTGTGGTTTTAGTGCTCTTTGCATCAATGTTATCTCTGTGTGTGTGCAGAATAGATCCCCTAAACCTCCTAATGCAAAATAATTCTATTTGTGGGCATATGGGAGTTAAACTTTCTTTCCCTTACAATTTTCATTAGACAGAGGCTTACTGGTACCATGGCAGAATGCTCAAATAAGCATTTTAATGTTGAATAAAGGTCAACACACTGGAATTTGAAACCATTAATCCTTTTGCTCTTAAAGCAGGCAGAACTTTTGCAGACTAAATAAGGCATTAAATAGTAAATTCTTAAAGTTCTGTACAGGAGAAATATGCCTTCAAAATACGCATTTATATTTCTAGAACCTTTCGTTTTCTGTTTTTTGAGCAAAATATGTTTTGAGGGTTTGGGGGGAAGTTTTTTTTAAATATCGCTTTTTCATTTCCCAATTTTGTGTTGGGAAAGGATATTTCTGAGTTTATGGAGCTATGGAAAAGAACACCAGTGTATGAAAATACCATATCCCAGTGGAGACAATGCCATTACTTTGAGGTTGCAATATCAACCTATGGATGTAGGGACCCTCCTGTTCAGATGAAAAGAAGTTCAGGCTCACTTTAAATTAATTCCTGGACTTTGAACAATTGTGGGATCCCTCTAGGACATCACAGACCATTAAATTAAACTCGTATTGCCTTGGGTTGAACTTTTAACCTATGTATGACTGAAGTCTGTCTTTTGGGAAAGCATCCAGTCTTGATTTCAAGGCTTCAGGAAGCAGAGTAGCTACTGCTTCCTTTGGTAATTTGTTCCAGTGTCTGATTACTCTCACTGTTAAAAACATAAATCTAATTTTTGAGTTGAATTAATCTTGGACTATATAATTTTTTTTTCCTCGGGTAGCTAATTTTTTACTACAAGATTAAGAAGTCATTTGCCTCAATGGGGGGACAGAGATGGGAAGTTAATGGTAATGATAATGCAACACACTGTAGTACTTGAGTGTCATTTCAAGATATTCTATTCAGCCCTTAAGTATTTTCTGTGGCTTATTGCTGTGTCTGTTTCAGTTTCTTAGCATCTTTTTTTAAAAAATATAGGTTCTAAATTTCCATCATTTTGTTCTGCTTTATAAAAGACTTTATTTGGAAAAATACAGGTATTTAATTCTGCTCACTGCTCCCAAACATCGTGTGCAAGGATCTCATTTCTGGGACATTTCAGGGAGCCCATGGAATCACACGAGTGGGAAGGACCTTTGGGTAATCTGGATCACCCTTTCAGTGAGGCAAGGTCCACATTTATTTTGGACAGATTTCTGTGTTATTTCTGACAGCTTTTTCCAGAAGTATTCCAGAACTTCCACAGGCAATCTGTCTTCTCTACTGTTTATTGCTTCTTACTGCTTGACAGTTTTTTTCCTAAAATCTAGCCTCAGTCTCCCTGGCTGCTCTTTAAGTCATTTATGTCTTGCCCTATCTAACAGCAGCACAAAGAGCAGTTTACCAGTTTTGTGGTTTGGGGTTTTTTTACTTCCTTTTTTTTTGTTCTTCCTTCTTTTTTTTTTTTTTCTTTTGTTTTGGTTTTTTTTTTGTTGCTTTATTTTTTTATTATTTTTATCAGCATTTTGCTGATATCTGTATTTGTTTTTTTTAACAACTTCAATTCTTATCTGTATTTTCTAAATCATAAATTTCTCTTGGGTTATCACAAGTTGGTCCTCACTTTTTGGAGGTGCAGTTCCTCGGACTGGATCAAATAATGCAGCTGCAGCTTTCCTGGTGCTGAGTAGAAAGATTCTTCTGTGTCAAGCAAAGTAGAACTAATTTATCCATTGCAGTAGGACATTCATCTTTACTGGAGCAGCATGATATTGTTGATGGATTATCCAGCTTGTGATCCACAGTAAGTTTTAATTTTCTACAGAATGGCTACCAACGTCAGTGGTTCTCCATCCCAAGCAGTTAATTTTTCTTGGCTCAGTGAAGTACTTTGCATTTATCCCCACTGAACAAGCACTGTGGCTTTCAAATCAGATCTTTGAATTCATCAAGGTTTCTCTCAATTCTGGTCATTATAAATCCAGCGTATTTATAATGCCTCTGAGAAGGATATTGTCACAGAAAATATGTTTGTGATGCTATTTTTCATTAATCAGAATCCTAAATGCTACCCAGCCCTGGGAGGGCCTCACCCAGTTTGTCACTTGAGGTAACTTTTTGAGTCAATAGAAACATTGCTGATCACACCCCAAGCATGATTTTCTGAATCAGTGTTGCAGCCACTTTGTACTATTTTCATCTGAATCCTGCTTCCATGCTTCGCTTAGAAGATTGATAAGTGGAAGAGGATCAAAAAGAGTCCAAAGTACAAATGACATCTGATGCTTTTCCTCTGTCCACAAGGCCTGTTACCCTATCAGGGAAGAAAATTAGATTGCTCTGACATGATTGTTCTTGACAAATCCATGTTGGATGTTATACATGTTCTCATTACCTTCCAGGCGCTTACGAAGAGCTGGGCTATTTGTTTCAGTATTTTTCCATGAATTGAAGATAAGCTGATTGGCTTACAATTGTCAGGCTTGCCTTTTTCTTTAAAACACTTTTTAAAGGTAGACATTGCACCTTTTTTTAGGTCTTCCAGTTTATCCACTGTACTTTTTAAGTTCTCAGAGATAAGCCCTGATGAGTTTCAGATACCTGTTTAGCTCTATAAGTACTGATGGATGAAGTTCATTAGACTCAGCCTGTTTAAAAACATCCACCTTACCTGAGCAGTCTGAATATCCTACCTTCCCTATTTGAGGCTCAAATCTGGCCTTTTGTCAGTGATTTTAATTGTGATAGATACATGATTGCAATTGACCTTATAATAAAGACTGAGGTGAAAACAAGAGATATTCATTAGTCTTTTGGCATCATCCATCATGTTTCACTGCTTCCTTAAGGAGTAGAGTAGCCTTTTCCTCTTACTGGAGTATTTATGAAGTGTTTTTTGTTACCCTTGATGTCTCTTCATGTATGTGTCTCGTCTACTCAATTTTTTTGATTTTTCACTTTTATTGCTACCAGATTCCTTTCCATTCCTATGCCAGTCCTTGTTCTGTAGGTATTTTTATTTATGAGTGGATACTTTCATATCTCCTTGCATCCAGACCACAGAGTTTGAAGAAGTTCAAATAACTCAGTGACCAGTTTTCTGTGATTAACCTGCTCCTGACCATCCATCACCTCTCCAGCTGTCTGTTGGCCTCAGATGACAGCTGTAGTACATCCACCTTTTCTTCTAAATCCTCAGTTCGGAGACTGGACACAGTTAGGTAATACCTATAGTGGGGGATTTCCATCAAAAACATCTGCATTACATGTTAATTCTTTAATTACTACTTCTAGGGAATTTTCTTTAATTAGCACTTCATGCACTGAACATATGCTTTATTGAATTCATGGAATTATCCATTTTTAAATCCTAGTGACAATTGGAAGTAAGTCAAAAGCTTAATGAAATTATTGCTGCAGAAATCAGTTACATTTCTTGTCTGTGCTGAGATTTTTAATTTCATAGAAATGGAAGCCACCTTTCCAGAAGCAGAAGTTGGGAAAAGGAAAGGTAGGATGAAAAGGGTGAATTAGGATGGGTAAATGGCTAATACAGAGATGCATGAAACCATCCATCTTATCCATAACAAACAGATGGCAGAACTTTATTTGTGAGATGGGAGAAAACCAAAGACAGCACAAGAAAATCCCAATCTCTGTTCAGCTTCCTTCCAGCACTAAAACTCCTTAATGTCTGCTCTGCTGGTTTTCCTATTCCTTTAATCTGCTCTCATACAGGGGTGCAAAGTTCCACCAAATTATTATTGTAGCACTTACACCCACAGTTTGCCACAGGGAAAGCCCTGAGCTTGTTCCTAGCCTTGGATGTGCTCAGTGCTTTGTGAGGAGGCTCCATTGTTTGGGTGATCACACTTTATAACAGGGTGCTATTGCTTCTGATGTTTATATTGACTGAAGGGCAGCTTCACACAGGTCTGGGATTGCTCATAGATCAAAGGCAGATTTGCCAGCTGTCACCAGCCCTGCCCAGTGTAATGAGATGCATTGACAATTATGATGCTAAATGCACTGTGATTGCTTATGGATCATTTTTTGATTTAACCAATTGGAGAAGCTATAATATCACTGTGATACAACAAATATAAAGAGGGAATAAAAGATTTGATTAATATTGTGAACTAATGAGATAGGCTGTTTGCTCACAAGGAAACCTGAAGGTTAGTCGTTCATACTCCAACAAAAATCAGACTTTGTGAGATCTTATTAGAGTTAATTGAAGAAGGCAAATTCTAAGGATGATGCCGTGTGTAGCCTTGTTTATTATATGAGTAGAGCTAATTTGGCAGTTTGGATTTCCTCGTGTAGAAATGTATTTCTCTCTGTATTTGGAGGATGGCAGTGAGTGTGGCTCTGTCACATTTCATTACTTTAGACTTTACTCTGTTTCATTTCAGTCTGCAGCAGAACTGCTTCTGAAATGGGATTATTGACCCCTGCCATTGATCACGCTGCCCCGCTGTATGCGTGTGTGTGTGCACAGTTAGCACTACTATCAAAATATGTACATCTGAAGGGAAAAAGAATACATGATCTGCAGGGTAAACAATATCTGTGGATCTTCCCTTTCTCCTTCCTTTTTATCCTCCCCTCCCCTTTTTTTTTCTGAGGCTAGCTTAGTCCATCAACAGGATGAAAGGAAAAATTGCTACACTTGTGTTAAATTTCCCCAGGGAAAGTAAATTATGGACAAGCCTCCAAGGACAACCCAGAAAGAAAGGGATGAGATATTGATGTGCACTGTACCTCTCACTCCTTCTTCCTTGTCCCACAATTGAGCACTCCTTCAATGAAAAGTTACGAGTTCCTTGTTAAATTGAATTTCTCTTCTCCTTGTCTCGCAATTTATTGTGACGCTGAAAATTTTATAACTTGGTAAAAACTGGCAGCAGCCCCATTTGTCCCCACAAAAGGCTATCCAGGTTTGAATAGGTTTTGAAACAGAGCTATGAATGCTCACACTTAAAGACAGATAGTCATGCCAGTTCCCAGCTTATCACAGGAACTTTTTTAGTTACTGTATTTTTTCATCCATTTTAAGCATTTTATTTTGGGGGTGCGCAGGGAGAGGAGGGAAGGGGATGGATGGAAAATCAGGATGGAAGAGGAAAATTTGGAATGGTGATTGAGTATCCTTGTGCCAGCATCACTGCAAGCATCACCTGCTGATTCCTTTAAAGAAGTACTGACAAACCTTGTCTCCTACATTTCATGCTGTAACATTCTGGTGGTCACCAAAACCTGAGGGGTCAGTTTCAAAGTGAGACTTCAAAGATTTATTTTTAAGCCTGTTCATGGATGCTTTGGGTTTGATTCCTAGGTTGATAAGAATTCTGCTTTTTTCCTCCACCAAGTAACATCTGTGGTTTTTTTTCTCAATATGTCCTTTAATAGAGGACAGGAGATAGGATATGCTAGATTTAAACTTTGTTGGATTTGATCATGATGTCTCTTTTCCTGGATGCACAATGTATGGCACCTCTTGTATCAAATCTTACTGTTGAAAAGAAATTGCCTTTTCTTTTCCCCCAGTAGCTTTCTCTGCAGTCATGCAGGGTGCTTAATTCTGGTGAAAGGGAAAGCAGGAAGACTGACATGCTACATGACATTCCAGTTACAGAAGAAAAAAAAAAGTTAGCAGATTGACAGGCCAATAAAAATACACAGAAGGTTTTTCTCCTTTCCAAGGATGCATGTGTGGGAATGTGAGAGAGGAAAAGGCTGGGGAGGGTGAAATCTAATTGCATGTAGGCACACACATATAAGCCTACACGCACAGGCAAACATTAATTCAACAGGTAATGATGTACATTCAAAACATCTTTTGTCTTAATGTTGGCCAAAATGGTGCATGTGTGCATTGTGAGAGAGACCCGAGGCACAACTGTTAGATAGGAGAATTTGAGAACAGTGCCCTAAATTATTAGAAATAACATTTCTGCCTGGAGTCTGTAAATAATACCAGGAAAATCTTTGAAATTGCTGAATACACTGTCCAAATATTCCTTGCAAACATGCTTGGAAATGTTGGACTGCCAATAACAAATAGTAAATAGCCTTAGTGATATATTCCTTATGATTGCTTCTTCCAGTTAAAGAGTACATTCATCTTTACATGAAGAAGATGAAAGTTTCAGCTATTACAGTATAACACTATATATTGCATATTTGATACATTAGACACTGACATTTGTAGCTTGTATGTCTACATAAGTATTTTACTGTGAATAAAGAGAAAAGAAGTATTTGAATTCTACTGCCATATGTTTAGGGTTTGTCTATTTTTTTTTTTAATTTATTTTTTTTGGATTTGTTTTATTGTTCAGTTTGCAATACTGTAGTTCATTCTTTAACCACAATGGTTGTGTTGAAATCTTGGTAGTTTATCAAGGAACTCTTTGAAGATGGTGTATTTAATGTTCATATGTATTTGTATGTGTGCAGCCAAGACTTGGAATGAACAATTCCTTCCCTGCTTAGGACCTGCAGTATTCCCCACAACCAGGTGGAGCAGGGATCACCTGAGTGTGCTGCAGCCTCAGTTTCTTACCTGGGTTTTGAAGAACTTCTGTTTACTCCCTCCTCTTTGCAACTTTTGGGAGAGCAATTCCTCCTGGCTTTGTTCAGCTTGTGTGGTTAGTCAGGGACTGACATTTAGTCTATAGTGCTGTTTAACATTCCCTGCAGTGCGAGGGGTCTGTGTGCAAAAGCTTGAAGGAGAAAGAAATCTAACAGTTCTTGCACAAAATGTGTTGTTCCTTACTACCTTCTCAGCCCTTTTTCCCAGTGCCTCTTTCTCAGAATGCTTCATGGATTTCCAGGGAGGTGGAGGTTGAGAGGGGATGATGCTGTACCATGTGCAGTTTTCCTTTATGGTGATAGAACTTGCTTATTTCAAGGAATTTCTGTGTCCTGTCAAAGATCTCAGTGTCTGCTTTTCAGGTTTTGGCTGTGTGCACACTTCCAGAGTCGTGTTTATCTGAGTGCTACAACTCAGAGAGAAACAATTAAAGAACTTTTTTGTGTGTGCTCTCTTGCACTGTTAATGTGAATAAATTTTGTCATTGACTTCAAAAGCATTTCCAGGTTATCAGCTTCCAGACTTGCCCTATGGATGATGACCATGTGATTTGTTTTTCATTGGAGATACTGCTCTGTGGCAAAGTTCTAAGGAAACAGCAAATGTTCATTCCCCCCATATTATTCTGTTGGCACCAAGTATAAAATTCCTGTGAGATTTTGTCAAATTGTCAGGCATTCTCAGCTCTACTGGACTTTCACAGGACCTGCAGGTATTTAGCACCACCAGATTTGGAGACAATTGTCCCCAGTAAGCTCCTGAAAGATGAGAAAATAGTAACAAAGTCTGAGTACTTTATGGTTACAGCTTTGTTCTTGGTTTCTAAGTTCCTATATCTCAAAAAAATATCTGTAGGCACACACACAAAGTTAGATTTTGTGCACTGCACCAGTGTGTTCCAGGAAATGGCTGGAGATCCATCATAGTACAGATGGAATGTCATCCAGGGCTACTTTAGCAGAAGAGTTAATGTGCTGTACCATTGTGTGCATAGAAAAATCAAGGTCTTAAATGCAATGGTCAGGCCATTCTGTACCTCTGCTAATGATTAGAATTGCTCTATTTCAGCAAATTGAAAAAACACATTTAATTCTCCAAAAACTATTTTCTTTGTCATCAGCAATGCCAAGTCTCCTTTTGCCTGACTGGGTTAAGAGCCAAGCTGCTCAGCTCTGTCAAAACTCAGGCAATTCTGAGTGGGTGCCAAAGCAGAACTTGCTAGTCTCTAGTCAGCTTTACAGCCACAAAATGCTGAATGAATGGGATACAAGTGGCAGCTGAGGTTCACAACTCAGGATCACAGCTCTGGGTTTCTCTACCAAAATTCCTCCTGATTTCAATTTTATGCCTTCAAGTCCTTTTTTTAGACAGAGACCCAAGTGATGTAGCTGACATTCCTGTCAGAATATAAGCTCTGTTGAGGCAAAATTGTTTTTTCCTCACTTAAAATGGCACACACATATATAACTGAAAAGTCTGAACCGATTATTTCTGTGAGGGCATTCTTGGGGGCCAATATGGTCATCCATCTTTTAAACAATAACTGTGTGAGTATTTATTCTCAGATGATGTCTTCACTGTACAGCAATCACACAGTTCTGTTTTCTGAGCAAATCTGAACTAGATATGCAATACACTTTCATGATTTACATTCAGTATCCAACTGTGATCTTAGAGCCAACTTCTGAGCATCTCTGTGCTTCATTGTCCCATGGCTCATACTCTCTGTGTCAAATCCTTTGTTGGCTTGCAGTCTCTTAGGCTGCACAATTTGGCAGCCTGGGTATACACAGTAGGAGAGGAATATTCAGGTGACTTACTTGGCTTGTGTCTGCATTCCCTGCTGCACAGTGCAGCTATACACTAAATATTCTCAATGCAGTGGCTTGAGAGTCTGCCAGGAGCTGATCCAGACCCATGGTGAGTCCCAGGATTGTTGTTCTAAGAGTAACAGAGAACCCAGAAGGTGCTGTCCGCTTCTCTCATTGTCAGGTGAATTGTATGTGCCACTATCAGCATCTCGAAAATATCCATTTACATCTTAGTTGCCAAATCAGGTGGATGTCTCTGTAATCAGCTCTGTGTTTTACCCTAAACTGTGTGTGTCCTTATTAGTGCCTTTCCAGCCCCCTCAGACGTGCTGGTATTGATTGAATAAACATGGACCATAATCTCGATCAGCAGCAAGCCGTGGCATACACACATCCCATAACCTTGCTGCTGCTGGCAAAAATGCTGCAAGATCCCACTTGCATTCCTTGCCTGGGTATAAACCTCACAGGGTGGTTTTCTCAGTCTGTCTCTATATCTCCTTGAGTGCTGTGTGTGCTCTGATCTGGTTCTTCCAGGTTGGAGTCAGGGACCTGTGCCTTGTGTTTCTGTTGTGCTTTTCACAAAAGTGTCTCAAAGTGGTGTTTTCATAAACATTAACCAGAACAGCAGCCATTTAGCCACACACAGCCTCACCTCCCTGGTCAGGGCAGAACAACTGAGTTCTATATCCAAATGAAACTGCAGGAGCAAATTGAGGCAGGGAGAAAGAACCAGAGTGGGAGTTTGGCTGGGACACATTCCATTACAGCAGCAGCCCTGGATTACTTAATTACAGGAACGGTCAGGACAGTGATTCTTGCACTGAAGATGAAGGATCAAGTCTTGTACTTTCTAACACCATTTCACAGGCTTAGTTCTGACTCACCTAGTGATTGGAAAATCATGACCTGCTGAGTCATAAGTGTCTTATGAGAAAGGTTTGTTTACTTGTATTTTCAGTTCCATGATGCTCATATTACTCTATCAGTAGGCAGCGTGTGAACAAATAAGAAGATTTCAGGTTTGGCCAAAGGATGTTGAAAATGACTCAAGTAAAATGCCTCCATATTTGTTTTTTTCTTCCATATTTCTTTTTTTCTTTTTTTCTGGAATAGCACACAGAATACCCACCCATCAAATGCTGAACTGGGTATGTGAGCTCTGTTCACTTCTTCCTCATGTGGGAAGCATCCCATCCATAAATGACCAGTTAGGTGCTAAGGCAGAATGACAGAGCAAACATGATCTATTTTCTTTGACTTCACTGTTTGCTATGTGCCTGCCTTTCATGGTTTCTTCATGCAAGCAAAAATATTTTGTGAAGCATAAAGCCCTGTGGCAAATGCTAATCTAACCAACAATCAAGAGAATAATTGTTTTGCAGGGAATATTCTCATTCTCTAATAGAGAACAAAAGCCTCGCAATTAAGACAACAGAGCATTAATAACACACATTTATCATTCTATATGAGCTTATTATTTCCAGTCCTTTGCAAATAGTTCTAATTTATATACCATTCCTCACAAAGCTGTATGTTAATGTGATCTGCCTTGCTATGTTAGTATCTAGAAATATTTTTAGCATCTTGCACTGTAAACTTCTCTGGATTCTTTGAAGGAGAGTGCACAACCTTGAAATTCATGAAATATACCCTTAACTTAGCCTTTCTAGCCTGATACTCTACTACCCTCTTCCTTGAAGTCTAAGAGCTAGATTATAATTTCCTTCTAAACCAAACCAAATCCCTTCATTTTCAACTTGGTGTTATCCTTCTTCTTCCTCCTACCCAGCTCATTTTGCCCTTCATTCTCAGCTGGCAGTTTATGCTTTAGCTGATCTGTCAGTCCCATGCTCCTACAGGAGAATCTGTGCCTTTTCCAACACCACCCCATATGTCTGGGCTATTTTTCCTTTCTTGGTCAATCCAGAGAAGTTTCCTTAGTTGGTTCTCATGCATAATTCCAATGTTAGGTTCTCCTTTGCTCCCTGAGACAGATGAATTGACTGGGAATGAAGCCATGACTCCATCCTGGTGTCTGTCAGTGAAAGAACCACTGGCTGAATTCAGAGGGGAGAGTAACTTGCATATCTTAAAGTGCCATCCCTGCTAGTCTGCAGATGTGGGTACTTAATACAGAATTCTTACCAAAAAGGTGGCTTTGTTCCATTTTAGCCACAGTCCATATGCTTTCCATATGCACCATTCCCCAATATGTATTTTGTGTGCAGAAAGCTGAGTGGGGGTCAAATGGTTCAAATACTTGTGGAATTTACTCTTAATAATCTCTTTAGCAATGTATCTTTTTTTTTGTAAATACTGAGGACTTGAGTGTCAAAAGAGTATTTAAAAATATTGTAAAATCATATATATGAATGTGGCTTGCTTGTAACTAATTTTTTGTCTTTCTGTGGCTGTTGCAGTCTAATGCAATTCTCTGGCTAAGATTAAGGGAGTGAGCATGTGAATAAATTAGTGATATTTAAACAGAGGTGTTAATTTGCAATGCATGAGCTGCTCCATAGTAACTGCTTATATGTGTGCTCTGACCTAGTGATAAATGGAAGATGCTGTCAGTTTACACCAGTTAAAGTTAGTCCAAAGAGAACAACTCTTCTTCAGAATGACTTCTCTTTTCCCCTCAGAGGGTATTTTCAGAGAGCTGATCATGAAGGAGTGCTGCTGCAGACAATGTAAAAGATAATCAAAGATAGAAAATGGAGTCAGAAGCATGAGAAAAATATTTGCTTCTTGGATCTAGAATAACATTCATCATAAATTAAATGAGATCATTTTCCCAGCTTGGTTATTGGTTTTGCAGAGTGGAAAGTGTGTAACATCTTTGAGGTCAAGCCCTTCTATTTGATCCTCCTTCCACTTGTTCAACTCCAGTTTGTTGGCACTGTTTGAGATAAGATTCAATTGTTCCGAAGAGTTTCTAGTACTGCTTTAGATACCCTTGAGTAGCTGAGGCATCTGCAGTGGGACAGCAAACAGGGCAGAGATCCCCAGGAGACCAACACCATTCCAAAATGGAATGGAACAGCAGAGGGAGGCTCTTGAAGTTACACTGAGTAACATATGAAATATATGAACTCGTATCAGAAAGTTCTATTGGAAATTTTTCATTGCTAAGTTGTTTCCTTTGTTCAGTTATCAGTATATCTGTAGAATTCACTACTTTTCTTAACCAGTATTGGTCAACCATCTGTAGACTGAGAATACAGGCAACCTACTATTAGAAACAGTTATTAAAGTAAAAAGGACTTTTTAAGAATCACTAATAACCAGGTTTTAAATATTTAGTGTTCCAACTTGGATTCCCAGACCAGCTTTATCCAACTTCAGCCCCTGTGTAAACCCCTTTGTCTTTGCCAGGGTGCAGGTGAATTTCCGGTGGGTCAGTAGACTTTCCTTCACAATTAGAATTATTTATCCAGCTGTCCTGCCCTGGTTTTCATCACTTATCACCAACTATGCATATATTCATTATCTCCTACATTCTTATGGTACAAGAATGTGGAGGTTAGATATGGTCCCACAACAGAAATTGCAAAGAATGAAGATATGCAAGGGAAAGTCAAAGACTTCAGAACATGATATTAAATTTTTATCAATATAACCACTTGGAGGAAAAAAATTAACTCAAAGAATAAAGGGTTAGGCCTCTAGAGACACAAGTTCTGTGTCAATATAGAGAATGAAGGAGAAGGACAGAAGCAAGGGGTGTATATGTTTTTGTTTCATTTGTTGAGGGTTTTTTGTACTTTGGAAGACTGAGTTCAAATTTGGATTTGACTGAGATAAATATAGCAAATATATTTTTGACTTTTCCTTTCCCAAACCAAAACAAATGTTTTTCTCCAGGGTATTTTTGGAATGTACAATAGATCAGTAGAAAAGGGGAAAAAATATTTAAACACTATCGAAGTGTTCTTAAACATCCATTGCCAGAGAATAATGGTATTCTAATGCTGCCATATAATGTAAAAGGAAAACAGGACACTTAGGGAAAGCAGCTTTTGAGATAAATTTGACATATTTATTTTGGAGGGAAGAGATCATATGAGATTGTTTTATTTTATTGATTTGAATTTATGAGAGCGAATAATTTCTGCATCATTATAGGAATGTGACAGGACACAGTTATTTTTTTGTGCCCCTCGGAAGCAGATGGTGAAACTTGGGTGGAGACAGATCCTTCCGCCATGGAACCCATGGCAGGGCTTTGCAAACGAGGCAATGGGATTTTCACCTTTCTCTTTGCTTGCTTGTTTTTTTCTGGTTGTTTACAGTGGCTCCAAGAACTCATCATTAGACAATTGTGTGTCATTTCATTGAGTCCCATGCTAGTCTAACCAAAATGTGTGGTAAAGGTTGTCTTGGAATGTGTATTTTTCCATTCATCTTTTATCTGATGAGGAGGTGACTTTTTTTTTTTTTTTGCATTGTTGATTTGGTCTGTTTTTATAACCATCACATTTCTGACTAAAGGAAACAGAATAGGCTTCAGTAGGAGCCCTCACACTGTTGGGATCTGGAATCATTGCAAATTAAGTGGTGTTATGTAAGTTTGCCCTTCAGAAATTTGCTTTGGGAATTTCTAAATCCAAATAAAAAAGTCCTTTGTTGCCAGTTAATGGAAAAGTTGCCACCAAATGATATAAAGTACATGCTGTTAGGTATTAGTGCACAGGCTCCACAATGTTACTAGGGGGCTAGAAAAGCTGGATTAGCTATCTTTTGGGAATTAATTTGTTTATATCACTAAGTACGTGGTCAGCCATACAGCAGTGTGATTAGCTGCCATGGATTTCTGTTGGCACAGGATCACTTTTACTCTGTCATGTAATTATTGTATTTTAGACAGGTTAGCAAAGGAGAATTCTTAGCCTGTAGTTACTTACTCTCCACTATCTTTTGGGGAAAAAAAAAAAAAAAGTAATACCTCTTTCCACTTTTATAATCTCCCATTACAGCAAGTGTTCTCTATCTCAGAAAATATATAAAGACCAGATTTTGCCCTCTGGATGCCTGCAACTTAGTGGTCAATCTGTAAAGCTTCTGTTAGTTAAGTAACAGAGTGACTTCTCAGTATTTTTTTGTCCTTCATCTCTGTTCCATTTTAAGGATAAGGATCTAAGTATCTGAGTAGAAGCAAAATGAACTACAAAATGAGCCATGGCTGATACTTTTGTTCTCTGAAGTCTGGATTAGTATAACTTTGTTTGGTTTTCTCACGTATTATGGGCAATTTGTCAAGTAGATAACATTAGCAGAATTGTAGTTTTAAAACACTTCTGATCACAATCTATTTGGCTGCAATAGGAATGTGAAAAAAGTTGTAAATTGGTTATTACCCTGTGTGCAATTTCAATATAAAAGAATTCCTCTTAAAGTGAGACAGAAAAATGAGAACTTAAATCAATGAGAAGGTGTGTGCTGACTGTTACAAACATAAGGTCTTGTTGGTTTCTATGTTATTTTCTGTGGAGGATAAGAAGGATCACAGCCCATTCTCTTGCTAAATAATAGGTCCTAAATGACTGAGCCTGCTCTGTCCCAGTGTATGAACTGCCTGCAGCAGCCTGGGGCTTTTTCCTGCAGCAGGGCAGGGAAAGCAAGGACTAAATTGTCACTGATGATTGGCCAAATTCTCATCCCTAACAGCACAGTGTCAGGGACACCACGTTGGAGACTAAAGCTTTCTATATGTCTGATTTGACCTTGCCATGTGTTGTGCACAAAGCCAGGTCCTCTTGGGTGTGAATTGTAATCCTCTTTAAGAGGACAAGGTGACGTCTGAGGAACAAAGATATGGATGTTAATGCAGGACCTACACATTCAGCCATTTGTTTGTTACTGAGCACAGTGGAGTATCCTGAATATATGGTGTCCAGGGCTGCCTGAATCCTATAGCATATTGTGTGTACAGTATTCTGCACAGCCTGGCAAATGTTAGTGAATTCAGTAGCACTTCTGTGGCAGTAATGACATGTAGCCATCTGTGATTTCGCACCTGCATGAGCCAGTGTCGGCTGTTGAAGTTCAGCAGCCCTGGCTTTGCATGAATTTATTGCCAAAAAACTCGCTCATTTACTAGCCATGGAATTCAGATAACCCTTTCAGTGAACTTAAAGCTCATGCACGTTATGTGGCAAAGCAACAGCTCAGAGAGAAAATCTCTACCAGGGTGCCTTTCTCAGTAAATACTGTTTGTGCACTGCAGTGCTTTTATTGACTAAATAAGAAGTTTACACAAAACTGATAGCTCTGCTGGTCCTGGGACACTGCTTAGTGCTCCCACTGGTGCTGTGGCCTTTTCATGCAGGCACTGGATGAATGCACCCAGGGAGAAAAGCTCCCCTCTGAAATGCAGAAAGGGAGAAGGTAAACAGAGGCACAGAACGGTGAGCTGGCTTTACAGGCTGTGCTGCAGCACCACAGGGAATTCAAGATTAAAATCTCTCTCTCTCCATTTTCCCACCAGTGCCTTAAACACTGCTTTATACCATCTGTCATGAAAATGAACAGGATTGGCTGGTTTCTGCAGATTCTGCTAGCAGGCACTCACATGAAATGATTTTATATAGCTAACTGCAGAACAAATAAAAACTTTGTTTATTCTACTAGCAAGAGTAGTTCTATTAAATGGGAACAGATATCAGCTGTTTCTTACCAGAATGTGTGCTGAGCTTGGTATTTCTCCCGTGACTACCCAGATTCATCACAGATGTCATTGTATTACTTTCTGTATCCTTTTACAAAAGACCTTTGTGGAGATATGCAGACTTTATGGCTGGCAAAAACACCATCATCCTTTTCACTTGAGTCCTACTGCATAGGCAAAGGATGCAATAAGGGGATGAAAAGAACTGTGGGATGATGGGACATGACACATGGGAGATCATTCAGTCTCTATGCCATAAATATTTGGAATCATAAAAGCTGCTCTCTGTAGCCAGATATTAACTTTTAGTTTTCTCTCATGAGCATGACCCTCTTGGTTACTTGTTCTATTCTAGCTCAGGGGGCAAATGCTTTGGATTTTAAGGTTGATAAAGATGTACAAATATTTTAATATCTTGCTAACATTTCCCATCTTCAAAACCTGTTTGTTTTGTCTAGAAAAGTTTTTGCTAGGAGGAAGATGAAGAAAGAGGTTATTTTAAACCACAATTTTCTTGTATTTCAACTTTTTCCGACATGCTAATGAAGTCGCATCAGATACAGCCCAAAGTTTTCTTCTTTCCAGTGGGACAATTAGAAAGGTTCAAAGACAATTATAATTTTTGAGTAGTGAATGAATCAAAAAATATTAGTTGCAAAAATTGGCCCAATGTAATGGCAGTTTCCTACATGATGACAAATGTAACAGCTTTACCCAACTTACTGACATCAGATAAATGATAATTTTTCCTAATTCCTACTATTATGTGATTTAAAGAAGAAACATAGATTTCCAAGAACACACAAAATGAATGAATGATTTTCTTTATCGTGGAGACTGGGAGGAAATCAATTTGTTTAATAATAGTTGGGTAAAAAATGATAATGCTTTAAATTATGTTAGTCACAGCCTTTGAGGCTGTGCTATTTCAGCTGCAGAACAGGAAATGATCTATGGCCCTTTGAGGACCAGACAATGTAGAAGGGAAGAGCCAAGAGAAAGCCACATCTCCACACTGGGAAAACTCATGCAGAACTCATGGAAAGTTAATTATAAAGAATCCACACTAACTTATTTAAATCTATATCTGTTCCTTTAGCCCTAATTAGGTTGTTTGCAGTGCAAGATCTTACATGTAGAGCTATTAAAAATATGAAGAGTTTTGTAAACCTGTCAAAAGGGGAACATCCCCTTAGCTTTTAGAACTGGGAAAATAAATCCCTTGTCTTGTGTGCTGGAGTATCAATGCACTTAGAGAGAGTATGCTAATAGACCATGAGATTGGAGGCTTAATTAGTAGTTAACTCTGTTGATGAAAAGACTCATTACAAACACCTAAGAACTGGATCCTATTGGCAATTTGTTTCTAGTCCCACAAGTTATAACTAAAACTTTTTTCTGTGGTTATTACAGAGCTGCTTCTTCATGTCTCCAAGTAAGGATCCTAATGGATGTAATGAGTATTTATAGCTTAAACAATAACAGTGCATAACCTCTAGGATCAATGTAATTAAGGGAAATCAATAACAATAGCAAAATCTCAATGTGTCAGCATTTAACCAGGAGTTGGTAGGGCCAGTATCATGCAACACATCTTCAAATTGAATTTTTTCTGTGCTTGTGGTATGGTGGCCATTGTTCTGCTAGTGGCTGTAAGTTAAAATGAAAACCATGCTATGGTGCTGTGAATGTATTTATTTGGTAGAAACAACATTATGACTTTCCCTACTGAATTTATTGTATTAAAACTGTGCAAGAGCCCGAGATCTCTGCTGAGGGAAGTCAAAGGTCTATGTAGCTTGCATTCTGAACAAACTTTCTTATAATAATTTATCTTTTCAAGGAAGGCTGGAACAATATGGTTTTAAATACTTCAGCAATCTTAATATTTGCTGCTGGCTTTTCTTCTGTATGTAATAGTGAGCAGTTGATCTAGTTCTACTGTTATTGAATTTAGAGAATGTTCCTGTAGGGAATTTTCTCGACCTGCTTGCTGCATCTCCCTTTGTGTGTTGGACTTTTTATTTCTTTCCATTCTCCAAAGTCTACTTCTTGACTTTTGTAATGTGTATTTTTCATATTCTGTGCCATTTCCTACTGTGTTTTAGGTTGCTGAAGTGCTTGGGATTTCCCCAGGTTTGTTTCTCACTAAAATGAGCACACTTCTTGCATGCTGCCATAAATTGCACTTGTATCATTAATAGTTTTTCTACTTGCTACCTGTACTATTAACCCTGCAGGTTATTGGTCTGGAAAGTGGGTCTTTATTTGTCTTTATTTTACTCTTCTGTGCTTTTTCCTTCTCAAAATCTGTCATCTGATCAATGCCTCCTTTCACTGTCATCTTCCTTTCTGAAGGTTTAATCAGACTCCAGACAACTTTCTATGCACAATTTCTCCAACTCTTGCTGCTTAAAAAAGCTGGGGTGAGGTTTTTATTAACACTTCCTATTCCTCCTGCTTACTTTCTACAAGCCTTACATTAGCATTCACATTCATCTCACACCGACTGTTGTTTTTAGCTTGGACAAAAAGAGATTCCTGGAAAGAAAACCATCATCTGAGTGCCCAACTCCTTTCTGGTAGTTCCTAGAATTTCCTGTCAATCTCCATGACTACACAATTGGACAAGGCCAGGCAAACAGGTTAGATTTGGAAGTTATTATTTTTCATGACTAATATACACAATAATTGAAGTAACATAATTGAGATGGATAAAAAAGAAATTACATGGTGCTATTTTTTTTAGAGGCAGAATAAAAAAATCTTAGTTGCTGATGCCTGTGTAGGCATTGACTTCTGGAAGTAACTGTTCTAAGTAGCAATGTCATCCCTTCTTCCTCTTGTGTCTTCTACAATGGCTTTTGTGTAACAAGATCAAGGGTTAAATTGAATCAATTATCATCCATTTTTTGTCCTTTCCTTAAATACTTCTTAGTCACTTGCTCTGAAAAGGAAGTCAAGAGGCAAACAGCTGAATTTATTCCTAGATGCCATGTAACAATTGAAGGGTAAATCCTTTCCTCATATTTTAAGCTTTCCCCAGCCCTTTACGAGAAGAGAGCATTGTGCTTATTCTCTAAGTCATAGTTATTTGAGATGAATAATGCTCAAATAGGATATAAAAATAACACTCTGAAATAATGAGGTAATGGGAAAAAGTTAATGCAATGCAGTTGAAACAAGTGATCCAAAAGAATTGGACAAAATTGTTTCTTGATACAACTCGTGTAACTCATCAGACTCCCAAATATCCAGGTTTTCTTTTAAGCATCTTTGGTATTTACAGAAATAAAATTAATATATTTTTAACCAACACATGAGCATCATTAAATATGACACAAATCTAGCACAGTAAATTCAGAGGGCCATTTGCAGGGCAGAATCACAATATTTATTACCTACACGGGTATTTAACACATCTGCTAAGTAAGATTAACTCAAGTTTTCAACAAGAAGGTATGATGAGAGATACAACCCAGGAAAATGCTTTCTTCATAACACTGTCAACATGCACTCCAAAGGAACACCAAAATAAATAGTTTCATGAAAGCTTTCAATTTTTTAATAAGTCAAAATACAGTTTTCTGACAGTATAATTGCTTTTCATACTGGGCCTTAAATCTCCACTACTATAAAAGAATAATGCTACAGTAGATCATTTGTGAAAACTTAATGAAAACTGAGTTAGTGAACCTCGGAGTCAGTAGACCTTGAAATTCACTTTCAAAAACTAATTTGCAGTAAATGTATGAGAAACATATTTAGACATGATAAACTTTCAGTCCTCTGTTAGCTAGGTGTAGAAGTTTATCTTGATTAACTGTTTTTTCTTTTAATTAGCCATTCATGGTGGTAGCCAAAATGTTGTGGGTTACATGTCCACTAGTGACCCTCATCCAACAAAAGCAAATTTCTTTATTTTTCATTAGACTGCATAAATAATGTAATACACCAAATCATGGTGTTTCTTCAGTAGCCTTAGATTTCTGTTTCTTATTGATTACCGTTGTTCCGTGGGGTATCTTGATTATAATTTCTACAAGTCAAAAAATATAAACTCTGTTGGAAAACAACTCTTTGCAAGCTTTAAGCACCAATTTTATGTGAATGCAAATGCTTCACTCTGCCAACAGTCTGTATATGAAATTGTAACAAACACAATCGAGAGATCTTTCACACTCTTGCTTCAACATTCTGCTTCCTCTGGAGCCCTTGTGTTGGAGGGAAATGAGAAGGGAGTTGCAGTGGTTTCTATGGGATATCCATGATATAGCACATGATTTCAGTACACCAGTCCATTTTCCATTAAACAAGAACAGGTTAGCACAGAAATGTTTGTGCTCATGAGCTCTGCAGTAATGCACCCTCTTAAATGAGCCTCCTACCTCTGAAAGTGAACTGCACTTTATTAAAAAAAAAAAAAATTATGAAATGTGCAATTTCAACGCTTATCTCAATTCCCTAGTGCTCAAGGTGAAATACTCTAGCCTGGAGATGTCTGACTCTCTGACTGGGAAATGGGCACAAGTTTTCTGTGTTTCCTTCTAACTGCTAATTCCTCAGCTCCTTCCAGGACTTGCCTCAGCTGCCCCTGCAAATTGCAAAGCATGGAGTGAAGGTTTTGCTGGTGTCAGAGGGTTTTATCTCTGGTTCACTGGGAATGGGTTGCAGATAGGTTATATGGGGTTTAACATCATAAAGTTCCTGCTCTTGGAATAAAAATGGTGCTTAGAAGATGCCACTGTGATTAGCTACTTATTTCAGCTTTCAAAATCTCTTTTGTAGTATATGAGAAAAATTTAAGGTCAAAAGACCCTGGAAGTCCAGGTTTACAGCCCAATAGGTTTCCATGGCAAACTTTCTGTGCATTTACTTTCTCAATAGCTTTTCTAAATGTGGGAGGGTGCAATCATTGGATTACCAGGGGAAGAGAAGGAAAGCACAGATGTGTTAGTTTTGTAACAAGAAAATCAAGTTCTGTTTAGCTTGGCTTGCTGATAAACAGAAATGATTAGATTTTATTGTCTGATCCATTGCAAAGCTTTCAGTTCTGATAATAATAAATAATAGTGAACAGCTACACAGTCATTGCCATCAATAACTCAGCCCTGCCTAAAGATGAATAATATATATTTAGCCCGATTTTAAAGATGGAGTAAACAAGATGAATGCTTTTCCCATGGTCACAAAGGGAGATAGTATAAAGACTGAGTTGTTTCTCAGACCCATTCCTCATCCACAAAGTCTTCATTAGTTTCTTTGTTAAAGCTGAAATATGCTCTAAGGTACTTTGGCACATCCAGGTGCAATAGGTGATTTCTTGTTCTGCTGTAACTCCTTGTGTCTGCATCAGTTAACTTGAAATCCACTGATAACACCTAAACTTTTATAAACATTTTCTGTTTAATATTGTGGCTCCAATTTCTACTAAAACATTTCTTTTTGAATGACAGCTGGCAGCTCTTCCACTGGTCAGTGCAGAAACACACTGATCAGTGAGAGTCTTGTGTCCCTGTTTCATTACAGTGCTGGAAGGGTGGTTTGTAGCCCAGTGGTCCATTCCTGTTCCCATCATGGTCAATGACAAAATTCCATTGTACTGAGAGGCAGCAAGACCTGGGCCCCTGGGTTCTGGACAAAAAAATATGTGAATATGTTTACTTTTAACTTAAAAGTTCCTCCACCCTATCCCTGCTTGCCTTTAAGGAGGTGAATAGAAGATGGTTTAGTGAAATGAAGCTGAACCATCCCTGAGTAAAGTGTTTAATATTTACAACAATAAAGTGTTGTGGGTCCAAGTCATTGCTTTGTAATAAGAAAGAAAAAAAAAAGTGCACAAAAATGCATTACTTGCCAAATCATCCAAGACTGGAGTGCTCCTTTCTCTTTCTTAATTGGATAGATAATGCCCTAATCTGTTTGGTATTGTTTCACTTCTCTCTATCAGTTGCTTAAAAATACTGAAACAAGGTTATCACAAAACTCCAGATTTGCCCAGCTTTGTAGTCCAAATGGAAATGCTTTACTCAGAATGCTTTTCCAATCACTGTTCTTTAATTGGCTCAAGAGGAAATAAATGACACAGATCAGTTGCAGTTTTTGTAAAACTTTTCAGTGTAAGGTGTGTCATGGTGATAAAGTGGGTGTGATTGAGTAGGATGTGTTTTAAATAAAGTATCAGCAGGACAGTATGGTGGCCTCCCTTCTCAGGCTGCCAGGGAACTCACCTGTCAGCCTTTGCCCACTGCTGCTCACAATCACCAGTGTGAACCATAATTATTTGTTCTATGAACTTCTTTGAGTGAACACTAGAGTTTTCTCTTTTTTTCAGTGGTTTATATATATATATATAT
>VZTZ01018416.1:690154-824835 GCA_013400955.1 Drymodes brunneopygia
AGTATATATATATATATATATATATAAAATAGGTGTGCTTTCTTTACTTTTGAAAAGTCTAATAATGGAAGATGATCTTCTTTCTCATAAACCAGAGTTAATTTCATGGAAAGAGAAAAAATGTAGCTAAATTCCTTAGAGAAGACTGATGCATCTAAAATTACATTAAAAAAAATACTTCCATATTATGTGCATTTCTCAGGTAAAAAAAAAAAACAAAAATGGGGGTTAGTCTGTCATTAATGTACTTTTATCTACTGATATTGGGATAGCACATCATAAATTTATTTATCAATCAATCAATCAATCAATCAAACATCTAGAACCATTTGGGTTTCACAAAGTTGAAGACATTCCAGTGGTTTTTTATTTCCCATCACTTTGCACTTGGGTGGTTGCTGCTGCACTCAGCAGGAGTCCTGTGTCTCAGTCCAAGCAAAGAGCCAGGCTTTGACCTCATTGTTCTTGGTTTCTGGAAGCATGTGGAAGAAAGACCTTCTCAACATGCACAAAATAAAAAAATTAAAACCACAATGGGATTAAAGTAATGCCTCTTATTGATTTCACCTATTTAAGTACATATCCAAAATCAAAAATAGAAACAGTTTAATTATTTGGTCAGCAATCCATCACAGCAGAGAAATGGGATTATATGCTTAATCATAGAGATATTTCCTGTCAAGAGTAGGTGTAAACTGCAAAAGGTGAGGTGAAGAATGAGGGCTTTTCTGTGACGAATATTGGTTGGCACATTCCTTGGTGGCACAGGAGAGGGATAATGCAATATATATTGCTTTTTAATCTTTTCATTTCTCAAAGAGCAACAATCCTGGCATTTGTACAGCACCATTAAATTGTATTTTCAGAGCTTATCAAACAGTTGAATATGCAAAGCATCATTTTATGGTTACCTGCTTCTCCTGCTCTCAGGTTTAGAGTTATTGACAAGCCTCCTGACATCCAGGGCATTTTCCCTTGGTTCTTTGACATGTGTAATTCTGACACATCCTGGAAATCCTTCTGGACAGCATCAGCCATGACATGCAAAGCTGGCCTTTAGCTGGTGTCTCCTGCTATTTGACCTGGGATTTAAAGCCTTTAGACATGGCATATCTCAAATTTAGAATAAGAGACCAGGGTAGGACTCAGTGTGACTGGCAATAGGGAGAAAAGCATTTCCTGAGGAGTGGTGCCTGCACTTGGATCCAAACTGTGTCAGATACTGGATACCAAAAAACTTTCAGTGCTTACTTAAGCTATCTGAATCATCCTTCCAGATCCAGGAGTGTAGTTTGCAGGTGTGGAAATTAGGCAGTTTGGTTCTTAAAATAAGATGTGTGAATATGGCCTAAGTGCCTTAAAGGCAACTCATTTTTGTTCATCACTGCTAATTGCTAAGTGAATTTCAAGGTTCTTCATTGTGCTAATTACAGGATAGCAAGAAATCCCGGAATGAATCTCTGTGAATTCAGAGAGCAGTGCTGTCACTGTACGCCTCAGTCTTTAATTATGATAAAATTACAATGGGATTGTCTAATTTTGAAAGTTCAGTGTTTAAGGGGGAAGAAATTAGACCCAGTTCCTGTCCCTTATGCAGCAGTAAGGAAAAGTAAAGTTGTGTGCCAGCCTTGTAGCAGGCTGACTCATCCTTCAGATGATCAGCTTCATTACAGATGAGGACAGATGAATCCAGTGTGGAGGTGGTGTTTGGCTCACAGAAGAGTTCCACACCTCTGAAAATCTTCTCTCTGTGCCCTACATCCACTGCTGTACATAAATAGATGGGTAACTCTTATTCCAGGATTAGTTCTACTGAAGCTGGAAAACACAAAGTATTCCATTTTCTCTGCTGAAAGAAGCACACACTGAAGAACAGTTTTGGAAAACAACCTGCTTTGCATTAGAATGGAGGGAATCATAAATTTTGATTGCTGTGGAGGAGACATTTCCAGGAATTCAAAGAAATGGTCTGTGGCCATCAGTTCCTGCAGGCACATGTACAAACACAATTGAGTAAGGCAAATAAAATACTGACCACAGATATTACTGATATTGCAAATTATTTTTTTCCAATTTGTTCAGGGACCTTTTATTTATGGGAAGTCTCAGCTGCATTTCTCAGTAAGTCAGTAGCCTGTGGGTCAATTAAAATTATGCCATTAGGTTAATGTGGCAAAGAGAAAGAATCACTGCAAAAATAAAGTAGATTCTAACATTTTCTGTGATAATAACGAGGCCTGATCTATATTCCCTGTTTTGAGCAGCTGAGTAATAAACCTTGTTGAGACTTTGCTTGATTGATAGATGGCTTCTATCCAGTGACTCCAGATAAGAGAATAGGGAAAAAGCAGCACAAAAACAAAAGGGAAAAAAAACCCCTCCTGATCTCAGGCTGTTATGGTCTGATGGCTAAACGTGCTACTGGTGTCTGCCAGCATATTGATTCTTCACATTTGATAGCACTAAACTGGCACTTTTACCAGCTGAAAAGATGGGACCAGGAATGACAGAGCAGAGGGAATCAGTGCCGAGTTTCTGTAGCTTCAGGGCAAACAAATTGCATGGCAACGATTTACTTTTGATAGGGAGAAGGGAACCCAGTGAAATTGACCATTGCTTGCTAACCTCGTGTTTTACAGGAAAACCTTTGAATGATTTTCTGCTTGCTGTTGTTACCCAGCTTTACAGAGATATTATAATTCAGAATGAACTCACAGGGTTCTCTGTGTGAGTGTTATCAGCAAGTTTACCAGATGTGTGCGCTCATGTGGTATTGCTTGGGCAGAGAAAAGTGTTGTAAATCAGTATTTTCGTATATAAATGAAACACAAGCAGCAGAATGTTCTACACAAAGTAGTGGCTGTGTTTGAAAGACCTGTAGGACAAAAAAGATTAATGGTTTACCACCAAGCAGACCTCACAAATAATGTACAGGATTCATTTTTTTGAAATTTCTACAGGATTAATTTGGATTCCATCTCCTTACATATATAAACTCCTCTTCATAGCATTGGGTGTCCTATACATGGAGAGAGAACAAAATATTACTGAGAGTATCTGCTCTGTAAATGGCACATTGCTTTATGTTCAGGGGCTGTAGTAGATATGAATAAAACTCTTGAATCACGTTAATTTATATTGGGGTTTTTTTGTGTGGTTTTCATTGGGTGAATGTTGCTTGGAAAATGTGTTTAGATACCTTATACTAGAAACTGTACTGTGTTATTTACACGGGGTCAGTCCTATTCCTGGATTTTAAAAGGAAATATCTTTGTCCTCCAATTATACATCATGATTAGCATTCACATTGAAGATCTTTAAATTCTTCCCAGATTTCCCCAAAAATAATTTAGTTTGCTGCTTAGGAATGTATTATAGTTTTGGATGTGTAGCAGGATGATGTAATCAGGTCAGAGATACATACACATATCTGAAAAAAACCCATTCAGACAACATTCCTCAGATGTTGCAAATAGTCAGGTTTTACTATAAATGAGCAGTATCTAGCAGTGTGCAGGGAGTAATGTGGGAACATTACAGAAGGCTGTATTTCCTGTGTGTGGGTTAAAGATTTAATCCTTTATGTAAGATGAAAGGCACGGTAGGTTTCTGAAAGGGTATATGCATTCACTGAGCCAGAGAATAATTATAGCACAGTGAGTTATAAAATTGATGTTTCCATGTTCAGTTTCATTGTCTTGTTGTAGCCTGTGTCTTAATGGAATAATTATCCCTCCATTAGTGTGTTTACTCTGGGAGGTGGAGTAGTACCTGCTTTCATTTATCTGACTTGTTTTTTAACTCTTTTATGAAACTTGCTTTTTATGAAATCATTTGATTGTGAAATTTCCATTTCCTAGATGAATAAAAGGTGAGGGAAAGAAGGAATAGGTACTTCAGATTCGATTTGTATCCAGTTTTTATTGGATCTATTCAGGTTTCATATTTTTTTAGCATTCATGATGTGGGTATTTAGAGGTAAAACTGTAATTTATAACAGGGAAATTATACATGTAAATTGGTTTACATTTTATTATAAACACTGGCTCGTTTGTCTTGCCACATCCATTCTGTCCCTGACTCAGCCACCTTTTGTTCCTTGAGATTTCCTGGTGCTGGGTTTCGTGGTGTCAGTCTCAGCAATTGGTATCTGATATTTCTGCCTTGGAAACCTTTGAGAGCTTTGGACCTTGTTGAGATGATTGCTCTCTCCCCTTTGTCTGTCCTTCCAGGAGAAATACCATCAGAGGGAGATTGTCAAAACAGCTGCCTGAGTATTGATTCAAGGAATGCAGGCAAGGCTTTAAATGAGCTGTAAGAACAGCAGATCTAAAAGGCTGGAGCTTTGGTCTGCTTATCCAGCAGCATCAGCTCCACTCCTTTTTCCACAAGTACGCTTGATAAAAAGATGCAAAGAATTCTAACCTCATTCCAGCTTCTCACAGATTTCTTCCATTTCTTTGTACCTGCTCTTTCTCTTCCTTATTTCTGGCTGCTGGTTATATTTAGTGTTGGTGTCACAGCCAGTCTGTGAATCCTACAGCAATGAAAATTCCCTTTCCTACATGGAATGAAATAAAGACTCACAATAAGCTCTTGCTGTACCAGTTGCTCTAAACCAACTCTAGGTTTTTTACACACAGTTCTAACACACTGCACTGACAACTTTATTAATATTGACATTAATTTTGCAGATTTCAGTTGCGTGCTAAGATGAGGGGTTTGATGTGAGACTAGATCATGTAAGGAAAGATTACACAAGGGGAAACACTGATTGCTTTTACAAGCATTCTGTTCTGCCAGAGAGTGAATCTTTGCTACCTGCTGTACATTAGAAACAGCATCCCTTGTCCTGTGGATAGAAAATGTCCACCCCATGGTTTGCTGTGGGACTGGAAGAGTACAGATGAGTGATGCTTCTCACACTTTTCAAGGCACTCCCTGGAGGAGCACACAGGTGAGCTGGGCTCCCTCCTGGGACTTTTCCATTCTTTGCACACCCACCTTTTTTGCAGATACAACAGTGCACAGTGTGAAGGAGGCTTAAATACTGTATTTGATTTAATTATATGCCATTATACCTCCCTTAAAATAGGCAGGGTGTTGATAAAGAAAGAAGCATACATTCCATTATTTCTTTAAATAACAAGAATGAACTCTTCAGCACAAGTGAAAGCAGACCATATGCCTTCCCTTTGGGTATCCCTTGGCACTGAGGTTCTGGCATCACAGTCCTTCGTGTAGAAGCCAGCAAAAGATGTTTAATGGCTTTCAGACTCCGAAATGAGTTCTGTGGCCATGTGTGTCCCTCTCCAGTTGTCTGAGGAGATGAGCTTGAATTACAGCTCAGCCACTGCTGCCAAGTACTTTCCATTATTCCAGCAGACCAGGTTGCCAAGCAGGATTTATGGTCCTTTTAACTCAATATCAGGCGATGGAGCAGCATTGTGTGATACAGGCTTTATACCAGATATTCTTATCAATGGAACAGGGCTCTCTAGAATCAGGGAGATAATCAAGTCTGTAACTCTCACATTGGTAATTGGCACCACTCAGAACACAGCTAAATATAAAAATACAAACTTGGAGCGCAGAAGAAATGACTTCGTTTTTGCTGTTGATTAAGTTACCATGCAGATCATACAAATTGCTTTCACATTAAGATTTTCTAACCTCCTTCCTTGCCCTCTGTCCGTGAAGTTTTGAATATGCCTGCAGCACAGTAGCTCTTTTGATTGGGTACAATCTTGATAATTGCAATTGAATATTATTTTTAATCAGTTGTGATCTGAGACAAAGCTGGCTTTTGTTTTGCTAATAACGATGGAACTCCGAATATATTAAGCTTTATTTTCCATTCCTATGAACAAAGAGGTAGTTATGATATAGAAGTAAACATTTACATTCAGATGTAAAAGAACAACTGTTTTTTTCTGTGATATTTATAATTTAAGACTTAGTGTTAACATGAACCAGAAACCTATCTTTCCAGTTATTTATAGCCAGGGAAAAAAATGGCAAATTATTTTAGAGTGGTCTACATATATTTGCAGACAAGATAAGCTATATAACTGCCTGTGCTGTTGTATCTCTACTAATTTGAATATAATGAGCAAACTCTCATCTCACAAAAATTGGTCTTGGGGGTTAACATATTACCTTTTTATCTCCAGTGCTATAAAAAATGTCACTGCCATGCAGCTAATTATATTAAATAGTTACAGATATAAAATACGTTGGAATAGTGTTTTAATAAGCAGACAAAAATAAATGGCATCATAGCTATAATTTTTTTGATTCTGTTTTTCCCAGATATTACTGATTTATAAGATGTTTTGAACGTCCTTGACAGGGATACAAGTAGCCCTGCTGACCTTTAGTGTAAGCTCAAAAACAACAGCTGTAAACCACAGGTAAATTAGAACATGGCTTGTGTCAGTGTGATTGCAGTACCTTTGCATAATCAAATAAAAATAACAATAAAACAAAGAGCAACATTTGCTCTTTACTGTTCACCATGCAGTATTCAAGTATTGAGGCAAATGATTCTTGTGTGATAAATAACTGCTGGTGGATTTACTGGGCATTGGGCTTGGCTTCCAAAAACAGTTTATGCAGTGAATCCTTTAAAAATCAATTTCTTTTCCTAGACACAAGATTCAACATCCTTTATGCTGTGTATGAATCTTCTCAGATTCCAAAAAATCCCTTTCATGGCATATCTGGTGCTCACTATCATGAATACATGTATGTTTTTCCTCTTCCATTTCATCTTCCTGCTTGAGAAGAAAGGCATTGCATTTATGTTACAAAGCAATCTAACTAATGGCTAAATTAGTGCTATTCAGAGGATACCAACTAAGGCTAAATTTGTATTGATGTTTACAGTTTCCATTAGATTTCTAGATGACTAAAGAAACCAATTATTAAGCTGATATAATGAGACCTGATATTCTTATGTTATTCTACCATCTCAGACTGTGCTGAGAGAAGCTATCTCAAGATATGGGGGAAAAAAGAATCCACAGAAAATACATTCCCAACTGTACTAAACTCTTAGATAAATAAAACATGACTTGAGCAAGGCTATGCTGGAAGCTCAACTGCTTTCTCACGGTGGTGTCAGTCTTCATAGTGTGTTCATGGTTTGCTAGTAACTCCATTTTCAAATCTGTTCCTTTGGTTAGCTTCAGCTGGGTTTAAACTTAGAAAAACCCTAAAATAGCCTGTAAAATAAGATTATTTCTTCTTCACTTTCTTAGGAAGGGCCCCAGAGCTGCTGCTTTCTCTCTGCCCCTTTCTCTGCACCAGTGCTGAGCTGCATCTGTAAGGTTCCATACAGATGGAACAGGTTTGCCACTGTGGCTGTGGGGAGTGAATGCCTCACACATTTTCTGTGAATGTCTTTGTCTGTCATAAATTGGATCCATTTGACTTATTTGCTGGTATTTTTATTTGAAGCAATAGAAAAAATGAGGTTCTGCTAATGCACACTGGGGCTGAAAAGGACAGTTTTCAGTGAGGAGGTCTTTCGGGGATTTTCCTATTTGGAGGAATTAGGATTTGCTCAGAAACATAGGACTTCATTTCTCAGTTCCATGAAGCCATTTTGGTCTTTCATTTTGGTCAGCTTCAATTTCCCTTCCAGAGAAGCTTTAGTGGTTAAAGGATGTGATATTAAGGGTGATCAGGTGGAGGTGCCTGTAGATTTTGGAAAGTGATATGGATTTCTGCCTGGTAGTTTTCTTCTTTTCCTTCCTCTGCCTTCCAGCACGTGGATTGCAACTTCCTGGAGCGCCTGTGAGTGCCTGGAGGATAAATATTCAGTGTTGGGCACTGCAGGGATGGGATCATCTCCATCCTGGTGCCCATTCACAGGCAGAGATCCCTATGTGGATAGGTTCCCATCCCCACCATGGGCAGGTCTGAGGGAAGACCTGGGTCTGTGGAGATCTCTGGTTTTGTGCACACTGTTCATTGTGCTCCTTTGATTCAAGGGCTGCTTTGGTTTGTGTAATTTTACAAGCTACTGAAGCAGGACCTATTGATATTTAAAAAATAATTAAACCAGTCAGAGTATTGAGTATTAAAATGCTGCCTTTATGCAGTATCTACTTTTTATATTACAGCAAAAGATTTTCACTCCACTTTTGCTATTATGAATCCATTACATGTAAATGAATGAATACTATTGTTAATAACCATTTACAGCATACAGTGTTAAAGCTCCAAAGGAGCTATTAGAGTTTACTGTATGCTGTGAATATATATGAAGAACAATACACAGACCTCAGCTAAACTGTAATGAGTGCATTGACATAACATCAGCTCTGAAAAGAATCTGAGACTCCATGGCACGTGAATGGCAAAACTAAGAAATTCAAGGTCCAGAGTCCTCTTCTTTGAATCACCCAGCTCCAGTTCTGTGTGATGGGTGTCATTACTGGCAACAGGTGAGCAGTGCTGCTGGTAATGGAGTGTGCCATGATCACCTCTTGTAGTTCACTGTGTCACCTCCTGTGATGCTGGGATGGCCCCCCTGTTTGGGATATCCTGGATATCAGCATGCAAAGCATACAGGGACGTTCATAGCCTGGCTGATTTGGAATATTTTATGTAGAACAGGGCCCAGGTTTTGTGTACATAGCTGCATTTGTGTCACAAGAGTGTGATGTGTCTCTGTAGCAAAGTCAGAGATTTGGTAACACCTTCAGTATAGATGCAGATCTAAATAAGTCCAAACATGCAATAGGCTTACTTCAAACCACTGCAATATGAATTTCTTCTGCTTCTAAGACAAATCTGGAGACATTTTTTTTAGAGGTGAGATACCTTTTGAGTCTTTGTTGGTTTTTCCTAACACTCCAGAGACAAATTTTATGGCACTGTCTCATTACCAGAGTGAAACAGAGCAGCTCAGAGGGAGCAACAAGAGCTCACAAATTGCTTCAGTTCTTACATCCATTAGCCTGACCAAGGACTTCCAGTTCCCACTTTTTCAATTATATTTTGTGTTTGAGTTTATTGCTTTTGATTGCAGCATTAATCTGTTCTGGAGGAAATGTACTGAAATTCTTCATGTTCATTGACCACACTTAGGAATTACTGGAAGTGGAAACTTAAATTGCTGTCCAAAATTGGTGCTAATTTCAATACCCTTGACTTTTTACATTCATTTTTAAAACTTTTCTCCTCAGTGATGTTTTACTGACTTCCCAAAATATGAACCAGATTATTGCTAGCTGGCACAGACTTTCATGATGAAGGTCACTAAGGTCACCCTTTAATTTTAGATTCCTCTGAGCCACTTGTAGCTTCTGAAAGTTTCCCAAGAGCCAGGAGCACTATCTAACAAGCAGTTCTTGTGAAGTTAGAATCCTTGCTTTTCTGAAATGCAGGTGGAAGGCAAGTAGAAAGCAAAGTTTTGATCTTTGGAATCCAGACACAATTCTGAAAACAGAGACAGCTCCAGAGGGTAAATGTTGCCCAGAATTTTCTGACTGTCCATGGCTGTGTCCTGCAGAACTCAGTCCTGAGCTCCAGTGCCCCAGTAAAGGCAATGGTGACATTACACTGGAAGTTTCAAGAACTAATTTTCCATCACAAGGAAAATGTGAAATTCTTCCTCTCATGATGTCAAAACATGAATTAAACTGGTTAAGCCAGACAAAGGATAATAAAATGCCCATATGAATGAAAAAAAGAAGAAAAGGGAATGCCCCTCTGGTGACAGGGATGAAATTCTTTAGGTCAGAACATGAATGAAATAGAGGGGCCCTGCAGCAAAGCTTCTTTTCTGTTTGAGCATTAGTTGAAATGGAAAAGTTAACAAACTTGCCATATCAGTAATTTATTTTTAATCAATAAAACATCTTAATAGTAAATTCATAGCATGTCCATTCTGTGCATTTCTCCTCAGCTGTATTGAAGGCCATCAATTTAAACTTCTCTCTGTAGTGTGTATTTCTGGTGGAGCAGGGTGTGCTCAGACTTCCATGAAGAGTTTGTAAAGTGAACCTTTCTGACACCTACAGAGCCATCGAGGGCACTGTCAGAGACCAGCAGTG
This sequence comes from Drymodes brunneopygia, assembly GCA_013400955.1. Classification (NCBI taxonomy): domain Eukaryota; kingdom Metazoa; phylum Chordata; class Aves; order Passeriformes; family Petroicidae; genus Drymodes; species Drymodes brunneopygia. Next base: position 700,222 of record VZTZ01018416.1, read on the forward strand.
TTACCTGGTGCTGTGCTGGTACCCACAGAGTTCTGACAAGTAGCTTGCCTGACAACCTAAATAAATAAACATCATAAAACTCTCTCTTCATAGTCCATCTCTACTCCAAAAGCTGTTGCCTTTTATTTTAGTATCTGTTTTCTAAGCACGTCTCCTTTAATTAGGTCCTGTGCACTTCTCAGATTTGTTTCTTTGCCAATATTAAACAGTTTTCTGTACAGCGAGCAGATTCCAAGGCAGATGTCCAATCTTTTTGGATTTTGCTTACTGATTGTAATAAATTTATTACTTCTTCCATGCAAACATAGAGCAAAATTCTTTTGTTGAGCAACAGACCTACTCTGAGTGTCTGTAAAACCACATCAACACAGCAGCTCAGAAGCATTAGTGGTAATAATTCCCACTGGGGCATTTCCATGTATTTTACTTCAGGTTTCTGGTATTTTTTCTCTCTTCCATATCTTTGGCCAAGAATTTGGCTCAAGCTTTAACTTGGTGCTTTATGCACTGCATGCAAAAATGTTCAAGGAAACTTGTTCAGGAGACTCCTCCAACAAACTCAATCCCCAAGCCACTCACAGTTCAGAGTGTAAATCAAGTATGTATCAATAAAAAGTTAGAACTAGCAAAGGTCAGGGGTAGATTGGATTAAGTCTGGATTATTGGAGAGTAATCTTTCAACAGATTTGCTATTAGATAGACACAGAACCAGATTTTGTTTGTTTCAGATCCCAAACAACTCAGACATGCTCAGGGAAAGCCCAGAATGAGATTAGGTAGGAGGGATCAGGCTCTTGGCTGTTGTTCTGCTCTCTTTAAGAACTTCAAAAAGGAATAAGCAGAGAATAAGTACCTGATTCTATTTGAAGCTGGTGTCATCTGAAGAGAAGGGTTCCCACAGGTGCAGGCTGCACATCTGTACCTTGAAGGAATCTCTGCAGAGCCATCAGCCAGAGCTGTACCTGTCAGCTCTCTGAATTGTACCTGGTTTTTACACATTAGAAGGTCACATCCCATGTTCTTTATAAAAAGACATGTGAGAAAAAGTTCCTGAACTATTATTGAAGGGATCTATTTTTCTAAATATTCTAAATATTCTTAAATAGATAGAACTATTGTAAAGAACAGCTTCAATTTATGACTTATTTATGCATCATAAGTCCTTTCTTGTGCATCTTGAGTCTCTACTGAGTCTGTCAGACCTACTGGCCATACATGGGGTCATTCCCCATGTGTGTGCAGTGGTTTTTCTGGCTTTGTTTCCAGGCTGAAGAGGCTTTGGAGCACCACCATTCCCAGGGCCACCACTCCCCTTTGCACTGACCATACTCAAAGGGTCCATTGTGCAAACCCACAAATTCAATGAGTCTTCCTGAATGGATATAGCGACTCATGGGGCAAGCATTTGGGACCCTACTGAGCCCTAAAAGGTTGTGCTGCTGTCAGACAATTAACTTCCCAAAAGAAAGAGAATTGAAATGTGTCATTTAGGCCATTCTGTGCATTGTTTGTACATACTGGAAAGGAGGACAAAGTACATGCTCTTAACAGCTAACAGGAAGAGTATTTGTTTGTTTTCTCTTTGTCCCTGTTAAGGCACTCTCAACATGCCAGAGCTGAGAACCTTTAATTTATCACCTTCCTGTGCTTGGGGCTTTATTGCACTCATTGCTTAAGCTAATGCAGGTGGTTGTGCCCTGCTTTGCAGCTGCTCCTGGTGGTTGCAGTTTAGGTTTTTTTGCTATGCTCCTGTTTCTTAGACATAGAAATTGATGCTTCAGTTTATTTCATTTACATTAATCAGTCTTTTATCATTTTATTGCCACTTCTCTGCTGTGACTCTAAAGGAAGAACAATGTTTATTCCCTCTGCCCAGCAAGGTTTAAAACTGATTCTCTGTGCTACAATTGTTCTTTGTTTCTTTATAATGCGGCTTCATCTATTGTTTACAGTGTATTTATGAGCAGCAGAGCCTTGATGCCTTTTAGAACCAAATGCCTTCTAAATTCTTTCTAAAAGTCTCCTTGTGTTTTTGTAAAGCCCTAAGTGTCCTGGTGGTGCTCGAAAAAAAGGGTCATGGTTATGAGCACAACAGAGAGGAGGAAAACTGTCACTCTAAAAATGGTTCCTCTTACTCAGCAAATCCCCTCTCTCTGGATTTTGAGCTGTTGGATGGCAGTGACTCAGAAAGCTTCTGGTAATCTTTATTGCACCTGTTCACACTGCAAAGTCAATATAACCCTGAGGGCTTAAGCTGGATTGCACTTTGATCACACATGTTGGTATCTATAGCTCCAATCTGGAAAGGAGCTGCTGCATGAAGAGTACAATATTAATTATCAATTAAGTAATCTAGGGGCTCAGTTCTGTTTTCAGGCATTTAGGTACCTCAGGAACCAAAATCTCTTGGCATTTTCACAGCAGTGGGATTCTATAGAGAGTTTTTTGAAGACATTGATTGCAGTCATGTGGTGGAAGCTTGTAATTCACAGGGTTGGGGCTGGGTACCCCCATAACAGAAATTGTGGAGTGGTCATTAACAGGAAGGGCTATGGTTTAGATTTACATTAAATTACACTGAAGAAAGTAATACCAAGTTCCAGCCATTTCCATGCAAATAGATGAAGGGTGAAATTAAAATTTTGCTGAAAATAATATGCTAATATGGGAATTAAGGTCATTAAATGAAAGGGAGTATGAAGAAACAAAACAATCAACTTGATATTAATTTTTTTAGTACTAAAAGTTACAGCTTCAACACTCAAAGGGCTTTTCAGACATGGAATGTGAACTGTTTGCATTTTCATGAGGCCAACTTTAAAATAATGTCCTTCCTGATTAGCACAGTGAGCATCATTGCATTTAATTGGGTAATGACCTCTGCTTAGTGAATGTTATAAACTAGAGTGAAATTTGAAAAGAGGTACAATAGCAAGCTGCAGTAATCATGTTTCTATTGGTATTGCCAATTGAAGATCATGAATGATAAACATTAAACCACAACATGTAAACAGTTTTTTCCCTGCAGAATTTAGGCTCAGACTGATCACTTGTCTCTCTTAATATGATTTGTCCTGGCTATTGAAAACAAGGACTCCTCCCTCCCCCGATATCTCTTCTAATGTAATTAGCATCTAGTCAATAATGTTCAGCATTTCATTTTACCGCTTTAATTAACAAATTCAATTTGTTCAAACCGCTGTGAAAACAAATTAAAAGCCCAGTGAATAAAAACCTTAGTGCCAGAGATGCATCTAAGGTGTTCACCAACCCTTCCTCTGTTAAAAGATCATCTTCTGTGGTTTCTTTCCCCCTGTGAAGATGATGGGGATTTTCAAAACTTGGCCTGATTTTTTTTCCACCGGAACAAGTTTAGATTCATTGGGGCGGGGTTTGTCTGGATTTTTAATTCTGACAGAGATGGTTTCACACCAAATGCCAAGTCCAAGGAAGAAAGCAGGGCTGCCTGGTCATGGTGCAGATACTGTAAATGTTGAACATTTACTTTAAAGCATTTCCAGAGGTCCATCACCTTGGCTCTTGCTGTGCCTCTCCCAGTCTGCACCAACAAGTGCAAGACAAATTTTTGGTGCAAATGCAGCAGAGTCTGTACAGCCATAGCTGCCTGCATAGCAGGAGGACAGAGCTGCTGCTTTCTGCTTCAGCTTTGAGGAGGTGGAGTCTCCTGAGGCTGCAGCACTGGGTACCCATGTTGGTCTCAGCCTCTCCTGTCACCACCTGGGAAGCCACCAAGGCTGTGACAGCCTCGCTGTCCTGTATTGTTGTGCTTTCATTTTAGTCTTTTTCCCCCCCGTTTCTTTTGTAGATGACAGCATTTATTGTACAAACATTGTCAGAGCTCTGGAAAGGTTGAAACAATACAGATTGAGTTTAATAACTACTGTAAATGTCCCGCAAACTTGGTCAACAGAGCAGCATGTATTTATATGCACAATAAACACAAACACAGGCAACCCCCATACGGCTGTTTGGAGGTCGGCCTTCCCTTCCCAAAGAAGGTCACTGGCAACTGTGGGCTTCCTGCCAACATGCAGCATTTAGCTTTGCAATATTCATGCAATGGCTTTTTAATATTTACAGCTTTAGATTTGACACAGCTCTCCTTACGTATTCTGATTGCTTTGGCTTTTTCCAAGACCTTCCCGAGGTGGCTGTTTGAGAAACACATTTAAGTGAGTAAATGTTAGCCACTGAGCAGTGCTGGGGTTGGAAATTGAACCTGCTGAGGTGAGTGTCACACCTCCACCAGCCAGAGGGGCTCAGGAAAATGTTTTGGTTTGGGTTTCTTTTGCAGACCAACATGGAAGCAGTGGGCAGTGCATGCAGGCTCCCTGTGGCGCTGCTCTGTATGGCAGCTGTGCTGTGTAACACACCATGAAGTTCAGGCTGTGAGTTTTACCTCAGCTGTGCATCTACTTTGAGTGTCTCTCCTTTATTTACCCCTGTATAACCCAACTGCAATATCACAGAATCAAAGTTCACAGAGCGGTTTGGGTTGGGAGGGGTCTTAGAGATCACGGTGTTCCACCCCCTGCCATGGGCCAGGACACCTTCCACTTGACCAGTTTGCTCAAAGCCCCATCCAACCTTGCCTTGGACATTTCCAGGGGTTCAGCATCCCCAACTTCCCTGGGCAACCCATTCCAGTCTCTAAACCACTGAATATCAATATATCAATCAGATGTCTTTGAGAGATTTAGTGAAAATTGGCTAGTGGGTGCAGTGATGGTAGAGAAGACTGACAGATTAATAGGGATTTTTACATAAACTTACTTCTTCAGGACCCCAGACTGAAAAAGAACTTCAGTTTGTTGTGTTTCCCTTTGCAGTGACCTGTAGATTATTTGTTATTTCTCAGTTTGGGAATGTGTAGCCTTTACACCTCCATTGAGTTCATCTCCACTTTTATGTGCTCTGAAGTCATTACACTGCAATTGGCCATCACATTTGAATTTTTTTTTATATGATCACTCCTAGAATTGATCTAGTATTAGCTAGAACTTTACCTGTTTGTTGCTGTACAAGAAAAACTGTAGAATTTGCTGCAAGCTGAAGTCTGGAGGAAGTGAACCACTGAAACCTGATACCTTGTGATGAGCCAGAATATGAAGTGAAAAGCATGATCATGTATTAATGTAAACAAATGGATGCAAGAGTTTTCTGAGATCTTCAGATGAGGTTGTTCAGAAAATTAATGTTCATATCATCCACTCTGATTTCTCCTCAGTGGAGTCCCCAATCCCTATCTTTCATTTAAAATTGCCATGATAATATTTGGTGACACATACTGGTGGTGTTGCCTGAGCAAATCTGTGTCTGGTGATTGCCTCTCTGCTCAGTTATGTATAGCTCATGCTTCTCTGTCTCTCTCGGTTTCCTTTATTTTCTCTTCTCTTTTTTTTTTTTTTTTCCAAATGTAACCTCATGCCAAATGGTATAAATTATCCAACCATCTGTCCCCCTTCTTCAAAACCCTGAGGGAAAATAGATCTGAAGTGTAGCTCATTTTCGCCAAAAATGCCAGTTGTAATAGATCCTGACTTTTGTGTCCACTCGTCTTGTAACTCATGGGAAATCCCATAGGCTTGAATTTTTGGTAGCTATGTCAGACCCTTTAATTAGAAGGTGGCCAGTTTTGCCTCAGCTCAGTGATGGCAGCAGCTCCTGGACTTTCTGGTTTTATTCTCACCTGTGACCAGTAGAGGAGCTCCCCCTGCCTGTTACTTCTACAGCGTTTTTAAGTGGAGGAACCATTCACATTTTCCAGATATTTTCTTTGAGATTTAAATAATTTCATGTAGTTATATATCTGCCCCCCCCCCTTTAATTTTCTGTCTTGTAAAATAATAATAAGGAAACTGATTTTGCTGCATGAGTCAATTTGCAAATCAAGCAGCCTTTACATTATTTCCCTGTCTGCTGAGTTTCTGCGCCACGTTTCGCTGTCTCGCATTCGGCTTTCCCCTACTCTGTCTTTCTGACTTGTCAGCTGAAGCTGAAATGCTAATTGAAATCGAATGGGCCTGTCAACTGTGCTGCTCTCCCCCGGTGTGCTGAGCTGGTGTGTTCACAAACTGGGAGGATCCAAAGCTCAGGGAAGATGCTCTTCTTCCCCACGGCATCACCTCGTGCAATGAGCCAAACTTGTGGTCCTGTGTAAACTTCCTGTCCTGGAGACATCCTCCAAAGCCATGCCTATAAACCAATCTTCACTTAACTGCTTCCAAAATGAGTATGAGGGAAGGCAGCTGACCTTGGGACAGTTCTGAAGTCCTGGAAATTTCTTCTTTTTAGCCTGAGTCATCATTAAATGGGGAACTCATCAGCTATGCTTCCACCTTGCTCTCTAACATATTGCCTCATCTTCTGATTGAAGAGATAAAGAGAATCAGATCTGAGATTAGGAGAGCTTCAAATGTAGAGATCCTTCAAAGTTACCTAGCCCTGGTGGCATGATGATTTATATATTATCACTAGAGCTTCAGATGAGGTGAACTGAACTACGTGGTCTTCCATACCTCATACATAAAAACCTTTTATCTTTCAAAGAGATCCATATGACTCTTACACCAGTCTTCAAAATCTATACAAGATGTAAAAGAGCCCATGTTGCATTGAGGAACTTCAAGGAAGAGATAAAGCACATAATTTATTTCCCCTCATTAATAATGGTGCTCATATTAGGTGAGAGCTTTATTACTGGGATTGTAGCCAATGTTTCCTCACCCGTGTGTTAATTTTATGTAGCACTACATGAATAATACACCACCAACAGAATACTCCCAGAATTTGCTGTGGTCAGTGAGATCTGTCCTGGCTGAACCCAAGGGTCTTAATAAACCACATAATTCTGGCCCATACCCAGGATATGCATCTCAAAACCAGTTTTCATCAGTTTGAAACTAACCCGTTCACATTGCTATGCCACTGCATTTATGCCTTCAGTCATCCAGTGAAGTATTATTGCAGCTGTGCACGGGAACACACACTTAAATGATTTTGACTTTCACTTCTGTTAAGCTGGCAGTGTGATAGGTGCCCAGTCATGACAAACACAAGTCTATAAGCAAGCACAGAGAAATTTGTATGCGTTTTGGTATGTGAACCTCTGGTATCCTTTGAAAATATTTCCTTTGACTCTGTAGAAAGTAGGTTAGCTGGAACTGTTTACCTTGCTACAGAAAGAATTTCCAGATAGCAATTTTTAGTAAAACAAATTTTTAGTCATTGAGCTTATCTCAGTGTGACAGCTCTTCCATTTCAGACAGATAAAGATCTTTTCCAAAGCACTCTGGTTTGGTGGCTATCCAAGCATATGTCATTAGGCAAAAATGAAGGATAGATATTGAAATATGTATTTTAGCACTCAGGTATTTGAATTTTTTTTCCCTAAAGGGGCTGGTTTCTGAAATAAATTTTATGTTTTAACTAAGAACACATAGATATTCTTTTAGCAGAACTATTTAACCCTGGTATCCCACAGATCTGTTTTGTGTATCCCCCAGCTCCAACATGAGAACCCCTTGTCTTCCCCTCTTCTCAAGATGTGCTCCAGGAGATACTCTGGGTGGAAGAAAACAAACCATGGCTTGTCTTGAGTTTTATGTCCATGTTGGCTATCAGGTGCTGTGGCCAAAGGAAAGGTCTGGAAAATGTAGACCTTGATGCCAGAGGGACACTATGTTGGATCACTGCCTTTGCTTGCCTCCAGACTTCAGGAGGAAATTACCAATTATTGTGACTTCAGCTCTTTCAAATGTCACTGACCATCAGGTTCAAAAGCAATTTTGTATGATCTGGATTATGCCAACAGATGAACTGATAATTTTGTCTTGCCTCCACAGAAGGCCAGCCTTTCCTGTAAAGACTGTGTTTAATGCTTGCTCCAAGGGTTAATCTAGCAAGATGTGTAGAATCTGTTTGCCTTTAGTTTGCTATCTGTAAAACAAAGATAATGGTGCACCTCAAAGGTGAATTGTCAAGATTAATCCATTAATTTTTATAAAGTTACTTTCAGCTTTTGAGATAGAAGGCTCTAAAACAATGCAAAGTATTATTCATGCTATTATTATTTTATGAGTCATAACAAGACATTTCTTCCTCTTCATAAGAATTCCAATAAGATCGCCTTTCTTTGTCAAACTGAGATGATATTTTAAGTTCTCCTATCTCCTCAGAAACAAACTGCAGTTGCAGGACTTGTCTACATTTTTAAGAAAATGACTCAATGTCCATTTCCTTTTTTGTTCTTAACAGTGTTGATTTATAACTCTAATCTGACAGACACCCAAGAATTCATACCTTCCAATTACCTGTGATTTGTAATGTCAACTCAATAATCTTGCAATTTCTACAAGTTCAGGTTGATAACCACAGTGCTGAAGCTGGATAAAAATTTGTTGATTTTTTTTTTGGTCTTCCAGCTTTGGAGAGATCCATAATAATGCATTAAAAAAAAAAAAAAGGAAGAGAGAACTGATTACATCTAATTGATGTTTTATGAAGGTATCTGTTCTAATAACTTCAACCTGGTTAGGAAACATGTGTTAAATACATTAAAAAGTACAGATGCGGAGTTCCACGGGCAAGATGATCATTCCAAATCAAATGCATTAGCATAAACGCAGAAATCTTATCTTGCTGCTTTCCTAACCAGTGCCAGATTGGAGTGACTTGTAGCTATCACTCAGAGGCAGAGGAAGGTGTTAAGAACATGTTTAAATGAGAAGATGATGGCAGCTCTACAAATTTTGACAGTCAGTTTATCTGAGGCGCAAGTTCCTTGCTCTTTGTTCTTCACCAGTTCCCGAGGGGCTTGATTTTGAGAAGTGCTGAGCACTTGCAGCTTCTATTGACTTCAAGTGGAGTTTTAAGTGTTCTGCACTTGTGAAAATCATGCCCAACTGGATTAATACAAAGAGGTTTTTCTTTCAACACCGGCCAGAAATCTCTTTTCTTCCTACCTGACGTTTTCAGCAAAACACGGTTACTATTTCCTAGCAGGGAAAATTGTGTTATTCTATTATGTATTTCAGTTCCTCAGTGTCTTAGTGAATATGTGTTAGACTTTATTATGCATTTGTACCATTTCTCACAGAATCAAAGAAATAAGAGATGGAAAAGACCTGCTAGGTCAGCTGCTCCATGTCTGCAGTAGTACAGCATTGTTCCTTTCAATAAGTTTTCCTGTGTTTTGTCCTTTCTAAATACAGGACACATCTTTGGGGGTTTTTTTATAGTGACACAGGCTGCACAAGAGTTTATCTTTACTTCAAAAATAATACCTATATTTGTAAAGAAAAGAAAGAAGCGTATTTTTAATCTTCCCTGCGAATTGAGAAAGGTATTCCTTTTGATTTGACAGGCAGAGGCAGTTGCTGTCATTATAAATAGGGGTGTAAATGCAGGATGCCTTGCAGATTATATTTTGATTACAAAACCCCCAAACCCTTGATTGCATAACAGAGGAGATCTTTGTCTTTGCTCTTTTGCTGTTTCATGGCCTCTGTCTGTCATGATTTCTAGATGCTTCTCCACTTTGGCTTGTGATCAGGGAGGCAAAATACCCCAAAGAATACATTCAACAGTGTGTTTTAGTTCCACATTCAAATATATATCTTTGGCCACCTTCTTCCGGAGAAGTCATTGCAATAGACATAATGGGCCATAATTCTGCCATTAAATCCAGCCTGATGAAAGGAAGAAGTGTAGTCATCCCAATAATAAAACTGACTGCCCAGTACAATATGGGCTTTCTCCCTTCCCATCTGCATTAAATGTAATTATTGGAAGAACAATCTCTGGATGCATTTCAATAAAATACTCTCCCATAGTATTGTTTTCTAGGGCAAAATAATTTGTTGTCTGTGCTAAATGCCCTTATGAGAAAAACTGTCTTGTGAGATTTTTGTTATTTAGTGGATGAATCTCTCTGAAGTTTCCTGATATGAAGATAATATTCATGTTCTTTCAATTTTCATTGTTATATCTATTTAGGATATAGTACCTGAAAATTTCTGCTTTTATTATTATTATTAAAATGACTGACTGAAAACTGAAGGAGGAAGATAACCTTTAATTTATACTCCTTCTCAAGAAGAGGTCTTTTTATAGTTACATTCAGGTCATTTTTTTTCCTGTGGATCATCTATACTATTAAATGGGGTTTTATTCCAATTCAGGAGACACTTCATCTTTAAACCTGTGCTTATATTAACTTTTGTACATGGTTGCCCAGGCAACAATGTAATTGCATGAAACAATGGCATTCTCCTATGTACCATTTATGGCAAGTTTGCATTTGAAAAAACTTCTTGTCTTATCATCAAAGCAGAATTTGTAACCTTCTGACAGCTGAAGGAATGTTCAGGGGCCTTGATTCATATTCATTTTCCCTTGTAATTTTAATGGGTACCATCACCTTTCATTTTCAGGGTATTTCTTTCCCCCCACCCCCCATGATAGTCAGTGTCTTAAATGAAAATTCTAGAGCAAGCAAAAGAGAATGTTTAAAAAAACAGCTCCCAGAAAAGGCTGCAGGTACCATTCTCCCAGCTTGTAGCCTGTGAAATTGCCACTGTTTAATTGATCTTCTATAAGCTTATCTTTGCAGTGAGATGTACCATTATTGTGCATTAATCAGTGCCTCCAGACATTATCACTGAGGTAACCAAGAGCTAATCAAGCAAGAATGGAGCTGGCAGACGCCAGGATGTCACGGGTGCCTTGCTGTGTACGAAGTCTGTCAGAGTTTCAGCTTCCAGAGGAACCTGTTTTCACAGAGCTGCAGACTTTGTGTAACCTTGTCATAGCAATGGAAGAAGGGGCAAAGCATCCTGAATATCAAACAGTTGGGCCATGCAGGGAGCCAGAGCTCCTGGAATCCTCTGGATGGCAAAAAACAAAGTTATTCTCCACTAACAACAACAACAACAACAATGGTGCTATTTAAGAATAAACAAAATGTTGACAAGTTGATTCATTTTTAAATAGTTTTCTAGGGAAGACAATCAAGCCAAGCAGATTTATGGTGGAAAAATGTTCCAAATATATTAATCAGTCATTGCAAAGTGCCACTAGAAATTGCATTCCTGCTTTTTAATTGATTTTATTTTATACTTGCTCATCTAGAAAAAAAAAGACCCAAAACAACCACAAGCCACTGAAATTTCCTCATTGTAATTCCTGACAGCTAAATACCATATTATGAAAATAACAGAACAGAAAAACAATGGAGAGGTGTACCAGATTCATTTAATCAATTTAACTAAAACTATGCTTATTCTTGCTGAAATATCTGTGTGATGCTTTCTTGTCAGTTGACAAAATCTGTGATTTGGGATAGAATGGAGCCTAAATTGTGTAGGGAAGCAGCTGAGTCTTTGTGGCATGGGTTCTGTCATGGGAAACAAGCTCCAACTCGTGGCATGTCTGTGCTGTTTCTTTCTTGCTGCCACGTTGATGCCTCCCTGGCATCCTTCAAAAATTTCCTCCTTCAAAAACTTCCTCCTTCGTTCTTGCTGGGGGTAGTGGAGAAGCCACTCCAGAGCTGGCACCAGCACTGGTGCAGGGCTGACACCCATTCGTGGGATGTGCCCCAAAGATATCCAAGGACTTGAGACTATCATTGTGCCCCTTCCTAGATTCACTAGAAACCAGGAAATAAGAGTGAGAACAAGGCTTTTCCCTTAAATAGAGGGTAAAAAGCAGAGCCTGTGCTTGGTTACTGGAACTTCCAAGCCTGGTGTTTCTCATCCCCTTTTCTACAGCCTGAAGCAGCAGCCAGGTTTTCTTCCCACACATTTGTAACTCACTGATTTTCATGAGACTTCCAGTTGCACTGGAGGAAGAGAACTATTTCTGGCAGACATAGCAAACAAAGTCACTGCCATACAGTTTGACTTCTGCAGCTTTTTCCCTTCCGATTTTGATAAGTCACTATATTTTGCATGCTCTATTTTCTTCCCAGTTCCCAAGAAATTGTAAATTAAAGAAATACAGTGTGAAAACATTAATAAGCAGATTTTACACAGTTTTCACTCTGTAATTCCACTGACTTTTGTTGATGTGTTCCAAATATAAACAGGTAACAGATCAAAATTTGCCCACTGAATACATATACAGTGAATGTAAAACACTGAACCAAATTGCCTGCTGGCGTGCATCCATTGACAAAAAGGAGTTTTGCCAGAAGGTAGTTTGGCTCATTATAGCTAGTAATTTGAGTATTAATAAGTGGAAAAATATTACTAATCGTTGCTAAGCTTTATTGATGACATTCTCAAAACTCTTATTACTTCCCTAAGGTGAACCTGTCAGTGCTGCCTTCCACCTCTCTTGGGTTTCAGTGCATGTTCTTGATGGTTTGCACGGCCAAGGTCATTAATGAAGACATTTTCTGTTGGGTGGGAGGGAAGAATTGGTTTTGTTTAATTAAAAAACCCCATGAAATAGAAATACTGCAGAGGGATAAATGTTTCCCTTTCTGAATATAAACATCTTGGCATCACCTCACTGTTTATTTTCAAAAACTGCCTAAGTTTTGCTTCCATATTTATCTAACAGCAGGGGATCATTATCCTGTGACAAAGTTCTATTCCACTGACATTATCTCTTAATTAGAATTCATCCTTTCCTAGTTCTACGTAGTCAGCCTGTAGTTCCCACAAGTCCCATAAAGCAATGTACATTTTTGGAGGCAGAGGGAAGAGGGAAGGTCTCACAGACCATTAAGAGCTGTTTAATAAGCAGCCTGGTGTGGAGAAGGCTGCTTTTATTCTACATGGGCATAACTGTGCAGAATTGCTGATGAGGGCCAGTCCCTGCCTGCCCTTACATCACACCAAGTGACTCAGAGTGATGTGCCAGGCCAGGAAGGAGGGCACTGCTACAGAGGAGAAAATAAATTGCTTGTCTTCCTTAGGAGACAAGGAGAGGAATGGGCTCAGGGCTGTAATCACGCCACTCTTGGAAGGTTTGGTGCTGGTGGAGGTAAAGAGCAGTGCTGTGAGGTGCTCTGCAGCGCATTGGGAATGTGCTCCAGGATTGCAGTCATGAATGGCATCATTCCTATTGCCAGGGAAGGTCACTCTGCTGTCCCACGACTCCTCTTACAGAGATGAAGGCACTTGCAGCTCCTAAGGCATCTTTCCCTTCTCTCAGAAAGCGTGAGCAGCATTATTCTATGAGTCCCTTCACAACAGCAGATAAGCAACCTGACACCAGAGCTATGTGTTTGGGTGTGTGAAACAAACAAAAAAATACAATGAAAATATTAATGTAGAGATGTTAAGGCCCTTGCTCCTGCATCGTGACTTGTGGTAGTCTATTGCAGTTACTTGCAGCACCACTGAAAACATTTCCATGTTTGAGCAGAGAGCACTGAGTGAGAATACTAAAGCAGAAATCGCAAATAGAAATTCACAGCTCTATTTCCGTGTCCTCTGTTTTGGTGGGCAGAGATGTGAGTAGTCCTTCCCACTGGTGTGTGGACACACTGCATCTCCTGAACTAATTAGCATCTCATATCCTGGGTGTGCCTGGATAAGTGAGAGCTGCAAAGCTTGGCAAAGGTGATGGAACACTCAGCAGCTGCTGTACAGTGTCTTTACATAGTGCATTGCAACAAAAATCACAGCAAACAGGCAAAAATTTTTGAAAAACAATGGTTATCCACAGGGTGGTAAGAATAGTGCCTGCTACGGGAGTAGCACCATGAAAAAATCCACTGTGAAACTCTTAGACACCAGGTGCAACAGAGACCAAAAATATAGAAACATTCCCCAAAGATCAGCTCCTTGAATGCCTATAAAGAAAAGCTAGAGTTCTAATTGCCTAACAAGTTTCCCATAATATTAAAGCATATGCTTCAGCATTAAATTATTTCATTTTAGCAATTGCAAGGAGACCAAAGGGAGTAACCTTACAGCTGTGTGCAGCAAGGCTGTGGGGCTTTTTCACATTTTCTTCTGAAATACAAGCTATTAGACATTGTTAAGGAAAGAACAATGGGGAAGATAGGTCCATGAGATTCATTAATTGTGGCAATTCCTAAGCTGGCATGATTTTTTGAAATGGTTTCCTGATAATGTTTTGCTATGAAGTAGCTCAGGAGGATAAAAGAAATTTCCCTTAAGAGTCCGTAGTCTGTAAATTAGCCCATGTACAATTTCATTTAATGTTTTAAAGTGATTTTCCCAGTTCTGCTTTTCACATTATTGTCATCTTCACTTAGACCCTGTAAACTTGCTCAGATGTTCAAGCTCCCTCTCTGTCCAGAGATGCAAAAAAGAAAAACCACATAAGAGACAAAAGCAAATTCTCCAGGTTTATTACATCCAGGACATGGCGTCTAATTGAAAAGTTTGCTAAATTTATTTAATGATGTGGTGCTACTGAGAGCTGTTGTAACTTCATTGCATTGAATTTTGCAATATGATACTCCATTGTCAAATATTTCCTTTATCCTCATTAAGGCTATGATTCATGGTAACATTACATCATTTAGACAAGTTCCTGGAGCAGTGTTTTATTATTATTTGTTAATTTATGAAGCATAATTTCACTGCATCATCATACTTTATAACAATGAGGAAGGATAGAATATTAAACAACAAAATGCATCAGATACTTAGGGATAAGTCAGTTTATAGGAGACAGCATGTGTGGGGAGACAAAGGAGATGGATTACACGCCGTTCAGGAGCATCTGACAGTTTTCCTAAATGGAGTCTCTCCTTTCACATGGGCTCACATTCCTTTCAGCTCTTTGTCACTGTGTTGCTAGGTATTTAACGTGAGGGTTTGCGTTTCTTGCAGAATCCTTTGATTCTGCAGACTTCAAGGAGTCTTCAGCCATCCTGGCTCTTTTCTGTGGCTCACAGAATCACAGAATAATGGAAGGGTTTGGGTAGGAAGAGCCCTTAAAGCTCAGCTGACCCCAAGCCCCCTGCCATGGGCAGGGGTGGCATTCACTGGATCAGGATTCTCAGGGCTTGGTCCAGCCTGGCCTTGAAGCCTGAACTCGACTTCTGCTCACCAGAGGATCTCTGCTGGACCATCCAAATTAACCCCCAGCTGTAGGCTGGGCCTGGTCTCAGTTTGGCAGGGTGAAAATGTTGGATGGGGAGAGAAAGATCAGTGAGATTTGTGGCACAGGAATGTGCTGCTCCTCCTCTGGTGTGACTGATGTGACTGGAAAAGGCAGGGCCCTCCAAGTTCCTGATGGAGACACTCCTGGGAAGCCTAAAAATCCTCTGCCAATTCTTTATTTTGTGGATGAGGAAGCAGTTTGGAGTGCAAAACCATTTAGCAAAATTTTGGTGCCTTTTCTGTGATTCCTGAAGGAAGGTATGAATTTCCTGACTGCAAATAGAGAGGAAGTCACTTGCCCTCCTCTGCATGTGTCTCTCTCTATTTTCTCACTGAATTTAAATCAAGATATATTTTTGAAGGAACACGATTACAGAACAATGTGCAACTTGGTTAATTTTTTGTTAATAAAAATCTTACAAATAGAAGGAACCAGCTGATTTGAACCTAAACACCTCAGTGTCATAGAAATCTTCATATTAAATTCACAAACTGAAAATATTTATTCAAACAATAAATAAAATAGCACAGAAATGGTTCTCATGTATGGAAACTTAATGGATCTTCCAAAAAAAGAGCTGTACTAGCTTCGATCTTGTATGATGCATTTTCCTTTTATTTAAGAGAAGGAAATCTAAGTTTCTCAGCGAGTATCGAGGTCTGTGACTGTGTATTCATCACACAATGCCAAACAGCAAAGTGCTTACAAAAAGTACTGCACTGAACATAGTGATATTTGTCTCCTTTCAAACACTGGCTGCTCCTAAATTCTTCCAATTCCATTTGTTATGAAAGAGAAGTATTAAAAGCCCAGATTTTTTTTTTTCTGTTTTCAAGTTCCCCATTAATGGTCATTATTTTCCTGCTTTTGTCCTTTTTTTCCCCCTTGCAATTTTGCTGTGAGTGATTCTCTCTGTCATCTTGCCGTAAATTGATTAATACTGCCCACTGATGCAGTGCACCACATGGCTAATATATCAGTTAAATGGAAACAGCAAACACCACCTGCTCCTTCAGGCAAATGGCACTTTGGAAAATGGAATGTGTAATCAATAGAATTAAACCTTAAGCAAAGCACTGCAAACAAATCCAGGGGCAAGGTCTTCCTAAGTCTGTGGTATGGAAGGTTTCTCCTTTTTTTTTTTCCTTTTTTCTTTCTTTTTTTAAATTATCTCTTTGGCTTCCTTTCAGTTTATCAATTATTCTCCATGTGATATACAGTATTATCACTATAACTGCTGTCATACAGTTTGATGCTGCTTGGATCAAAGGTGATTATTCTTGTATGAGAAGTTTTAGATGGGTCTGCTTCCCATTGTGTGTTGGAGATACACAGGACCTATTCTTGTCAATGGCAGTGATAGGTAATAGGATAAATCCTTCCCATTGATGGTGAGATAAATGTTGCTTGAATTTAACTTTCAAATCTGCTAGAGGCTGCTTAGCATTAAGGCATTTTCCTCGTTGTGAGCACTTTAAAGATTAAGGATTTGAAGAGCAGATGCAAAAGACACACAGAAGCTTTCAGCTGATGTTAGAATGATCTTCCCCTAATGAATATTTTTTAGAAACAGCAGCACTGCTCAGCTTTACTTCCCCAATGGAAGAGTGAAATTTTAAGATGGTTTTTCACAGAGGAAGGCAATAAATACAGAGAACAAAATAAGAACTTGTGCAATTTGCACACAAGGGGAGAAAAGGGTAATCTGTGCCCGAGATCATTTGAAAGTAACATTAAGCTCCTTTGGGAAGGTGAATCATCACTTGGGAGACTTTAGGCTGCCTAACAGTGTCTAATAACTGTTTTAGTTCAGCAAAGAAAGAAGGAAGACGAACTCTGCCCTTGTGGGTACCCTCCCACAGGTCAGAGGAGGCTCCCAGCACACCTTCCACATCCCAGCAGTGCCAGTGCCTGCGGACACTTCATAAACCTGTAGATGAAAGCTCCTCTCATCCCATATTCCACACCTGCAAATTGCTGCCCTTGACGGAGCTGTGTTTGTTCAGAGATGCATTTTGTCTGGGACAGAGCCTGTCAAAACCGCGAGTCAGGCCGATCATTAGCGCGCACCGCCCGACGAACAAGGAGCCAGCTCCAGCCTCATGAAAATAGCCCAGGTCTATCTCACGCCTGCCTCTAACAACTCACAGCAGACTCCATTCTCTGTTTGTGGTGCAGCAGTAATTACGTTCTCGCTGGCAGCGTGTCGGGTTTGGTTGCCAGGGCCCAAGCACCGTGTAGCAAGTGTTTTGGTAATGAATAAAGACGGCAATCAGCAGCAACCTGAGAGCTCGCTGAATGAGACAATCTGGCGGGCACTGAGGGGGTCCTGCTGGCTCGCTCAGATGGGCAGCAGGCAGGGATGAGATAATTGATAGGAAAGGGTAATGAAAGGAAAGGAAGTGGGGGGAGGGAGGGGGAGGAGAGAACAGATTTAGAAAATAGACAAAGACTTTGACCTTAAAGCTAATAGGCTACTTAGGATATTATTTTATAAAGACTGGGATAAAATGAGCTGGCAGCTGAATGTCAGCGTAAAATAATCCTTTGTGTGTGTGTGTGTGTGTGCACACAGGTACATGTGATGGGCTGGGGAGGCAGGAAATCCCCGTGTGCAGATCTCAGATGATTTCTAGGAAATAACAGAAGCGACAGGAATGGTTATTCCATGGGATCCATAGGACTGCGGTGTCCTCTTACCTACACAGCCCTGCCAGGACATTTTGAAATCAGGGAGAAATTCAAGGTGATGGAAAGATACGACCTAGACAAATGCATGTAAATATGGAAGGGTTTCATATTTCAGAAAATTGAGTCCTCATTTGAGACATCTTGCATTCAATTGAAAGAGTTTCACAGATTTTTAAAGACCTTGGACTATCCTTACTTTGGGAATCATGAAGCTATTTGTCTTGCCATCATCAAAATTATGAAAACCCTATAAAAATTCCCAGCACATTTTCAATTGTATGACCTGAAAAAGGAGAGATTTTAAGAGTAACAAATGAAGTTGTATACACCTTCCTTTGCAAATAAATATTTTTCTTAGGCTGAGCTCTTGCAATATAATTATTCATTTAGCCTTCACTGGCATGGCAAAAAAATAATAGTAGCCAGAAAAAATCCATAGTCACAGAAATCAAACTCCTCCCAAGACACAAGAGACAGATTTGTTTTTCGAGAGCTCTTTCCCTGTAATTTTGCATCCTCCTGACATCAGGCATGCTTCCTCCCAGCCTTGTGGGCATAGGAAAAAATCACATTTTTGCATTGTTGTTTCATGATAGATAGATGGATAGATAGATAGATAGATAGATGGATAGATAGATAGACAAATATTTTAAGAATGGGCACAAATGTTCAAGGAAGACAAGGTAAAAGATGGCAATCTGAACCAAGTGGAAATATTTTATACTTCATAATAGGGCTCTGTTTTCATCCTCTTTCATACTTTAGGCATACAGTTTTGCTTAATATTGACAAGCCTGTCAGAGCCAGGCCCTTGAAGGTTTCCTCTTCAGCAATCTGTTTCCTTGTTTGTTTGTTTATTTTTCTTGTTGAAACACATTATGGGTTTTAACACAGGTCATCTTCCCTAGATACTCAGGTAAGATTCCAGGAAGGTTTTTGATAGTTTACTGGCTGTTAAATAATGCAGGAATGTGGGATTTGCTGTGTCACGAGGACTGGAATCTCTTCAGGTGTGATAATTCAGATCATCCTGATCTGAGGTAGCGCTTTGATTGGAAACCTCGGAATAGGACATGGATTTCAAAGGGCATATTCCTGGTGATTCAGTTACTAATGCTCCTCTTGTGAACTTACTCTAAAAAAGTTGTTACAAAGTGTGCAGCTGTGCTGGATGTTCTTGGCTTTGGACAGAAGGAAGCAGCACTTCAGGATGTTTGCTATTGAAAATGTACTATGCTGGTGAGAACTTACCCCCAAATGCAGCTTTTCCCTGCCCAAATTTCAAACACAAATGGTATTCTTCACTTTCTGGGATTCTGAAAAATTTCATGCTGTGCTGCTGTGTAGAGTTCATCAGTGCACTGCTTTCTCAGAAATATGGGAACATGTTAGTGATAAAAGAAATTACTCCATGTAGAGTTTTACAAAGTGCTCTGGGATCCTTTTGATAAAAGATATTATATCAGACATTATGATAGGTACTACTTATTAATACCTGTCATATTGTGACTTTCTCAATCACTTTTATTCTGCTTGGAGCACTCTCAGGAAACTGTGTTTTACCCAATTTACCATAATTGTGATGTGACCCATATTGTACCCTTCTCCTTCCCAAGACCTTTGGAAATATATTATAGATGCTCTCCGTGACCTTTCCTAAAAGCTTTTTAATTGAAATGTTGTCATGCAGCTTCCATATTTAAGGTAATTTCCTATTTTGATGGCCTTCAAGCACAAGCTGAAGGAATATTGCAAAGAGGGAGGAGGGTAATGGAGTTGGTTTTTATGTGGGCCCCATTTAGTGCTTTGCTGGGCCTGTCAGAATGCTGCATGGTATAAGACACAAGGCAGATTCATCTCCAGCTTTTAGTTTTACCAAATAAATACCAAGGTGCAAAGACTTCCTGCAAACTCAAGTTATACACAGAGAGATGGCTTGTTGCAATACAGTATCATAAAGTGTACTTGCTTTTACTGCTCCATCTTTTGCTCCCTGGAGTGTAGGAGAGGTTGTGACAGGACTTCTGTATTATTAATTTTGTAACTCTCACCTTGGTTGGCATTTGTGCAGTGCTCAGCATAAAATGGTCCTCTTTTCTTGTTAGGACATTATGGTACCTTAAATTATTATTGTTAAAAACTGTAATTTTTTTGGCTTGGAAAAATTAGTTTTATGACTTGATAAAAATTATTGTCCAAATGTTTATATCTGGTTGACTGAATGCCTGTGGGGAGGTTTTTGATCTCTGCAAACGCTTATGTTACAATCTTGTAATCTTTAAGGTAGTTCAAATATATTTTCTTAAGAATGTGGATCCAAAAATATAAGCCAGAGCTCTAGATTGGGTAAGTCATATTCAAACAAAGGAGACAAAGCTACATATTTAGCAGTGGCTTTATTTCAAAATAAATATCCAAGCCCATTTCCTTTTGTACATAACACAGAGGACTATAAAAATCAGCACAGTAAGCAGGCAAAAGAGTGCTTCCCCCCTTTTCTGTAGGCAGGGATTTGTTAGATAGTAAATTTTGATATTGTTCCATCACAAGAAAAGTCAGACCATCATGGAATTCAGAAAATAATGTTATTTATTATAGTAGGGCAAAATGCTGTTTTACAGTCCAGAACTGAATTTATTCATGGTGCAGCTTTTGTTGTGCTGGGGTTTCCAACAGTTTCATCTCATGACCTTCCACAGGTGAAGAACCACAGAATATGCAGAAAAGATCAGTCACTGCAGATAAAAAATTCTGCAGCGTTGCTTGGACAAAAGAATTATTCATTGGGCCAGATTCTCTGTCGTGTAGTTTTCCTTAGCTATATTGAGTTCATTGACTGGTTTTTATTGACCTTATTTCTTTGACTTCATCATGGGTATTCTGATTTACATCAGCTCAGGATCTGGCTCTTGGTACTTAATTCACACAGTAAATTTCAGAAAGTCTTTTGAAATGGAATCTGCAGCGTAGTTAATGAGAGCTGATGCCCAATGTTGGATCCTTTCCCAACAGCCTGTTATGTGGCACTAAACATTATGGGCCAAGTACTGATTTCACATTTTTACGCCAAATTCCTATTGACCCCGACAGGAGCTTCGTGTGAGAAATGATAGCAGGATATATCCTGTTATTTCCTGAGAAGGTCAGTGTTCTGATAAAAGTGGATGAAGCTGTCTTTTTCATAGCTGTCAAGTGACTTGGCTTAATGCAGTGATGGAATCTCACCATGATAACAGAAAGCTGGCATGCCTGCCTTGGTGCACCACATTGTAGCTGACCGTGAGCCCTTGTCCTTGCTTTATGGGATGGCTGAAATTCAGACCTTCTGAATGAGATATTAGTTACTGGAAGGGTGAGCAGCTCCAGTCAGAGGAAAATGTATGCCTCTCATGCCAACGTGTGTTAACCGTTTATATTTATAGTTGTATTAATTCTTTGCTGAGTTTTTACTCCTGTGTCTCATGTTCTGTGCATGATGAAGGAAACCCTCGAGTAGATTTTTGGATCTCAGGTAACAGTAGCATAATAATTACAATTCAGACACTGAACAGCATTAGCTGACAGAGAAAAATCAATCCATTGCTAGTCACTCAACATTTGTTCTACCTCTGGCAAAGAATAAGTAGAATACCCTCTGAATTTGCTATAGCAGTTATTTACCATATTACAGTTTTGTGGCACCTCCACTTTCAGTCTGTGAGTTTTATCTGCCTCTTGATCTCCCAATTTGCTTTCAGTGTGCTTGGATAATGCTGTTAAGATTGTTTTGTGTTATCATGCAAGGAGACTGCTTGTCCACATAAACCACCAGAGGAGGGTAGAAGAATATAAAATCAGAGCCATAAAAAGATTTTCTGCCCCTGTCTCCCCTGCAGGGTGGCTCATTGTGCTGCTCCAAGCTGGAAGAGCACTACCCCCTCTAACTGTAGCTGCCAAGTGCAGCTTGAACTCCTTGGATGTCTCTCTCCTTTCTTCATTCCCAGGCTGTCCATTTTCCCTTCCAGCTGCCAGGCTCTCAGCCCCTGAGCCTGCACTCAGTGCTCCTTCTCCCTGCTGCTGTGGATCTGCAGTCTGGCCTCTTGCCTCAGTGGGTGAAGGCTCAGACACCTCTGTCCCCATTTGGTGTCTTTTTGGCCCAGTCTTTATCATGACTCTGTATAAAAGCCTGGGTTTTTTTCCAAACCACTTTTTCAAGCAACTTTTTCAAGGACTCTGATGCATTTCCTATGTTCCTTCTAAAGGGGTTTGGTCTTGCTTGAAGCTGAAGTCATTTCTCCTTTCCACCTGTCCCTTGCATATTAAAAGACAGAAGGATGCATTCCCAGCAGCTGCCCAAATCCTGTTTGGGGCAGAAGATTCAGGTGCCTTTGTCCTGATGGTTCTTGGTAGCCTTTAGTTTGTACTTCAGCTTCTAAAATTCTGTGTCAAGGGAATCCTTCACATGAGCTCTGGGGAGAAAGACACATATGTGGGGAAAGGTGTGTAGGGTGCCTTCTGTGACATTTAAAATTCTTTCCTTTTCTTAGCAAAACTCAAAAGGAGCTTGCTGCTCTGTATCTTGTTACCCAGCAAGACAGAAAAGGCTAGTAACTATCATTTTAACTCTTTTTTTTTAAAGAATGCATTTTGGGATGCCACAGATCACTTCTGGGCAAAAATATCATTAATCTCAGTATCTCAGTTTGAGAACTGGAGAAGTGATGGCCAGTTTTTTATTATTGTCTCCTGAACAGAACTGACACTATTTGCTGTTATGTGTGTGAACAGCTGGCACATGCTATGAGCACAACTTCCCTAAAGTGGGTGGTGGGTGAGAAACATATATATATNTGGCTAAAGGGGGAACCTTCCCCTGTTACCATTGAGGAATGGAAGAAGGCAGGTGAGTTTAGGTTGGTTTTGTCCCTCATTTTCACTGATGATCCAATTTCCTTTGCATGCTTTGGCTTTCTTTACAGAATAAAGAGTTTTCTTTAGAGAAAACTGGTGTAAAATGGGAGTAGATATTGTTAGTGAGCTGTGATAGCTACTGGCTGTGTGGTTTGGATTAAGGTATTGGCCTGCCTCTGCAGATGTCTACAGCCCTAACTGATCCTTTTTTTAGCATTTTGCTGAGATTTGCTCTGAGCTAGGAGCTTGATCTGGGGCTTTCTCGGTAATCAGTGAAGAAAAAGGCACTTCCATAGTGAATTTGATCTTAGGTTGGCTCAAATGCTTTCTGGAGGTGTCTGTCTCTCTCCCTTAGCTGTTTAGGTTGCTTAGGGTAACTTAACTCCTAAATAAGGTGCTTCAATTCACTTACAAAGGAGTGTGACCTCCTTAACCTAATCCAGAGATGAGTGGATCTAAAGCAGTGTAAAAGGGAGGGTGCCAGGTTTTCTTTCCTGGACAGGAACCCTGATTTTGGGAAGTACTTCTGAAGTACTCTGGACTTTATTTTCCCCTTTGAGCTGTGTGCTGTAAGGCTGTAATGTCCCAGGCTTTCTTAGGAAGAGGAGAATGGCATGGGTGTTTGAGGAGTGGTCCTGTTTGGGTAAGACTTGATTTCTGACAAGTCTTGCATTGCTTTATTATTTTACAAGAAGGCTGCTGAAGTGAACAGCACAGAGCCTTCTGTACAGGCTTCCTTTTTGGGAAACAATGATCCCATCAGATTGCCAGCATGACTCATGCTGGGTGTTTGAATCATTTTTATTGCACTGCTGATGATGGCTTGGAAAAGTCAAGTTTTGGTCATCAATTCATTC
Source organism: Drymodes brunneopygia (assembly GCA_013400955.1). Classification (NCBI taxonomy): domain Eukaryota; kingdom Metazoa; phylum Chordata; class Aves; order Passeriformes; family Petroicidae; genus Drymodes; species Drymodes brunneopygia. Next base: position 723,771 of record VZTZ01018416.1, read on the forward strand.
TACATCTTTTATATTGACTGACTCTTGTATATCAGAAACATGGTCAGTTAGACATTTTTATGAGTCCAAGGAAGGATGTTCTGTGTAAATAACATATAGTCAAGAATAAAAAGCCAAATGTGCACGTAGGACCTGATAATGTGAAAGTATGAAGGCCTTAAAGCTGTATTTTTTTTGTAGTATATTAAATCAGAGAACTAGATAAAGAGATTGCTCAGCTGACAGAAATAAATATTATGTTAAAGGATTGAAAAGTTTGAATATTACACAGAGCCACCTAGGTTCTGAAAGAACCAAGAACAGACCATTTCAGGGGAAAGAAGTATTTAAAAGCCCACCAAAAAACCCCAAACTCAAGTAGCAAACCTCCCCTTTCCCTTTCTCTGTTTCTTTTCTGTCCTGAATTGTTTTCCAAATATTTCCATCCTGGTTGTACAGAAGGTCGGGGTGGAAAGGCAGGGAATCAATTATATTATTTTAAAGGAGGTTTTTAATAGCCTGGCAATGGTTATACTGCTTAGGCAGCAGCATAGCTTTGCTGTAGTTATCCCTAGGACTTATTTTTCACTTTATAGCTCTTTCTTTGCCCACATTGCAACTATTTAACACCTCTCTCTACAAGTCTCCCACCTGATTTCTTTTATAAGTCTCAGCTACCCTTTACAACTTACATTTTCTTTACCTTGAAGCCTCTGCTGAGAGGGTTTGAGAATATCAGGCAAATATGGTTTTGGGAGCTGAGAGAAAATAGAAAGAGTGATTTCGCCCCACAAGTTTTGCAGATGCTGGGTGACCTGTCAGGGATGCAGGGCCAAGGGGCCTCGGTGTGGGCTGAGCACCAGGAGAGCTAATGGGGGCACTGATGAAGTTTTTCTTCCCCCATCACTATTCTGATTTACAACTAATCCTATTTAGAAGCAGAAATTTGTGGGTTTAGACCTGAAAGATGACATTGATTCTTTTGCAAAAGGATGCTAAACTACGTTCTCTTTAAACACACCAAATACCTATATATAAATACAATATTTGAGGCTTTTAATCTCAACATAAGCTAAATATCAGAATGTTTGCACTTCCCAATGAAGAGGTTTTTTTCCACTTTGGCTGTACTTTAACCACTACATTAGACTGTGTTTTAAAATCTCAGTAACAAGCCTCAAGAAATGCTCCAAGAAAACCCTGCAGTAGAGTCTGAGTGTGTTTATCTCATTTCACATTAGTTAAGGGTAAGGCTTGATGTAGTCCCATTATAATCAGTGGGACTACTCCCATTAGTATGGCAAGCAGGATTTGGCCCTTTGTTTGTGATTACACATTCTCTGCCTGGTCTGTTAGACTGAAGGGTATAATAAAATTAAACTATTGGATTAGAATGGTAATTTCAAAACACAAATCAGCAAGGGAACATGATTACATTTGCTTTTGGAGGATAAAGAGAAACATTCCTATTTCTCTCTTGGTGTATCTAGGCTGCCTAATGGAAGCAATTGTGTGTATCCAGAACAAGAATGTGAAAAACTGCAGAAATATGGAGAGACAAATGAGCTTCTAAAAAGAAGGAAAAAAAAAAAACCCCACAAATTCTTCTGAATCTTCTTGATGTGTAAATCAGCAAACATTTCTGAAAGCTACCAAATCATTAAGGGCTGCCCCTGAACAGATTTTATCTGTACAGGGCTAAGAATAGCTTTTCTGTATAAATAGCCCTCTTTATCTGAAATAGAAGTCACCTTTTTCTTTTCTTGATGATCTAGGATGGTGCCTATAACATGATGTGCTCTGGAAGGGGAAATGACTTCCAGTTTCATTTGGTGTTAGGAACTTTAAAGTTTATCCATCCCTGTTTTCCTCCAGGAGATGATGAGAGCATGGTTTGCAAAACAAATGCCCTCATTGAGCAGTTTGCTGTTAAACCTGGTGTTCAGTGCTAAGAGCTGGCTTCCACAGGGCATCTTGGAAATTATTGAAAATTGCCTTATTGAATTATGCACATTTTGGATCCATCTCCCAGCAATTTGCATTTCAGCTTCTACAAAATTCTTTGAAACATAACAAATTAAGCTTCTGTGTTTTCTGTCAGGATAAATAGCATAAACCTCATCTGACAGACAAGCAGAACTAAGGCCACAAATGATTCATGCTCTCCCATCTGCACTTGGGTATCCACCACCCTTTCAGCCCTAGGAAAACCATTTTCCCATTGCATTTCTGGTTTTTCCTCTCACCACTGGTCCCTGACACTTCAGATTCTTTTGCTCTGTAATAGACTCCAGTATCCTTTCTCTGTAACCCCCTAAAAACATGTCACATTGCATTTTTTGCTCAACTTATCTCTTTTTATTTTTAAACCCACTGTGTAAAGGTGCAATCTGCACATCTTTCAGAGCACATTCACTTTTGCAGAGCAATACAGAAACATCAGAAAGGCCCTGCTGAGGCAGGCAGGGGTCTGTCTGACTCGGGGCACTGTTTCCCACTGTGGCAGCAAGAGATGCTCAATAAAGAGGGTGGATCAGGCTGGCCACTGCCTGCAGTCCCTTCCCTTCTCAACCTCTCAGCAGCCACCAGCATTGCATTAGGGGCATTAAAAAATACATCCTCACCTATTCAGTTTAGGATCTGTTTGTGGACTGGATGTCCCTGGAGTTCTCTTTAAACTTGCCAGTGCTGTCTGTGTCCATGGTCTCCCACAGCTGCAAATTCCAGAATTTCAGTGCCTACTGTTTAAACACTGTAATTCTGTCTGGTTTAACCCTGTGTTTCACTAGTTTCAGTAACAATAATGGCACCTAGTTTTAACTGGGAGATTTAGTGAGAAACAACTCTGTTTTCTGATTCCATATCACCCACAAGCTCCAGGACTTTGGAAACCTCTATCCCATCTTACAGACTTCTCTACAAGCTGAAAAATATCAGCATTTTCAAAATCTCCTCATTAGGCAGCTTCTTCATCATCTTACTTGTTTGTAACCCTTCTCTCTGCCCTCTCTGCATCTGCTATGTCATAGATTCATAGAAATGTAGAATCACAGAATGATTTGGGTTGGAAGGGACCTTTAAAAGCCATCTAGTCCAACACCCTGCCATGAATGGGGAGATCTTCAGCTGGATCAAGCTGTTTGGAGCCCTGTCCAACCTCACCCTGGTTGTTTCCAGGGATGGAGCATCCATGACCTCTGTGGGCAACTTGTGTTGGTGTTTTACCACCCTCACTGTAAAAAATGTCATCCTTATATCTAGTCAGAATTGATTTTTATTTTTTTGTAGTTACAATCTATTCCCTTTTGGTTTCCCCCTTGTCCTGTTGTTACCAGCCCTGCCAAAAAGTCTGTCCCCATCTTTCCTATAGGCCCCCAGTAAGAACTGAAAGACCACAACAAAATCCCAGCAGGGCTTTCACTTCTCCAGGCTGACCAACATCAGCTCTCTCAGCCTTTCCTCGCAGGAGAGGAGATCCATTCCCCTGATCATCTTTGTGTTCTTCTCAGCCTGGCCCACGTCCTCCTCATGTCCCAGATCTGGATGCAGAACTCCACATGTCCTTCCTAGAATGCAAGAACTAAAGACAGGATTCAAAACATTCATGCTCACAAGGGTGTGCATAGCAGTAAAATCATTCTGGCTTGTATGCAACAGCTTTCCTGGTGGTTCCCAACATCCTGTAGGGGATTTTTTGGCTGCCATTGTAGCAAGTACAAGCGGGCAGTGAATATTTGACATGTTTTTTTTCTTAACATGGAGGGGGAGGAATGGAAAGACGTAGTTTACTTAAGCTTTAAATTTTTCAGGATGGAGTCTTTAAATAATCATTTGAACACAAGCTACAAACTGAGCCATTTGACATTTTTCTAGTTTTTTTACAGGTCACGGATTTTTCTCTGCTCACAGTTTAAGAAAGCAACAGAAATGTAGTTCCAATGGTGATTAGGATGGTTTATGGTTCATGCCAGAGGTTTATGGGTAGGAATGTCCAATACAGTAGGTTATCTTTAGTCTGCCTAAAGCAGCTTCTGTGTGGTTTATTCTTGTTGTTTTTCAAATTAACTGGTACTGAAATGGGACCGAGATTTAAGAAAGCGAGCAGAGAACAGGTAGGAAATGTCTACTCCATTAAAATGATACTCAAATATTTTAAACACTCTGTCATTCTAGTGGCCTATGGAAGGCATATCAAACTCCTTGCAGGCTAAATGAAATGATAAATATCTTCCCTTTGCCTGATCAGCTTGCAGCTGTTGCAGCCTTTCGGTGATTTACTTCCAACACAAGGTGTTGTAAGGCAGACAGACACAGTGAGGACTGTAGGATTAACCAGAGGTGAGGGTGGAGCAAAGGGGACCCTGCACCAGCCCTTCCCCAGACCCAGAGTGTCCAGGAGGTGCCCCTGGACACAGGGACTTGCCTGGAGAGGCAAGAAGGGTTCTGAGCTCCTTTGCAGAGAACTGACATTCCCACAGCAAATGGAAATCTTGTTTTGCTTCATTGCTGGGAGCCCTGAATAATTTGCTCGTGGTTCTTGCCTGACCTAAGCAAGCAGGATTAGGTGCAGAATAAACACAGACCAAAAAGACAAAATGTTGTCTCTCAGTAGTTGACAGGGCATGTTAAATGGGATGATCATATTTTTCAACCTCTCAGATAACTGATATCAGAATTGCCCAGAGATCCACATTTTACCCTAATGGAGCTGTACATGTACTAAGGAGGATAGGGAGTTGGCTAGAAAAGAGTATTCCAATCTCTGTTCAACATTGAGTAAAGTTTATGACAATTTTTTAATATAAAGAATGCTGAAAGTACCTTTTAATAATCTAATATGTTGCTAAGAAAATAAAAGAGGACTATTCAAAAATATATTTATTCTCATGGCAACCCCTTTGAGACTGTCAATTGTGCTCAGGTGAATCTGTATAACAAAGACAAAAAATTCTCTCCCCTACTTGCTAACAACTCCCAGTGATATCCATCCTTCAATTTCTTTGTCACTAAGAGAAGTAGGTAGTTAGTAATTAAACGCATTGAAAGAAGAAAATGAACAGAAAATATTAATTAAGGATTAGGTGAAGCTTGCTTAAGTGAACACATGCAAATAGTGTGGGAAGAAAATCTGTAGTTGCTATACAGAAAACGACCTACAGAGTTTGCTCTGCTAAAGACTCACAAGGAATCATGATGAAGGAAGTGAACACAGCCTTGAGAAACTGGTGGGGTTTGTTGCCATTAGGTCTCTGGAATTTACAGTAATATCTTTTTAAACACAGAGTGCTGAACTTACGTTTCCATGCCCTGTGTTAGGTTGGAAAGAAAATGAAAAGAGAGCTTGAGAGTCCTTTAAAACCATATTGGGACAACATTTTGGTGTTGTATGAAACAGCAATTCAAGCAAAGGCAACTGATTCAAACAAGAGATAAACCAGCCTTACCTTGCTATAACCCACAGCATTCCTTAAGTCCTTCTGGAAAGAGAGCCAATAGTAAAGGAAATAATTTTCTTTTTATGACACCTGGTATAGACAAATTTAAAAATCTCACAGTAAGAGCCTATCTGCAAAATCCTCACATTTCAGGAAGTTTCAACGAAGGCAATGCCCTCTGAACCAGGAGGGGGTGGTTAGAGGCAGGATGAGGCACTACCTTATGCTCATCTACACAAAAAAATTTAATTGCTCAGCTCCATCTGACAAACAGAGCTGGATATGAAAACTGCCACCATACTTCAGTCCAGCAAGGCACCAGTGGAGTTAATGCATTTCAGCTGCATAAACTGCAAATATATATAACATGGCATGTATAGAAAGGCCACTGAATCTTTAAAGGGAAACAGGCAGAGCTAATAGGTTTCTTTGAATATAAACATCAGTATATATTTTTGTGACTCAACTCAGCATATTCTATATGGGTTGTAATTTTAAAATTAGTGGTTGAAGGGAGAGATAAGCACCATCAATAAATTAAACTGTAACCCAGCGGTTTAGTCATGAAAGGTTAAAATAAACTTGCTTGATTGATTATGAATTTTAAACAGTTTTTCTTCAATGTAATCAGTGCTCTACCAATGTCATTGCTCATTAAAGAAAAGATTTTCATTCCAACATTTGATTGAGGATGTTTTTTCTCATTTGCATTTTGCTTTCTACCGAGTAAGCATCTTGCCTTCAGAATTATTAGATTTTTTCCCCCCTTGTCTGTCCATAAAAGCCGTAAAGTGGGATGGAGCAGTGATTTAGAGGGATACTACATAAAGATTGAATGAAGATATTGACTACAGGCCCTAATGCAAACAGGACTGTCTGATGGACTGCCTTTGACAGGATGATGGAAGGGAGCCTTGTGGCCTACTTAGCTGCCCTTCTAATTGGCCTTTATGAATATTTAATGAAATCAAGATGAAATTCAATCAGAGCTTTTACCTGCTGAATCTTAGGGAAAAAAAGCGGGATATTATTAGATTTTCCTAGCCCTTGTATACAATAAAACTGTACTGAAATGTCTGTGTGTTAGTCAGGTGGCTGAGATATGCTTTTTATCCAGGGACTTGGTTTCTTCCAAAGGAATTAACCTTTTTACCACAAAAAGCAGCACGATTTTCCATTTGCATGCATCACTGGCATTTTATTACTGGCATAGTGTAATGTTTAAGCCATGAACAAGCAACAGCTATTCCCTTTGAAAACATAGCCTTAGCAAATTCTTAGTCTATGCCAATTTGAAGCCTTTTAGGGAACTTTGAGGTCATATAATAGTTTCAGAACTACATAATGCTGTAGCCTAATATTTTGTGCCACATTGGTTGATTTATGGGAGAGAATTTGCACGATCTCATTTCTCAAACATAATCTAGGTTGCATCAATAACATTAAATTATAGCAATGAGGTATAAAACAGTCTGACAGGCTCCTGCTGTAGTACACTCTTACATTCATTTAAATGTAGATTTTGTTTTTCTGAGTAGAATGCCAGAAAAGCTTTTCATACCAGCACAATGGACAGACTAATCTATAAATGGCAAATTCAACAGTGAAGGAGGTTTTCCCCATTTTTAGTTTCGTGAATTTTATCTTTCTCCCCCAAGATAAGCTGTTTATTCACAGTATGTTGCTTTTATGCATTTTCAGTATCATTTTTTTTTTTTTTTTGGACAGAGAGGAGTTTGGTACTTGGAGATAAACACAGCATGTTAATACTAAGCAATGCATGAGTAAAACCTTACAGATGTGACTAAATAAGAGCATTTCAGTATCATTATTTAAAGGCTTGCTTTCTCCAAATAAAACTGGTTTTGTGGGCATCAGGAATGCTCCCTTGGGTCACTAATGCTGATGTCACCATGCACAGAACAGATATTTGAGCAACAGACAAGTGCAGGTGCATGGATGAATGGATACCTGGCTTCCCTCGGTTTGTAGGTGTTTGTAACTCTCTGAACACATATACAAATGGGGAAGTTGTTAGGATTATTTTTACAGGGTTGTGAGCGTGGAAAGCTCACAGATTCTGTAAGAAGCATCTAGCATGGTGCTTTTACCTCCATGTGACTGGGCAAATATCAGAAATAATAGCAAATATTGAAATAACATTCATTCTGGGGGACACCACAGGTCTGTGCATTCCAGCTTCCTGCTCCAGCAGTGCCCAGGGGCCAATCCTCAGGGGAAAGTCACCAGAGGGGATCCCTGACCCTGCTGAACTTCCACCACTGATCACTGGTCCAGTGTCCCCCACGGGGCAGGGCTTCTGGAGGGCCCTCACAGGCACTCTGTGGGCTGCTATAAAGAGTCAGAATATAAAAAACTAGGGGAAAAGAGAGTGATAAATGTTACAGGGAAACTGAACAGAGGCAGCACTGGTGTTCCTGTTGGTACCTGGATGTGCAAATCCCTGACTGGCTTCACTCTGATGACCTGGGCTGACACCAAACAGGCCTGGCCATGGGGGAGCAGCTACAAAAGCACGAGGTTAACAGAGATGTGCCAGCCCTTCCCTGTTCAGCTCTCACACTGATACATACTTCAGCTGCTAATTGCATTTTTTTTTCTCTTCTCCCTTTCAGTGTATGAGCTGTGAATCTTGGGAGTTGGGAATTCATAAGCAGGATGTGAATTCACACAGAGAAAAAGCAGCTCTCCCCAAAGCCCCATTCCTCCAGGTAGCTCTTTACCCAGGGGACAGCCATCTAGTGTAAACAGCAGCCCACGCCCTGATGACTAAAACCATTTTAGAAGCAAACTAAATGGAGTTATATCAGCATATTTTGCTTTTTGAGTCTTCTCAGTGTACACAAAAAAATTGAAGGATGGATAAGAGGGTGAATGCTTATGCGTGTATCTGCATGCATGAATGCTGAGCTAAGGAAAACAAACCTGACAGTCTTTCAGAGGCTAAAGACTTTGTACAAAGGCAAGTACAGGACTGGCAAAGAGAGTAAAAGGTTCTCCACATCAGCCTTAATTTGGATTTATGTCGACTGTACACATGGATGAGATATTTCAGCCCACTGGTTACAGTCGTGAGTTCTTTGCATCTTATTGTCCAAAGTCCTTTTCTAATCTCTCCATTTAGAAGGTGAAGGTAGCACACATCTTTTCAAACATCTGAGAAAAGGGAATTCACCAGACACAGTACCTTCTGCAGTGTTTCTCAGTAACCACTCAGATTATTTTGTGAAGCTTTGTTTAAATGGGCTGTGAATATTCATGCCACAGATTTGCTTTCAGTAGATTGAACACATCAGTTTGTCTTCAGATCAAACAGATATGCAGTGGATTTCCACACAGAGATTGGATTGCTAATTTAAACACAAGTTTTAGTGGTGATAATTAAAAAGAAAAGAGAGTTTTGCATAAAGATGGTCAAAACAAAGTGAACTTTGATGCATACACAGGGCAGTGCTTAAAAAGAGAAGTCTACTTGCTTTCTCACAAACAAGATACCAGTAGCCTTTGGACCATGATAGCCATGACAATGAATTATAATTTTTTGATGTTTTAGAACTGCCTCTGTTAAATTCAAAATGCACATCCCTTTTTAACATCTCACTAGTCCGCACTTGATGTCTTGGACTTTCATCCAACTTTCCCTCTTTCTTGATCCCCTGGCAGTGACCTCAGCAGGACTAAGGCAGGATATAATTTACCAAGTGGATTACATGGTCTGAGACTGATAATTAAGCTTATAGTCAAGTCAAATTCAGCTCTTCACAAGGAATGAATCCCTTCCTGATGTTGATCAAAAATGAAACCAGATGCTTTAGATTTGGGAAGGATTGCTGGCAGTAGTGGAAGTGCTGTGAAGCTGCTAAAATACATCAGCACATCCCAAAAAGTCTGAGATGAGTGAAGTGTGTCCTGCTTTATGCCTAACATAATTCAAATAGAAAATTAATTTGTGACGTATCTGTATATATTTCTTTTTTATTCACTTCCTGGCAGAAACTTCTGTTACTTGAGACACCACTGATATCTAGAAATGATGGATTTGATCTGAATCTCTATTCACTCAAGGCAGAAGTTCAAGTTGCTAATTATTTTGTGGCTAGCTACCAGTGTGTGGACAGGCAATAGAAATCAGAAGGGGCATTAACTGCTGTTATAGAAAAATTCTTATTTGCTAACACGTCTGAAATCCTACAGATTTAAAAAGAAATTGATATTACTTGCTTCTTCAGCTACTGATTTAGAGACTGGGTGGCATTGGGGAGTTACTTTGGAGGCCTTGGAAAGGCCAGGACTGGAGCTGGGGCAAGAAGCAGGGGCTTGGAACTACAGCACCATTATGGTCCCTTCCAGCCCAAACCTTTCTATGTCTGTGATTGTCCTCTTCCTCTCTGCCCAGCATGGACTTGGGGGAAGGTTATTTTAGGGGTCAGGTGGAGTCACCAGGCAGAAAAGGGAGATGCATTTCCCAGGACAGGAAGCAGCAACAGCAGAGCAGAGGTTGCAGAAGGTGCATTTCAGTCCCCACTGCAGGAACCAGATGTGCTTTAACACTTTTTTTTACTGAATGAGCCTAAACCACTTCCAGCACAGCTCCATCTGCAAAATGATAAGATTATTACTTTGTCTCAGTGTTTAAAACATGATAAATTTAGGTACTGGATGGGCATACAGATAATAAATGCCTCATCCTTCCAAAGTTAATGTGCCTTTTTTCTCTGCTGAAGAGGCCTTTGTTCCTTTATTTACAAAACTGAGGGGTGAGTAGTGTCAACACGTTAGCTATTGGAGCTGAGACAGCCTCCTGGGATCTGCTCCCAGTTGTGTCACTGATTGCCTCTGTCACCTCAGGTAAATCACTCTTACCTCACCCCAACCATTTGTAAAAGAGTAACCACACCAAATCAAATCAAAGAGCAACTTCATCCTGGAACCAGTAATGAGCTGTGAAAAACACATCACTGAGAGTTCCCAAAGTGGGAAGCCATGGAATTACATATTATTGCCTGATTTCTTCTTAAAATGCCAGAAAATGGTTAAAGTCTTACTCTAAGCAAAGAGCTAATTCCTTTTCTTCTTTCTACCTGAAAGTACCCCTGAATATTCTCATTGGATGTACAGAAATAAAATAATTCTTAAATGATACTAAATCTCTCTTTACTCTTTGTGCTAGGCTGTTTCAGAGATTAGCTATGCATATTGTAAGAATTATTCATATAATGTTTCCAGTGTTCAGCCCTTCTGTTTTACTGAACTGTCCTTGTCTCCTGCCACTTAATAGTGGTAAATGTCAGTCAGATTAATTCTCTCACACCATCACTTTCTGTCTGTGTCCATTTTTGCCTCTAAATGGGGAGGCCCCAGCCTTTGCTGTATCTCTGAGATGTTCACAGCACTTGTTTCATCTGCTTCAAAGAGTTAACACTCCTGCAGACACAGTGACCAGAACTCAATGCAGCAGGTACAGAGACATGTTTAAGGTCTGGAGTACTAATGCTGTCTGATAATCAGCTCCCATCTTCATGCTCTGCTGAGCTGCTGTGCAGTTCACTCCGTGTAATACATTTTCAGATCATTTGAGGATAGATCCTACCCAGGAGCAAAGGGCTGTGAGAGCATTATCTGATGCTTTGTATGTCCAAGAAGTGAATTCCATTTCCTGGATCAGACAGAAATGAAACCAATATCCCAGCCACTGTATTATCTGTATACAAATTCAGAATGCTCTGATCTCTCACCCTCAGAACATGACACAAGATCTTTCCTTAACTGTTGTGGTATTAAGTTGATTAGAGATATTTTATCTAAGACTATCTCTGGACTCCAAAGCTCAGCAGTTGGAGCTTTTGCCCAATTTCATTTACTTTAATCCTGCTGTTCCAATAGAACTTCAGCAGAGGGTCTTCTCTTTCTCACATTTTGGAGAAAATAGAGCTCAGCTGTAAAACAGAATTTTATCCCAGCAATTCAACCCCAGTCCAATTCATTTGATTCCAGTCAGAATTGCATTGAACACTGATCAGCAAACATTTCTTAAAACTAAGCAGTAAGCAGCAAGTACAGCATGAAGCCAATAAAGAGGATGCTTTCCCTGTGCATTGGACCAGAGATCTTCACAGAATTTAAATTTCTGGGTAGGTTCTTCACCTACACCGTTCTTCACACACACCTTTCTTCAGCAAACAAGGAAAAGAAAGAGCATGACAACTGCACAAATGGAGCTGATCAAGTTGAAGAATTATCATAACATTCTGAGAACTGAAGTGAAACACAGTTTGAAATGAGATACGAGACCTTCAGCTGGTATAAATCAGCTAATGCTATAACACCTGAAGAGCTGGCCAAACATCCTTGGACTGGGATAGGATAAAAAATTTTGTGCAGGATTTCCAGCAAACTGGATTTCTTCACAGCAGCTATTATGATGAAAAGAAAAGGACAATTAAAGGGGAGGAGTGGCATGTTAATATTAATAATACAACAAATATAAATTAATCCCAGAAAATAGGCTATAAATGTTTCATTGCCATGAATCTAAGAAATAGGATGCATTTCAACTAGAATGCATAGGAGAAACAATTACACAGATGCATGTACATTATTGCATTGCAAGGAAGTAAATGAAAACCTTAAATTATTACTAAATAGCTACAATTCTTTCTCCCCCCCCCCNGCAAATATGTATTAGTCAGACTGCTGGTTCAGGACTGAAGCCTATGACAGTACTTTTAATAAAATAGAGAGTACTTAATATCCGCTTTTTTGTGCCTGCACAACTTATAATTATTGCCAGCAGGCAAAAAAAAGGAGCAGTGGGGAAAGAAAACAGTGAAAAAAATCTTTACTGATCACTAAAAATGGTGTGAAAAGATAGGCAGGACATATTAGAGCCAGTGCTTGCATGGAAGTGACTGGAGTGAATTTCACATGTACTGTGAGACACTTAATCCTTGAAAAAGTCTTACAAAGCCAGCATTACCTCACAGGAGATGGAGCATTTGTAAGATCTAAAACCAAAACCAGTTTCAGCCTGCAGGCCCCTTTGGAGTCTGGACTGTGCAATTACAGGTACTGCAGATGGTGGAAAGCTGAAGGCACTATTTATTTTTTGGTGGCAGACCAAAAGTACTCACATGGACTGAAAAAAAATAAAGAAAACAACCCCTCTTATTTGCTTTGGTCTCTGTGTGCCCTCCACAGCACATTCTGTGGTTGCTTGGAAATGGACAGGTTTTCAGAGAACTGACTCCAAGTTCAAGGGCCAAATTCTCTGTTGGCACAACTCCACCAACACTAATGGTGTTAAGCCAGCAGAAAATTTGGCTCCCAATGCTGTCTGATCAACTGGTCTGGCCACAGACTCCAAGAAGCCCGAAAATTTTCAGCACAGTTTAACTCAGGGTGGCTAGAATGGAGTTTGGGCTGTGGTTTTCATCAAGATTAGAGATGCTGCAGGGTATGGAGTAGAAGCACATTTATCTGTGTTACGAACCATTCCCTGTTGGAGAACTTGGCTCAAGTTTGTAGGAGCTCTGGAGCCAGGAGTTTAGAAGTTCTATTTCTATTCCCTTAAAAGAGACCCCAGAAAATCCCAGTCCCAGGAGCTCCTTATTGCCCTGGGGAAGTCTCTTCACATGACATTCCCAGTTAGTCAAAACCAAGGCACACTGACAGGGCTGTGGTAGGGTGGGAAACCTGCAGGAGTGCCCTTTCCGTTCCAGGTTGTATTGCCAGACTCATTTATTTCAGAAATGCTGCTTCACTTCTTTCAAGGTTTTTAAGGAAAATGCTTGTTGGCTCTCAGTACTGATGGATGATTCAACAACTGGTATTTGTCACTTTAGAGTGCATTTTGTTTCCTTTCCGATAGGTTTAATGAGATGGGTTAGCTTCTGTTTTAATTTGATGATCATAAAATGTACTTCTTACATAATTAAAATAAGAATTGACAAATATATTAAAAAATGGCCATTTACAGATTTATAGGCAGTAGCTGGAACCAGTTTCTTTGGCTGGAGTTGCCTGTTTTAGTTTGTTGGATACAAATGGATGTGAACCTCCTTAATGTAAACAAGTCCTCCAATATAACTGACATTGGATATTTACTTGGAGAGACATCCTGATTTCAAAATTATTCTCAACAAATACTGTTGTTTACAGATAATTGAGAGTGCAAGTTGCCACCCATACTGTTTATTTCGCTCTGCCTACAAGTTCCTCATTAAAGAATGTTGCCTATCTAGATGGATAACTTGTCCCAGGCCTTTTAGGGAAATCCTGTTTCCTTTCCTGGCTTCAGTGCTGTCCAGCTTTTCAGTTCTGTCTACCACTTCTATGACATCTCTGAGCTCAGTTTTCACAGAAGCATAATAAAGATTTTTTTTTTGTGGTTTAGGGTTGTTTTTTTTTTTTTTAGTTTTTTGGGGTTTTTTTTTCTGCTACAGCCACAGGCTTAGAACATAATTTATGGAAGCATTGGTAACCCTCTCTCCAACTAAAAGCAGGCACTGCTTCCCTTACAGTGCTCATACCAATGTGGGCATAAACTCCAAAGGCCTCTTTACTAGAAGGACTGATGTGAGAAAAGAAAACTCAGTGGTTTTCACAAGCAAGCCAGAGCTGGCACGCTCCCAACAAATGCTTTCACTGGCACTGGTGCCCCATAAACACTGAATTCGTTTTCTCATACCAGGCTATTTATGATTCTCAAGTGAGGCATGACAGCCATTCATCTTTCTCACAGGACAAGCAAACAGGGCAAGACCAGCACTAACACTGAGCATGTTGTTACCATTACTCAGAAGTAGATTTATTGGCATTGTATCTTTCAAAGTAACAGGAGGCAGCTCAAAGCCTTCCTCTACAGCAGCTGTTTAATAAAACTATTCTGCGCTAGTTGCTTTCATATTTTAATCCCAAATCAACCACAGTGGGGTGAAAGAGGAGAAGCAGCACTACAGGGAATACAGAGCTGCATGGACAGCAATGAGATGGAGAGCTGATTTCATACCTTTCAGCTACAGCCAATTTTGTTGACACTCTGTCTAGCGCTGTGGGGATCCAATTCTGCATTCCCTCCCTCAGCCAAGGCTGCTCTTTATTTCTGAAACATATCTGTGACTCCAGGAGAACATGCTAATGTGTTGTCTTACTGGGGAGAATTATTCTTCTCTGACCTTATCAATTAGAGTTGGATTTCTTCAGGAATAGATGAAGACAAAAAAACCTCCCACATCTACAGGGCACTGTGCTCCATCCTGAGCTTGTTGTTTACAACAGAGGAGACCAGCAGTCCTTTGGAGGGGCCTGTTTCTCTTATTTTAAGAAAATCCCAGTTGACCAGGTCAGTTTTGATATCCAGTAAAGATAAGTGAGATGGATCCCACATAGTGTGACGTGACAGATTGCCATTTTCAAAACATGTCTATACAGAGAAAGTTCTTCTGCAGCCTTAGTGTTTGAGAGAATATAGATGGTCCAGAAATGCTGAAATCCTACCAGCTTTAGGAGAGCACAAATTCTCAATTTGTGTGGTTTCCCTTCAGTTGTTTATCTGCCTTTGCCTCCAGCTACACAAATTACAATTAGTTTTGTTCTAGCATTTGGATTTTACTGATATCCAGTATCTCCAAGCTTATTTTCCTAATATTTCTTCTTTTTAGTGTAGTAACCCAGCAGAATTTCATATCAGTTCCTGCACTAAAACTCCATGATGGAGATACAGAACTTTTGGGTGAAAATGAGAGAATGTTGGGCCTGAAACCAGCTGAAAATCCTGTTCAGTACAACAAAGTCACTTCATCCCTGGATTTCTTGCAGGGACTTAATTCACAAAGAAGCCCCACCCCAGCCATTATATGGAGAAAAATTAACATTGTGCCTGTCATTGCTCATGAGCTGCTTGTAAGCAGATTGTAAGCTTGTTTTCTTCATCTACAAGTGCAAGCATAACTAACATCAGGCACTCCTAATTCTACTCATTGAGTCATGGGCTGATTTTTATCTCTTTCTGGAAGCTGGATATATACCTGTGTAAATGTATTTGTTTGGTTTTATGGTGCACCTCTCTCCTGGGTCAGTCCTGGCTGTTCAGTGTGATGGAGCTGTTTTCTTTGTACTTGTTCTTGTGAAAGCAGAACAATGCATGAGGCTCACGTTGAGCATGCTTGGACCTGATGTCTGGAAGGTTGTAGCTCATCCTGTCAGAGTTTACTCCTCTCTTTTGTTCTCCACTGTGACTGAATGTTTTTCCCTCAAAGCTGCAGAAGCATCATGACAGATCCACCTTCATACATCTTTGTCAAAAGTTTTGCTGGTTACTGAGTTTACAAACTTATGCTATGTTTCCAGCACACCTTCCAGTAGGGTCGCTTGGGTTTTCCCTTTCTTTTGGGGGGGAGATCTTTCCTTTTTTAAAAAATAACTAACAAATTGTTTGTGCAAGATCTCCTTATGAATCTCAACGTTTCTTCTTGCCTGTGCATCCAAGGAGCACAAATGAGCCCCTAACCCCAATGCTGAGCAGGTGCCACACAGAAATTGTTAGATGCTGGTGCTAATGAATGCAGGTATCTGGCACAGGCAGCAGTGCTGGGTTTCAAGCTGCTGGAGGTGATGACTTTAGAGGCACAGAAAGAAGATCAGAAATTACAAAAATACTTCCATTCCGGACTGTTGGGAAGGACTCTTGTTTCTTTCATGCCTAATTCAAAGAATTTACCCTGTTGGATGTGTGGCAATGTTTGTATCAAGAGTTCTTCCTGTTCCTTCAGGAGTCTCGATCTCTTGCATTTCTTCAGATCTGTTCTTCAAGCTTTGTCTTCTCAAATACCTGCAGTTAATTGGATTTCAGAGAATAAACAGAACAAAATGTTCAACCCTTAACCTCCTTTCCTTTTGTTATCTCTCACAGAAGTTGTGTCCATTAATGCTAACTGGCTTTCTGATTCAGAAAATCAGACCTCTAGAATGGTATTATTTACAAGGTTATATTTAGTACCATTTGAAATTCATCTGACTTGTTTTGCTTGTTAGTTCTGCTTATGTAATGTGGTTTAAGTATTTCAAAACTCCTTTCCCTATTTTTAGATTTTTCTTATTCTATAGCATCTCTTGCTAAAGGGACTTAAACTAGAAATGGAAGTTTCTGCCTCCTTTCTTTGCTACTGTGTTGAGAATCTTCCTACAAAGATTAAGTTTGAAATACCTAATCCAGAAAGAATTATCAGCAGCTGGATGGCTCAGGGATGTAGCTGTCCTCATGTGCCTTCCAATCTTCACAAACTTTAGGGTGAAATTAATTTCATCTGATGACAAACCTTACTTAAGACCTTGTTTGAGCTGCCAGTTTGGGCTCTTTCTAAATTGCTGATGTGCGCAAGGAAACTCCAAAAGATGATTCACTCTCCCCTAAGACATTTATCCAAGAGAAGTAAAAGGATTCATCCTATGGAAGGGATTTTATCCATCCATTGATATTAAAGAGAGACAAGATAACTAACTTATATTAGATGATTATTTTCTAAATATTCAAGGCTGTGAACTTCAGTCAGTCCTACGACACATGGAATATTCACATACATTATTACAAAAGCTGCTCACAATGCAAATGTGTGCACCATTATGCAAATCAGTGCACCAAATTGTTTCTGAGAAAGAAATACAGCCAAGTACCACTTGGGCTGCCTCAATAATACCAAGTTTTCAGTGGCTTTGGCATGGCAGAAAGGAGTTCAAGTTGTACCTTTATCCCAATCTCAGGAGCTTTGGTCTCCAGTGGACATTTGCCACTTGCTGAGCAGTTTTCCACATGTGTAGAGTTCACTGCAAAGAGGAACAGAAAAAAAAATTCCTGAGCAATGCTGAAGAACCTTGGCACTTGTGCGTCAAGCCTGACTGTGGTGCTGAGGCATCTTGAGTGTGTTCTGAAGGGCCCCCCAAATTGTCTTTCTTTGCACCACTGACAATGGAGGCTGGCCAGCTGAAAGTGAGCCCCTAAAGCCAGATGCTGTCAGTGCAGCAGCACAGCTGGACGCAGTTCCAACAGTGACTGGATTCATCATTTTGTGTTTCTATTCTCAAATTGCTGGTGGTTTACAATCTAGGGGTACAAACTTTGTGGGTCTTACTTCTAGACACTTCCTGAAGGTGCAGGTCTAGAGCCATTTACATCAAGTGATTATTTCTCATGCAGTCTTTAAAGAAGTATAAGGATCATTTACAAAATGTTTATTAAAAGAAGGTGCCTTTTTTCCTTTTCATGCCCAAGAAAATTCTTATTGTTCAATCTCTTTGAGTAAGTATTTTAAAAATAGCCTGGTTGTAATATATTCTATGTGTACTTGGGATCAAATGCAATTTCTTCTTGGAGATTTATATGTAATTATTTTATCCAGGCTTCTTCCCCCTTTAGCAATCTGAACGGTGCCCAAGGTTACTTTAGACCAACATTGATAAAATTCATTCTGTGATTAAAAAATAGTCTGATATCAAAACTCTATGTACACTGTAGACTTCCATTGTTATAGAGTCCTTATTGTCTTGGGTTCATAGGCTGCAGTCTTTGGAATATTGAATTACTATACAGCTTTCTGTATTCTCTTTCCCTCTCTGCATTTTAAAGAGTGTTCATAACCCATCATTTTATTGATGCCATTTGAATACCAAAAAATTTGCAAATTCTTCTAAAAGCAGTGGAAATCAGGAATGCAGCTATTGCTCAAAGGCTTCCTTTAAAGTTCCCTGGTTGTTAGCAAAGGAAAAAAAATAAACCCCGTAGTGCTTTAGAATTGTCTTTCCTTTAAAACACTTAAAAATATCCTCCTATCTGTTCTTGCCATTATATTTATTAAGGAAACCATATAATGTCTAGAATAGGTAGAGCACAGTGGGAGGTTAATTCCTTTAGATTGTAAACTAGTAACTTGCTGAAGATTACACAAGAAGTTTATGGCAAGCCCAATGACAGATAACTGATATTTTAGACATGGTATCATCTACTGCTGATATAATGAGCCCAAAGTGTCCTGTGAGGGAACAAGGATATTGTTCTACAGTGAGAAGAAAGAAAAAGCAAGGACTGTTTCTGTTCTTTTCTGTCACTAAATCAGGATTTTATTCAAGCTGCATTGTTATTAAATTTGAATGAAACTAATTATTAAAAACAGGATTTTTTTTTCTTGGAATTTAATGAATCACCACTTAACCAGCTCTCCCCCCCCCACAAAAGAACAACCACTGTTTAACAACGTTGGGAAGGAAGCAGTCAAGTGATATTACACATTTAAAGTACAGGATTGAAACTGCAGGTCTGGAATTTTAGCAGACTTCAGCACCACTAATACATTTACTGGGATTTAATGTGTGAGCACACTAAAGACAGAATGCACAAAAGAATAATTCTGTCCCGGAGAAAAAGACCAAACAAAAATTATCAAAAAGTTGTTGAATTTCTTAAATGGCCAGTCTGTGCTGAGCTCCCTGTTGAATGGATGAAGTAGGTCATAAAAAAATTCCCTTCCTACAGCAGTGGTCCTACCCAGGGAGCTGAAAACTTTGCATCAAAGTGTTTTGTTGCCACTGGATGGATCCATGAGGGAGAATGAAATGCTGAATGCCTTGAGAAAGGGACTGGATGCTCCCACAGCAGTGCAGTGCTGCCAGCTGGGCTCAGCACAGCATCTCTGCTGGTGCAGTAGGGCCTTCCCAAGCCCCTGGGACCAAAGCTCTTTCTAGGAAATGAGGAGGATGGCAGGAAGAAAGGGGTCCTGGAGAAACACCGAAAGCGATTTGCAGCAGGCAGAAGGGCTGAGGAAAGCAAGCAGCTATTGTTAGAGAAAGGAGCAGCCACAGTCAGCAGGAGACTGAGAAGCACTAATCACTGCTAAATCACTGGAAGATGTCCCCACTAAGCAGAATTGCCACCCCTGCTAACCAGCAGCCATTGACATTAAATATTGTGGAGCTGAGCTGGGCTCTCTCAGAGGCATGCTGATTAAAAACGCCCTGATGAAATGGTGTGTACAGTAAGAAGTGGTGCTTAGTATTTTGTCTTCATAATGCTTTAAATTGCTCTGTATCCCCACAAGGTATTTTGCCATTCTCCATTAAAAATGGGCAACTGAGTTTCAGAAGCACAGAGCTACTGCAGGGCTCCACCGACTTCATTTTGGATTTGAGGATGCTCAGATAATTTTTGAAAGGGCCTGAGTTTACACTGTTTGATAGGCAATAGTGAATTCTTTTTCTTTATCATACCTGTTTTCAAACTCTGACAATGTCTTTAAGTTAGCCTTAATACTTCTTGCTTAACATAGATTAGAAGTTATATAAAATACCAGAAACTGTTCCCCCCACATCAGTGAGAAATATTATGGTTCATTGTTTTGCCCATGCTGATTTATGATTTCACAGCAGTAGCTCCATTAAGCTCTAGAATGGATTTTCATATCATAAAAGCACACTGTTTTAAAATTCTTTGTATTTTAGGACAATTTAATGAAGTAGTCAAAAATTATTCCAGACTGAAAATGTTTTCTGCAACCAAGAAAAAAAAAATAATCTGGTGCAATATAGAAAAGCAATTAAAAAAAATCCAAACAGCTCACTCCTGATCATAGAATGATGCTTCTGAAAAACAGGAGCTCAGGGGGAGGGTTTTCCTTTTTCTTTTCTACTCTCTCAAATGCTCGTGATGTGCCCTGCAGTAATGTCAATTTCTTTGTACATTGGAGAACTTTTAGGGGGAATTGAAAAATAAATAAATAATGAACTTTTTATTGCTGAAGAAGGTCACATTTTGATTCTGCCTGGCAAATATTTTGAAATAGCGTGGGCCAGGGACAGTCCTTTATCCTAGATGTTTCAGGGCTTTTATCTAACTTTGCAGTATCCAAAAATCTTTCATGTGAAGTGAATATCTGCAGCAATAGCCATAACTTATTTGAGAGAAATGGAAATTTTCCCTTTTAGGCAACCAGAAGTCTGCCTAGGCTAAGATGCTGGGGAATGACCTTGTTTGTTTGCTGCTTTTACTTTTATTAATATCTTACATTTGGAGAAGCTTGTGGAGTACACGTGGTGAGGGGGGCATCCAGATCCTGGTACAAAACTTCTCCTTTGAATGATCCAAAAAAAAATAAAAAACCCTTCAGACCCAGAGCAGTATTGACAGTCCTAAGAAGGAGCTGTCTCTCTTCAAAGCCACACATGTTTTGTTTCTCTTGAATCTGCAGAGAACTCCCTGAGGCATCAAAAGAGAGACAGGGTAGGGGAAAACATCCCTCATCCTCCCCATCACTTGGCTCCTCACAATGTTATGGAGAGGCTGCCTCGGGAAGAGCAGTGCTGGAAATCAATATTTGATCAGATCTGCTTGTGTTTATTGACATAAAAGAATATTTCATAGAATCACTGAGGTTGGAAGGGACCTTGGGAGATCATCTAATGGATGCTTAATGCCAATAAGTGTTTTCTAATCGGATTGGTGCCTCTCCATATACAGGAAAGGTAACTCTGGCTGCAGGCAATGGCAGAGGAGCCTGTGACAGCTGCTCCCAGTGGTGCTGGGAGAGAGGCACTGCTGGGCAGGCTCAGCACCCACTCTGCCACTGCAATAACTGGATTTGGAGCTCAGTTTCCTGGATTTTACACGATATTCATGTGGGGTGCACAGCAAAATTCTTCTGTCCCTGGGTTTGTCCTGATGGTCGGCAATGCAGAGAACAATTGTGCATGTCATGAATGGAGGTGGAACACGACACTGTAGCCATGATGAGTGAAATCTTAGTGCTAAAATGGGCACTAATCTTCAAGGTGGTTATTATGGCATTACTTTGGTAAGGCCTCTCTCCAGCTCAGGAATTCTTGTGCAGCTGTTGTCAGATTTCACAGCTTACAAACACCCACTTCAGTACCTGGGTGTTTGAAAACCATATTTTACACTTGCATAAAACCCTCTTTTCATTATTTATTTATTATTCCTAACTGGAGATCCTGTTCCAAGAAGGAGATGCATATGCCCACCCCCCTACCACGATTTTGCTATTTTGAGAGTTTGTGGATGTGCATTTTGCAGGTGGCTCAGAAGGTGACTCCTGTAGAGAGTTCCTTCTATCTCTAGAAAAGGCCAGTGGCTTCTGACCAGGTTTTGGCTGCATCCCTCACACAGCTGCTCAACCCCATTGCTGCTGCAGTATGACCTGAATTCCAGAGTTACCATTTTGTTTATTCTTTTTAGTCTTTCAAAAGTCATTACTACTGTGCTTCCACTTGCAGCAATGCTCTGTATTTTGAGACAATACTTGGGACCATTTGTAAGCAGTGAAGATACATAGTTAAATATCTTTTTCTTTCTAGGGATTCATAGTGTTTCTTGTGACTGTGTATACATTTGCTTACAAGTATTAATTATAGTAGATTGTAATGGTGCTCCTGTAGTAGTTGGTCATGTTCCAGGTATATTTCTATAAGTAGATTACACATTTTTGTCTGAATATAACTTCTCTGCAGTCAAAGCTGCATTGCCAACCTGGGTAGAAATACCCAGTCTGGTTTCAAACCTTCTTGAGTACATTGGGGGAGTAGCTGGAGCAGAATGGATCTCAGAATGGGCTGGAAAACTTGCTAATGCCAGGATAGCATTTCCTCCAACAGGTTACAAATTATACTGTTCTGATGCTGCTGAGAATGGGGAATAATTCATCTCTCAGAGCTATCACTGCATATTTGTTATCAAGTATTGCTATAGATAGGTGATTTCCATAACCCTATTCATACCCCACAGAGTCAAAAACGAGTTTATCAAGGCATCTGTAATGAATATGTGAATGCTGTGGGGAGGGGTGAGGCAGGACAGTGCTGAAAACAAAGGAAAAAAAGACAAATACTCTAAGCTTTGGATGGTAAAATGCCAAATGATAACAGAATATTGCATGTTTTGTTACCAGAGGTTTTCTATGAGTTGCTTAATATTGGGGAAGGGAATAGATAAGCACATGTGAGGGAGCAAGGATGATGAGCAATAAAGCAGAAAATATATTAAAAAAAAATATTTGAAGAAGCAGAAAGTTGCTCGAAAACTGATTGTATAAAATATGTATAGACACCTTAAGAGATCAAAATGGCTGTTGAAAGTGAAGCTGCAAAAAAAGGAACCTTTCAGGGAGGGTTTTCTACATTCAGATTTTCGTGGCTGTTTTCTGATCCCTGAGGAAAAGGCTGTTGGGTGTCTGGACACTCAGGCAGGGCTGCAGTTCCTGCGCAGTAAATCCAAAATGTCTGACGTGCACTGCTCTGACTGCAGGGAAATAACTGTACATTACAGGCTGCTTTGGAGGATGGGATTGCTTTTTTTCCAATTCATTGAACAAATGTGTTAAAAGAACTAAAATGTGATGCTTTTGTGTTTTACCAAAACTACAGGGAAATCACTTTTTTTTTTTTTTCACTTTCTTGTCATCAACATATTTTCTTTATTCATGTAACAGTAGGTGTCATTTTTCTTTAATTATGCCCAGCTATCATATGTTGCTTTTATTTGTTGAGGATGTTAGTTTCAGGGAAAATAATTTAGACAGTTCCATTTTTCAGGCAACAATACACTAAATCCTGTGCTTACAAATTGCAATTAGATAAGAATTCTTCTTCCCACAATCAAATGTGGCAGTTTCTTACTGGAAAGTAATGATGAATCAAACTTACAGCGTAAAATGGGGAGATCAAAGCATTCAATGAAAATGTAATGAAGAAAATACACTTTTATGGCTTGGCATTTTAAATGTCCTCTGTTATATATCACCGTGGCAGCACACAATGGTGTAAGTCTTTCTTTGGGAATGAATACAGATTAACACAGCCCCATTTTCTCAGCCAGAATTTCCTTCCTCTGATGATGATATTTCTCTTCCCCCTCCCCACCTCTCCCCACAGACATACCCCTCTCTTCCCACCCTCAGACCTAAGAGTATTTTAAACATCTTTAGCCTGTCAACAAGCCTGTGCTAAAGGTTTTTGTAGCCTTTGGTAATGACTTCTAATTTACGTGACTAATTAGCCGGGGTTAAATAGAGATGGGGTGCTTTAGGATAAGGCTAATCTGCATGTCTGCTGGAAGCTCGAATGGTGCATTTTATAGAGATACAAAACTCAGCAACTCCATGAAATGAAAGTTGTGACAAAAGGCAAGCACATTCCAAATGAAGGCAAACCCTTCCCTTCCTGAGCTGCTGCAGTTGGGTGCAAGGAAGGCACTGATGGCCTGCAATGGAAAGAAGAATCACTCCAGACTCTGGGGGGTTACTCAGGTCCCTGCTGAAGCCTGGACAGATTTTGCCTATCCTATTTGTACAGCTATATTTTCATACAGAGTTGCATTGTGATTTGCCTGTCTTCACCATCCACCTTTTTGCATTTGTGTTGCCTTTATTCTTTAAATGCTGCTGGTTGTCCCTCTGTGCCCACCTCACTCATTGCACAGGATAACCAGGCAGTGATAGATGTAACTGTGTATATACATACAGCAAAGGACAATCTGCACAAAAAACTCAGTCTAACACCTCAACACTGCAGGATGTTCTCCCAGATAGGACAAATCTATGCTGGTAAAAGAGGGAAAGAACAAAAGAAAGGAAATACAGCAGCCTTTTCACTGAGCTGAGCAGTTCAGTTTTCAGAACAGCTCTTGAATTTAGAACTTGACCTCCACAAGGCTATGTAGAGTAAGGCATAAGTGCTTTAGGTAGTTCAGTCTCATTTTCAGAAGTGATTTGAGGTGTCAGACTCCTTAGGATGCTTTTCAAAGCCAGTTGCAGGCAGGGCTAGTGTTGCTCTAAGGCAGAGGGACTGGGCTCAGCCCTGCTCTGCAATTTCAGAGCCCTCAGCAGCTCCTGCCCAGCCTCACATTTCACAGCCAGGGTCAGTTCTCACCTGCCAGGTTAGACATGGGCAGTGCTGGATTGTCTCAGATCGTGTGGCCATGCCTTCCATCCTTACTGGCCGCCCTGCTGAGCTCCTTGAACCTCCTTAGTGCAGGGTGTTAGAAAAGGCCACAATTCCAGGATATGCAAAATGTAAAAAATAAGACTTGTATTTAGGAATGTACCCAAAATTCTGCCTTGCTTGCTGAAATTGCTTTTGGAAACATGATGTCTGACTCTTTTAGGAGCCTAAAATGCAGTGCTTATCCAGAGCTAAGTTGCCCAGAGCAGGGAGAATGACAGATTACTCAATTCCCTTTTCAATTACTTAACCACAGGATCATCATTCTACTTCACTCAAATTGTGGTATATTGATTTCTGTTGTGACTCAAAAGATTTTAATTTTTAATAAAAAGTTAGCATGATATTCTCTTTATGTGTATAAATCCAGAACAATCTGCCTTTTGCAGACAGGGCATTTAAATTGAAAGACCCCATAATATCTGTCAGGTTTGTAAGGAGCTTTCCCTGAGTTCACATAACCAGCACCCCCTTGCTTGATTTCCCCACAGGACAGCAGTAACACAAAAGCCTTTGAGGCCTGGATGAGACAATTACAACATCATGAACTTTTAAATTTCAATAACCCTTACCAAAAGTTCCTGAAGAGCTCCCATTGTAAAACAACTGAGTTTCAGAATATCAGGTGACGTAAATTACTGAGAAGCAAAAGGAAAAAGTTATCCAAAGCCTTTCCTGTTTTTTATTTAAATATATGTATATATTTATATGCCTATAAGGCCAAATTAATATGAATGGCTCTGGGGTTTTGGTACAATACTAAAGAACTTGCCTTAAATTGACTGTAGGTTGTGCATACTGACCCCTAACTCCATTTTACTGAGAAATGTGCTAACGACTCAGGTGAACAGATTTTCCTCCCTTGGACATCCCAGCCCCCAGGTAGCTGCAAATTCAGGTGTAGCACCTTGCCAGTGCAGCCCATGCTCAGGGCAGGGCCCCTTCCCAAGCCACCTGTGTCCAGGTAAAAATCTTCTATACCAGCAATCCCAACAGTGATACAGAATTTCGAGATGTTTTTTCCATTTGACAGCTTCTGTGGAAAAGCTGCACAGTGAAACTTGGCCTGAGGAAATTTCTTGGGGACCTTCTGTACTTTCTGGCACACTTCCCAGGAAGGGGCTAATCAGAAAAAGCCATTTTTCACACTTGTTCTTTGGCCTGTCCTCTGTGACCTATTTTCTTGACTAATCCTGTGATTTTTATCCCGGTCAATGCCAAATTGCTTCTGTTTCTGCCTGCTCCTGGCCAGTCCTATAACTCTTAGCTCCCAGCAAAATGCAGAATTTTGAGTCGTTCCTCCTGCTCCAAGTACTCTTCAGAATCAAGGGACAGGATAAGTAACTCCAAAATTCAAGAGCAGCAGCACTCTCTGAATTGGTAACTGAAGACTTTTGGATAGTTGAGGTCTTCCCTAGAAGATAAAATACAATCAGGGCAGGCTGTGTGTGATGTGAGGTTTGCACTCCTGGAAGCAGAGCCCCTTGTGAAAAGCTTTTCACGATGATCTGCGAAGCTTTTATTTTGTTGCCAAAAGAGGGAGCCCTCACAGAATTCTCTCTGCTCCAGCAATAGCTCTGCTTTTGGGATCTGCTCTTTGAAAAAGCTTTGAGTTCTGTTTTTCTCACAAAATTTGAGGCTTTTTAGGTTTAGAATAAGTTTGTGGCACAGATGATGTGAGCTGTGACTTTTGCCCTCTTAGGTTTCACAGTGACCTCAGGATACAAAGAGAGAAAATAAGCTTTTCATTTTCAGAATTATTCAGCTGGCTATCACTAAGTACACAGTACAATTTCATTAAATTCCATATTTTAGCATTCCAGTGTTATAAATAATAATCCTGCTAAACTAGACGATGCTTGCTGTGCACAGAACTTGTTTTTAATGGCACGTGACTTTGTGTGTTGCAATTTGGGTTCCACGTTGCCTTCTGGTTATGTGAGCTGGAATTGTCAAAGCTGGTACCTGATTCACCTCTTGGCCACCCCAGAATGATATTTTAATTCTGAAATACTGAATTAATTCTGAAATTATGAATGTCTGAGATGGGTGAGCAGGATCTCTCCAGTCTGCCTGAAGATATAAAGTGTAAATTAGTGCTGGCTTTATTTGTAATTACTTGTAGAAAGTAATCCAATAAATTTTGGAGGGATTTTTAAGAATTATGCAACTTGCTACTGATTTTTACCCGTGGATTAGGTTCAAAGCAGTGAGAAAATACAGGCACTTTTATTAGTGTTTATCTGCAGAGGGAAAGCCTTTGTCTTGAGTTCTGCAAGAGACTGCAACAACAAATAATAAGTTTACCAGAGAGACTCAGTGAGTGTTGATTCATGGTTCACCCTCACCTCTTTCTGAGCTTGAACTGGTTAAAGGAAACTCTGGCATGAGAAATTGCAAGTGTTTTAGCTGATCTCTGCCATTTTTTCTGAACCTGTACTGTTCCCTAGACTAGTTCCCATTTGAAGAATTTATTTTCAATGTAATGGTTCCTCTGACTCTGTGGCTCCAGTGCCCCATTTGGTATTTCCTCTGTTTTGCACAGCAGCTCTCTCTTTCTTTGGGATGCAGTCTGAGTGGATATGACAGTCCAGCCTTTCTTATCTCCCCCAAATCAAAGCCAAACTTGCAAAGCAAAGCCAATAATTGGGCTGTAGGATTTAAAAAAATACTTTTACTTGATGATTTGAGATATTCTGCCTTGCTATTTTTTTAAATGCAAAATCAGAGGCTCCAATTTGACCTGTTTTAGTGAGATTTTGATGCTTAGAATCATTCTCAAAAATACAATACTGCCTAAAAATTATTTGGGCGCCTAATTTAGTCTTAGGTCAATTGTTCTTGAAAAAGTCACATCCTTTCTCTTGGCAGGACCTGGAGCATGGTTCAGGAGGATTGTTAAACCAGAGCAAAATCCCACTTTAAATGCATATTTCTGATTTGTTGTTAGTGGATATTTTGTTAGGGTTGCTGTGGGGTTATTGTACCCTAAGAGTGGTGAGCTTCAGAAAAAGTGCAAGGAGTAGATGGGCTGAGATAGGAAGGATCACATTTAGATGATCACTTCTTTTTCTCTTTTCCATTATGTTCTTGTTGTTGTTTTGAACAGTATTAGTATTCCCAGTGCTGTACAGAAACACAGGGGAGACTTAGGGCAGGAGATAAGTTGATTACAATCAAGCTACATGATAAAATAAACAAAAAAAAAGTAAACCCAGAAATAATTTTAGACATTTTATTTTAAAAAAAAAGAACATTCAGAGTTAAGACTGAGAGGGCCAAAATGGGTGTTTCTGGCATTTTATGGATGTTCTGCATAGGTAGTGTGCCTCCAAATATTGGATGCTCTGATATACCATATGTGCTGCAATTCCTAAGCAATACAGCAGATGTTTTAGGTGATCAATTCAGAACTCACTGGCTTTGTTTAGCTCTCCTCATTCCCAATTTTATATGATGTGAATGTGCCTGTCATCATAAGTAGAGGAACAGTTCCATATTTAAAAATCCGTGCGTAATTCAAAGTTGACACAGTAGCAATACTAAAACACCCCCCAACCCAGAAAATGTCATGTTCCTCAGAGTCCAAAACACCTAGTTAGGGAAAGCCATGGCCAGCAAAAATTAGCTTTGTGTGGCTTGAATCAAAACTTAACCATTCTTTTGAGTTTAGGTTTATTGTACGAGGCAGATGAAAGCTGACAGTTCTGATTTCTTTGCTGATCAGAGGGCTGGGGGAGCTGCTTTGTTTGCTTATTTGGTTTTAAGAAAAATTTCATCTTATTTCTGTGTAATCTGCTCCAAAGCCATCTTCCTAATGGCACCTTTTTATCTTCAGTTCTCTTAACACTTTCTTCTCTCCTGCCCCTTGCTTTGCCAGCTCCTTGTATACAAAGTGCCTTTTCTGCCCTAAGATCAGTTTCTCTTTCTTTTTCTTTTTTCTTTTTTTTTTCCAAGGAGCTTTTTAACAGTAATCCCCAATGATTTTACTTAGTTTTCTGCTCATGTGGGCTGGAAATCTGTTCAGGCTTCATTAAAAAGCTCATTTGAAAATACTGATTCCATTGTATTGTCTGAACCGTTTAGTTTATTTATTCGGGGATAAAAAAAGATGTGAACTCTCATATTTTTTTTTTTTCCAGTTGTAAATTAGCACAGATATATTTCTGGTGGCTGACACAGCAGAGTGACTTTCTTCTGGAGTGCTCTGTGAGGAATAAACTTAAACTTTCCTCAGGGGAGGCTGGAACTGGAGAGGGCAAAGCTGAGCTGGGCTCCTGCGTCTCCTCCGTGACCCAAACCCGCAGGACCGTGGTGAGGGGAGCTACATTTCAGAAGGAAAAATGTTCTCTGTCTTCAGTGCCCAAAAGAAAAATTTAAGCTCACCGAGAACAAGAATGAATCTGACACCTAATTTTACCACTATAAATTGGAACATTTGCATTTGTGTTGGTCTTTCAAAAAAAAAAAAAAAACACAAAACTAAACCAAATTTAAAAAAACACCCTGAAATATCACTGCCTGACACAATGGAGTTCAGGCTAAGAGCAAGGATAAATTTTCCTGGCATTTTCACCTGTGGAAACTTTGTTCACCTTTCCTGCGACTGTGAAATTGGTTTGAAATGATGGACTGATGCTTCCTCCTGAGTTATTCTTGACATACCACAGCTTTTTTGCTAACTGAAAAATAGGTGCTCTTTGGGGAAGCAAATTGCTTTTCCTAACACAGTGTGTAAATGTTGTTGTAAACATCCAGATAATTAATTTTTAAGGTTAATGCTGAATGGGTGTTTGGAAACCTCTTGGATTACTTCTAAAAAATGAAGAACGTAAATAAGGGCAGTGGTAGCAATTAAAATACAGAACTATCTATTTCTTGAAAAAATGGAAACTTCAGCGTGACTCACAAATCATAGGTAAACATCCACATTTCAAATTGCCTGGAGAAACATATTTTCTGTGCAGCCCAAAGGACAATTGCTTTGCAGTATCTCATGACAGTTACCACATCCTGAGTTAAATATTTGCTACTCATGGGCAAATCTCAGCTTCTGTCTTGTGGGGATCTGGTTCTGAGGGGCACAATCTGCCCCCAGTGACTGTCCCACCACTGGGGAAACTCAGCCTTTGGCTGGACTGAACCCTGAAGCATCCCTGCATTTGTGATGCAAAAAATGAGCAGTTTCATGTGAAAATTAGTTAATAGGGCATTTGGTTCCCTTCTCTCTTCCACTAGGTCCTCATGCTCAAACTTGTCCCCAGTTTGCCAATCACCAGATTTTTCACAAGTGTGTGCTTTGGGTTTTTTACCCACCATTAGATTTACATCAGGTAGTACATCTCCAGTGAATTGCTTATAGAACAACTGTAAAAGAGAGATAATTTGAACCAGTTAGCAATGAGGCTAATGAAATGAGGATTTCAGACCTCTTATCTCTGCTCAGCTGACAGAACAAATGTTGTCCCCTATTTTATTAGTCAGAATAACCTGACATGGACTGAGGAGAGGAGCAAACTTGTAATATCTGGATGGCCTCATTTTCTTACACAGGTCTCCATTTGAGGCTGCTCTGAGGCAAACTAACTCAGCTCGGTGATTTTGATGAACCAAACTTTTATTTTCTCCTTTAATATAACATAAGATATTATATACAATGTGTATAATTCTCTTTGACTGCTGTGAATAAAAATTTGCCTGGAATGGTTTCACAGTTTAAGGCACCTGGGTGAAGGGCTTGGGCTAAAATGACAAATTTAAAAACTAAGATAAAAGTGTCCCAATTGAGATGTATAGAGTGAAATGCTGCCTTGGCTCCAGTTGCCACCATTTGAATTTTTTTATTAATAATTCTAGAGACACCACCCATAGATTAAACATGAATTACACTGGATAGTGTACAGAGGCAGTGACCCTGGGAGGGGCTGTAGGGAATCCCAGAGCTGCCCTGTGAGTCCTTAGGAATTTTGATAGCAGTGACAGCCTGAATGTACCTCATCCCACAACTTCTGTAGCTCAAGATACTCAGTTGCAGGAATTAGTAATGATTTAAGCACACTTAGGAAAGTACAACAGCATTACTTTAGAAACAAATGAGAGTGATGGGTCTTTTCAGAAAGTCAGATTGTTCCTTTTACCTGCAGAAGAGCCCACGCTCATTTGTGCCATTTGACTTCTTCAGACAGAGCTGTCATGGGCTGTAATTAAATAGGCAGGTTTTGGAAGAATAGAGATTGGGATGCTCTGAATCATTTGTTGAAGTGAATATGACAAGCAGTGGTCTGGTTTGGAAAAAAAAAAAGAGGAATAGAAAAACAAACTCACTGCCATGGATTGTGAAAGGAAACAGACTCAAACTGAAATTAGATGAAAAGCTTGAAATTAGATGAGACCAAAATAGTTGGACATATAAATTTATATATTTGTCCATACATAATAGATTCTAATTTGACTTTTTGCTGCAATTTTTATCATGTTGCCTTGACTTATATACAGTAATTAAGAGACATTACACAGTATGTGGGGGTTGGGGAGGGATTTTAAGTAATTCTCTTGATTTAAATGTGACTACACAGAGTTATTCCCCCTTCCCTTCTGCCTGTCCTTATTGCAGAAAAGTCTTTGGCTGTAGTGGTGCTGTGACAGCCTGAGCAGAGCTTGGAGGGCTGGAGTCAGGCACTCTTCCAGTGAAAAATTCTCATATTTCAGAAATTTTTTCAACATCTTCAGAATCCTAGCTGAGTTTTTTCCCCTCTTCTCACAGAATTCCCTTTTTTTCCAAAGCAGTAATGCCTTTGCACCCAGGTCAGTCTTCTCCCCACCAGTGTCCTGGCTATTCTGGCATGATGACAGTTTATTAAACTCAGTATTAGTTGACATGGAGAGAATAGAAAACTGCTACTAAACTGCTACTAGCTGGTAGCTGAGCTGCTTGGGTCAGACATGAATTTTGGAACTTAAGTCCCAATTTGAGTAAATACTTATTTAGTTACAGACAGCAAAAGAAGATTTGGGAGAAACAATCTGCTGATTCAGAGCTCAGTCTCAAGGTCCAGATGGGTCAGAGTAGGGACATGAACCCCTGAATTTGTGTCTCCCTTATGATGTAATCTCAGGCTCCTAAAGCTGCATGTTTAGTTTAAAAATTGCCTATGGTGGGGGTTAATCTGTCCTGTCTGTTATCTAAACCAGCCCATAAGCAGTGGCTGGTCAGTCAATATCCCATTACTGGGATAGGTAGATATGCTTTGTTTCTAATCAAACATTCATTGAACACTGTTGCTTCTCTCCCCCCGCCCCCCAACAAATGGTGAACTTCCAAAATTCATAATGGCTTTCACAAATGCTGCTCCTTTCCTTGGTAAAACTTAAAGTAAGACAGGAATCACAGCTAAAGAATGGCAAGGCAGTGCCTGAAGGGATCTGTGTCATGGATAGATTTTGGTTGTTAATGGCACTCTGTGGGGTCTGTGCAGTTTTCCCTGCCCTTGTTTACTCTATTTTTCAAAATGAATACATTTTAAAGGGAAGAGTTTATTAGCTCCTGCTGCTTACTATGTACTTTAAAACATAATCCGTTGTTTGTGGCATTACAATAATCTCTATAGGCATTAAGTAATTGATGTCACAAGCACAGGATTATAACCACAGCTCTGCAATTTACATAGCAATACAAGAAACTATGGAAAAACCTGCGTGGCAGTGTTTCACCAAAACAAACCCCTCAGAGTGCTGAGTTAAACTGTGCAATGAGTAGATCCTGAACCCTTGCTGTGTAAGTACATTTAAAACACACACAAGCCACCTTTTTGTTTAGTGCAGCTAAAAATAGGCTTGATCCCAATCTGGATGTGGGGCCAGACCATGGAGGAATGGGCTTCTTCTCTTCCTTCATATCTTGCAGGTCTGGAGCTTTTGGGAAAAGGCAGAACAAAGATATTGGCTATATTATCCCTTCTTGTCCCTCAGTCAAGAGGCTTTCTGTTGTCATAACTTCTATTGGCAAAGATAAGGACCAGCTCATTCCAGAGCAGCTCATTCCTCCTCCCTTTCTTTCCAGAGATGAGATAGCCATAACAACTTTCAACTTTTTGTTATGATTGTTAATATTTATAGTGAACAGAGATGTGTTTTTTTTTTTTTTTTATTCCTAGTGGTTCATTAAATCTGGTTACTGCTTTGAGTGCTGCATGTGTAAATAGGGCAACCTATAGATGAAGCACCAGTAGATACCACTCAAAAATATGGGGAAGAGGCCATGAATTTGTGGGGCCCATAAAGCTGAGGGTGTCCATTGCCAGTGGCCTCACTGTGCAGCCACTGAGGGAGCTCAGCCTCCCATGGCTTGGGCAATGATCTGCAGCTTTTGGTAGGAACCTCCTTTACCAACAGGCTGCAACCTTCTACTACTGCCATGGGTACTTCAGAGTGGTTGTATGTGTGCTAAAAAATTGGCTTTTCCACCTTTCCTTAACCTTTGCTGTATTAATGTCCATTCTATTCAGCCTTGGAGCACAGCAGGGCTGTAAGAACATTATGTGTGAATCTTCTCTTCCTGAGACAAACAGTTCAAGGGGGGAGAAGGAGAGCTCTCAGCTACTTGTTTGGCAGTGCTTTGGGAAAGTGGGAAGGTACCATGCATTACTGGTTTTGGGAAAGAAATAGGCAAGTGTCAGATATTAAGTAGGAGCAAATGTGCACTGGAAGAATGAGTAAAGTAGCTGAAAGGTTTGGCAGTGTCTCATTATTTGGACTTGGTTTTGATGCTAAACCAGAATCGAGTTACCACATATTGCAGCGATCAAATATCTGCAGAGGTCACTGTCAAAATGGTTTAAAATGCTCATTATAGTTCTTAGCATGAGAGAGAACATATCCCAAACCACTTTATAAATGTTCTTCCACACCTATATTATCAATAATTGATTCCACAGGGTAGGCTACAGCAGATGCAATTTGCTAAAATCCCAGTCAAGTGTCAACAAGCTGACTGGTTCATTTTATCATTATACCAGGAAACTTCTGCA
Source organism: Drymodes brunneopygia (assembly GCA_013400955.1). Classification (NCBI taxonomy): domain Eukaryota; kingdom Metazoa; phylum Chordata; class Aves; order Passeriformes; family Petroicidae; genus Drymodes; species Drymodes brunneopygia. The sequence continues at coordinate 757,225 of VZTZ01018416.1, forward strand.
GCTAATCATAAAGGAAGTATAAAATGTGAGATCTTGTTTCATTATGTGAACAAAAGCCTGTGATTTCAGGATGGAAAGATAAGATTATTGCTCAGCATAATAGGGGGGGGGAATGGCAGCTTTAAATCATCAGATTAACCATTTTTACACGATAATGTGAATTAGTAGCTTTTTGGGATCATTACTTAAATCAAGAGGTTCTCTTTGGAGGTGACTCTTGCACTCTGAAGGGAGGGAGGTGCAAGTAGTGAAACCTGCATTTGAGGAACTAGGAACTAGGCAAATGTGAAATGCTCACTTTTTTCCAACACCTTCCTTCATCTAAGCCTTCCTTAGAAAATTTATCCAGATGTTGATCAGCCCAGAACATTTCTTAACCTGTCCAACAACAGGTGGCAACAAGGAAGGATGGGATACAGCCTTTAATCTCCCCCTCCTGCACATTTTCCCTCCAATGCAAACCATGGTGGTGCCTGTGGGCAGTCACATTGTGCCACCCAGCTGTGCCAAGCTGCACACTTGAGATCTCTTTGATCCTTTTTTGAACCCTGGTTCTTTCATGCCATAATGTGAGAGGACAGATTCCCAAAGCATTGACATTACAGAGTGTGGCAATAATAAAGGCCACAGAAATGTGAAATGCACCCTTCAGTACATCCTCAGCTTTATTATGTGATAAGATACACTGGTTTCAATTACTCTTGTGTCAACTCAGTTTACAGAAAAGAAGCACTAGTTTTGAAGTCAAAAAGAAAAGGCACTATTAGTGACAGCTTGGGGCAAAGTTTCCAGGGAAAAAAATATCATTGTGCACTTCATTTCAATCTTAAACCCCCTGCACCGTACACTGAAGGTGGTGAGGGACAGACACGTGTTCAAAACACTCAAATTAGGAGGAAGAAATCAATAGCAGAGTCCAGGCTGGGTAAAATACATTTTGGAAGACAAAGTCCTTGTGAGGTCCCAGAGATTCAGTTCCAGTTTCCTGTGAGGGGGCTGTGGCAGGAGCTGTTGGTGAGTGACCAGCCTGGTTTTGGGTTCACAGCTGCAGCAAAAAGTGCCCTCAGAGTGAAGGCAGTGAAAGGGCACAAACCCAACAGGAGATCCCTAGAGCTGATCTCAGCTCTGGGCTTAAGAATTTTACATGGAGACTCAGAGCAAGGCAGGAATAGATGGCCTTGGTGTTTAGAAAAACCTCTGCTGGTTCCTGGGATGTGGATGGCCGGGAAGATGAAGAAGCTGCCAGCATCATGTGTGGGACAGATCCCTGAATGGCTGCTGCCAGCTCCATCCCCACTCACCTGCCCTGCTGGGTGTTGGGGACTTGGACACGATGTGCTGGGACACAGGGCAGGGATAAGGATATTTTTTGGATCTTGGCTGGAGGAGGAGTAGGAAGATGACTTTATAATTGCTTTTTTATCACTCTTTCTGACTATATTGACTTTCTACTTGACACAGCTTTGGCTGGCAAGGAAGGCCCAGATACATTCAGAATTAGATATGACGAGGCTCATTCTTACATGAGAAGGAATCATCGGTTGCTACAGAAACAGCTCCATATCAGTCTCGTGGGGCATCTTTGCATCTGGCTTTTTTTCCCTTCTCTCTTGCTAATCTGTAGATAAGAGTCAAAGCAAGTGCAGCACATCCCACATCTATATAAAAGGTTGGAGGAACTCTGCAGAGAGCAAAGTGTGAAAGAACATCTCATAGATAAGCTAAACTTAAATGAATGAGTTAATTTACACTCCTCCAATTTTTTTCCTAGTTTTGCAACTCTCGCTAAGTTAATTGAGGTGAAAATTAAATGACACCGGTCAGCAAATATTTTAAAGACCTCCAAAACCAAGGAAGAAAAAGGAGGTACTTGGAAAAGGAGTTACTAAGAAACAGGAAAAAAATCCAAGGGGTGAGTTAGAATCTGTGTTGAGAAAATTGCATCTTGCAATGGAATAATAATCCAGACTCACTTTCGGGCAAGTTGTTTAACTTGATAAATGAAGGAATTAGTTAAAAGTAAGTGTGCATTATGGGTGAACAGGGACCATTCTGCACACTGCAGACCAGCTCACCAGTGACATTCTTCAACTGGTTTTCTAAAATGTAATGAATTCTTGATGCTTAGTAGATTAATATTTATTGAGTGAATCAATGCCTAATTTATTAAAAAATTGCCTTCCTTGTATTTTAATATGATTTATTACTCATCAGTGCTTATTGCATTAATTAAAGACTGTGTTAATTTTGTGGAAGCGAGCACGATCCTCTGCAGGTTTGCTCCGAGCCCTGGTGCCCTGTGGGGACTCTGCCTCTGGGTAGTGCCAGGGATGGAAACTGCTCCAGGTGGGGAGCAGAATGAATCACCAGGGGCCTCTTCCTGCCCTTGGGATCTCAAAGAGCCAGCAGAGTGGAAAAGAGGATGCTGCCCCTTAAGGGCAGGACAGGATTACAGCAACAGCAATACCGTGATGATGAGGGGAATATTTCTATTTGCCTCTCATAAATTATGGCTGATGCTGTGGAGATCGTTTTCGTGTCTCTCATGGAATGCCTTTTTGTCAACAGAGGTGAAATCCAGCCTTAGAGGCACGGGAAGCTGTCACCACTTCCCTGACCAGGCACGACAGTCACTGCATTTCAGTGCTCAGATTGTGAGAAATCCTCGGGACAGTAGGTTGCCTGAAGATTGGGATGGTCCCAAGCATCTCAGCAGGGGCAGGTGTTTGAGAAGTGGAAAATTCCTAAAGGCAGAACAAAAAAAGCCAGACATCTTGTGAGCTGAGTCTTTCAAGAAATCTGTCAAAACAGAGAGAGGGTGATCATGCTGGAGGGGGGCCACAGCTGCAATTTGCATCTTTCAGCACTGAAGAAAGAAGCAAATACATAAAGCCCCACAGCCACGATTCTTCTGATGAAATTATTTTATTAATGGGCGTGACATTTGTAATGTCTCTCTCTTTAAATTCAAACACTGCTGTTTTTATAGCTACTCATAAGTGAGTCTGTCTGGTTTTTTTTGGTTTTTTTTTTTTTTTTTTAAATCCATCTAGTTACTAGGCTGCTTGCATCCAGCTGAGCCCTGGAAACGGCAGCCCTGAGATCTGAGAGCAGGCTGGAATTTCCGGAAAGTGATTGTGTCCATAATTAGGGCATCTTTGCGTGTTTAAATGCACGATTCTGGAATGCACTTTGCTGTTTGCTTCTCTCCAGGGCTGGGGTGAGTGTACACAAACTTCCCTTGACGAGCTAAATCTGAGAAGCCTCTTCAAGGTCCAGTGAAGGTCAGAGCTGAGAATTTTTTTCCTCCCTCTGTCACCAAGCAGGCAGGAACCACCGAGCTCCAGCCTGGAGCACTTGGGTGGAGCCAGTGCCAAGAACCTGGTGGCATTTCAAATCCCTTGCAGCAGTTAGGTGTTAGATGCAAAAGATCAGTGCTGCTCCACTTGAAGTCAAAGAAATAACTTCAGCTTAAAGTTCAACATATACACAAAGATTTCCTGGATCTGGAGTTAATTTGTTTTTTCCAAGGTCAGCTTGAACTGGAAAAAACTTACAAACTGAGCATTTGACTTGTAATAATTTCATTTTATTTCCCATTTGTTTAACCTGTCCTGTATGCTTTTGTTTTCCTGATGTATCAAGCTAAGCTATTTTGGTTTTTATTTAATGTTTATTTTTGCCCCATTTAATCGACTCAAGTCAGGACTGGGGGCCAGTTGGGCTGCATGCCTTTCTCTCTATCCCATATCTTTACGTTTTCCAGCTTTCTTTGATGCAGGATATTTATATTCCACCTTTTTTCCTAGTAGAGAGGCTTTCACAGAGTATAGGCTTTGGATATATATTTTCTGCTCTAGCTGTTCATTAGATATACAGCATTTGGAGTTCCAGTTGTGCTGAGAAATGTAAGCAAAGCTTTTGGCCCAGTGGGGGCTAAGCTCTGGCATTTCACAGCTTTGTACATATGAATCAGGATTAAGATGCAGGATCTATATAAAATTTAGCTCGTTAGGAGATGTTTTGTTTCACAGCTCCCACTGGGAAGGTGGGTCCTGTGCTCACACACAGGATTTCTTACCCTGCTTTGCTGCTCCCTGGGAAAGGAGGGATTGACACAGGGTATTCTGCTCCCTTTCACCCTGGCACACCTAGAAAAAGGTTTGACATGCACTGATCCCAGTATTTTAAACTAAAGCAAATGTGTTTGAGCACACGTGTAAGGTCATGCTTGAAATGACTTAGCAGAGTTAAGAGAGCAAGGAGTACCTCTGGAAAAAGACAGGTAGGAATTTTCTCTGAAATATATTTTGTGTTGTGCCAGAGATAAGGAACTGAAGGCCAGGAAGGTTTCAGAAAATGTGTTTTTTCCAGCCTGACACCCCAGTTGGTTTCCCAGCAGGCCAAATTCACTGTTGTGCCCAACACAGCTCAAGTGTATTCTGTGGATGGTCAATTGTGTCCATGCACTTCAGCCAGTGAAGCTTTACCACAGAGAAATGATGGACTTGGAAAGGGCTTTCATCAGTCATGATTTCCAAGGAAGAGCACTCGGGGTAGGGAATACCAAGTCAATGTTTTCTCCTCAAGGACTTTCAGCTGTCACATAGGGAATACAGTGAGTGCAGTGATGAGAATTAGATTAGAAGAAGATCAATAGGGCTGACAATAAATGAAAGTAACACAGACATTATTGAGCAAATTAGGAGAGAGAAATTAAACTGGACAGTATAATCTTCAATACCTGCTAGACACACTGATGTTGGGCAAAGTTAGGGAGAGGCCAGTAAGTTAGAAAGGGCTGTGATGAAGGGGCAGTCACTGTCTGTCCGTGAGATGGGGAAAGCCCTGCTTGTGATGGAAAGCTCTCAGCCCACAGAAAAGTGGAAAAAGATGATAATGGTCCAGGACCACATGGATTTAAGTGGCAAGCTACAGAGAGACAATGATGGAGAGATCACCTAAGGCTGGGAACGTGGAGTAGGCAACAGTGCTGGCTACATATTACAGAGAACAGGGAACCTCAGATGCACCCCACCATCACAAAGGCTGTGGTGGGATACCTTGTTTCTGTCCAAAACTTTTCCTAACTTTCTCATAGCACAGGTTTGTTTGCCCTTTGAAGGTTTGCAGAAACCAGTCCTCTGTGTAAAGTTGATTAATTGCCATAATAACTCCCCGTATTTTGCTATCTGCACACAAATCCAGTGATGATCAAGTCTGGCAAGCTTTTGGGGTAAGGGATATCCAGTGGCAACGAGATCCATGGGCTGACTGTGCTCAGCATGAAAAGAAGTTTTCCTTTTATCAGTCTTGAGTTTGTCTAGATCCTCTTACATGTCTTTGAAAGGTTCACCCCAAGGCGATATAATTGTGTCTGATCACATACAGCCATTGAGTCAGTGATTGATATGAATAAAGAACTTAGAGCTGCTTGTCCTGGTTCCATGCTTTCTTCCCCGTGGAATCAGAAATCACTTTTGTAAATCTATCGGTCCATCTGTGCTTCCAGCTATCCATTTCAAGTGTATGTTCCAAAAAAGAAATAGTAACACTTCATAAGCGCAAATAAAAACACATTAAAAGGACTGAGGAAGGGGTTTTTTTCTTCCTCATAAAGTACGTGTGGATCCCTTCCAAAAGCGTTACCGTGAGCCATGTAACTTGTAATTAATCCTGCTATGAATGTCAGAACACTTACTTTGCAGGTCTAAGCTGACCCACTAAAATTAGTCCCCTTTTAACAATTCCTTTTATAATTTGTTTTTCAGCAGAAACGGCGGCTTGACCTGCTGACAATAACCAGCCCTGGTAAGTGAGCTCTGCCGCGCCGCTCTCGTCTCTCCTCTTAAAGAGATGGTTGTCTAAATGTGGGCTTTTTTTCCCCCAGTCTCTGACATGCAAAATGAAAAACAGTGTTCCCCAGAAAATCTTTCACCTAATAACAAGTGACAGCTATATTGTGCTTGGCAAAGCCCCGGGCAGTTATCCATTCACAGAGCTGTCTCTTCAGACCTTTACTCTGTGAATTGGAGTGCTGATATTTCTTTGAGCCTCCTGGGGTTGCAGTTAGTGGTATATCTGCAGGGCAGATGCCCTCAAATTCACAAAGTGTGTTCAAGTATCACAGAGATGCGAGCTTGACTTTCCTTGGTGGCAAATGGGAGCAGTTTGGGGAGCTGGGAGATGGGGACACTCTGTGTGTGTGGAGGGAAACACAAGGTCCAGGCTCAGGGCTGAGAACCCCAAAGTGGGTCAGAAAATATTCAGGTAGAGTTAAAATGCCTTAAACTGTCTGCTTCATGATGGCTTTCACCATTTGCCTGTTGATGAGATAAACCAAAATTTGTTTTTATTGGCAAATTATGTGGGGCTCTTTGGCAAGAGTGAATTTTGAAGGTCTCAGCACCATGGTTGAAACGCAGTTTGGTTCAGTTGTGCTCCTCTGTGATCTCAGCCCTTAAGGCTGGGTGGTTTTAATTTATTTCTATTTGCCTGGCTCGCTTTCTTTCCATTGTCTGCCACAGAAGTTTGCTGCCCACCAGCTTCAGATGAAGCCCTGCTCAAACAGTGCCACATTTTGGTTGACTTTGTTCATTTTTCAGATGTGAATTAAGCTTTCAGGTAGGCTTTAACTGGGACTAATGAATTCTGGCCTTAACTGGTAATAATGTGTTAGCAGAGTGAACAGGTGTTATGGGAAGTGAACAAAATGTGACACACATTTGCTTGGCTAACAATTTTGCATCAATAATTGTTCTGACACTCTGAATGTAGATATAATCTGTGACATGGTTTCTCCTTCACTAACCTTGTTAAAATAATAAGAATTAAAATAAGGAGGAGGAACACTTTGCTGGGACAGATGTTTGAGGCTATTGGCAATTGCATCACATTTTTGCATGTTCACTTTTCACGCAGTTTGCAATTATGTTAATGTCTGCTCAGGGCACTTGCTGATAAAAGCAACAATACTGTGTGATACAGCCATTGTCACTATTCTAACTGTAACTTCAAGGACAAACATGGCACATTTTTCATATTCCATATCTTCTGCATTCCCTGTTTCTAGAGGAAAAAGAAAAAAAAAAGATCTCTGAAGGTCTTAATCATAGCAACAAAGTCCACAGACACTTTTTCAATAGGAGAAAAAGAGGATTGGGGACCAGAATGGCTTAAAATGAGACTTTTCTGTAAAACAAACTTATGATACTTTCCTCACAATTTTTGATACAGTATTCACTGTGAGAGGGTTGATTGGATTGAGTTTGTGCATAGATGTGATCACAGTGAGTAGCTGTAGATTCAGATCTCCATTTAATGAAACAATCGACTAAACGAACATAGCAATTAGTTAGAAGGCTCTACAATAACTGTGTAGGTAGGCATACTGCACTAAAAGGGGGAAAAACTTCCTATAATGCATAACTTTTCTGAAATGTAGGTTCTACCCTTTGATATTTAACCAGGAATCTACCATAACTGGTTACATAGCAAAAAAAAAAAAAAAAAAAAAATTGTTCATTATTACATAATAAAGTGCCTATAGTTTTGCTTTCAGGAGAGGTATTTTCAAAAGAAGCTTGGTGCTAAATCAGACCAAGCTTACCAGAGAGCCTAAAGCTGAGATTTTTCAAAGGGGTTGAAAAAGTTAGGAACTCAATTCCTAGTAGTATTGGAAGATGTCAGCCTGTGGATTAAAGGGTCTAATTTCAGCCCTACAAATACAAAAATAAAATAAAATAAATCATAGCCTTGGGGCTTTTAGCTGTCTTTGGAGACTGCTACTTTAAAATATTTAATTCTTTGAGTCCCAGCTCTAAGATCTGACATTGACAGTCTGCTTTTACAAAGTCGTGATATCGGTTATGATGGCTGAGATCAGCCATAATCACTGTCAACCCTTAATTTACTGATTCAAATGAGGGGCTGAGCTGTTTAGTTGCACCTGCCAATCCTCTGGGACCTGTTTCTGTTCTCCACCTTGCCGCAGGCAGGCAGCCTTTGCTTCTGGCAGAGGTCACACAGCTTTAGTTAGAGTTGTGAAAGTCCTCTGTGTCCCACAAGGGGTGTCGGCCACCTAAACCCTATTGCTTAATTGTAAGAACAGACAAAGGGCTTCAAAAGAAAAGGTGGCCTCTGTGATTTGCACCTCTGTCACGATGAATATCATCTCTCTTCCTTGTGTGTGTGTGTGAAGCTCTTGAACCAGTTTTTCTACCTTTAGTCAAGAATCGATGGTGATCCCTTGCAGGTAGTACAACAGCTCTTCTCCATGTGCTACTAAAACAATTTCCAAAAACTGATCAGTCAATTAATGAGATTATTTGCAAGGGAAATTTATGTCATTAATGTCAAATAAATGTTGTTGAGGCTCAGGTGCCAAAACATTTAAAGAGAGTTTGTGGGATCACAGAAACCTTAACTTTATCTCATGGCAGTCACACTGCTCCCCATGGCCAGGGCTGTTCCATGATTCCCCAGGAATCACTGAGAGCTCTGAATCTGTGCCTGTTTCTTGTTCCTGAATCTTCCCCCTGCCCATGCTGTGCTGGGATATTTGAGATGGATATGGGTGATGTCTGGGGACACAGGTGGGGATAGGTCAGGGGACAGGGAGAAAGATCAGGGAGGACTTATTCTCTTGGGACATGGTGTGAGGGAAGGGAAAATACTTCAGTGAGTAGGAGGAATCTGTGCAATTTTTATTCTGGCAAATGCAGAGAATTAGGAATAATAATAATAATAATAATAATTAGGAATAATAATAATTAGGAATAATAATAATAAGGAATAATAATAATTAGAAATAACTGAGAATTAGGAAGGTACTGATCTGCACTGAGGGTGACCCAGTGCTGCCTCTTGCCCTGCTCCACGTGGCTTCCAACCCCCAAGCAGTAAGTGCACAGCTTCCTGAAACCTGGCTGAACAGGTTCTGGGCTTCAAAGCACATCTGTATGTTAAACTGAACAGGTATAGACCATTAATCTATACCCTGGACTGACAGAAGTCTGGGCAAAAATGGAAAAAATAAAAGAAACAGAAAGAAATACAGATGGCTGGAGCTGCAGCTTCAACGACACGGTTTGCATGCAACATGCAGGGCTCACCTCTCCCAGCACCCTAATAAAGCAGCTATGGAAAGCTCCACACTGTGTCCCAAACTGGAGGAAGTCTTTGCCTTGCTGTGGATCTCCAGAAACAGCCAGACACAAATGATGCATAAGCTGAGAGCAAGCCAGACTCCCTCGTGCTCAAATATATTCCTTTGAAGTAACTGACACCCCTGTAAAATGTGGAGGGGAGTTCACTGCTCTGCCTGGCTGCTGAGTAGCTGGAGGAATGTTAAGTTAAATTTACCAATGCTCTCGCCACTCTCCTTTCTTCTTGCCCCTTGACATGTGAGGTACAATTAGAGAGCAGCTGTACAGTTCAGGGTGCTCCAGTCAGAGCTGATGTGCGCAGTGGGGTGGGGGAAGGATGTTAAAAATTCATTAGGAGCTGGCAGGGACATGCTGGCAGGGAGTGGGACATAATGAGGTTTAAGTTTTGGTAATTTAAATTTTCTTTAAACCCAGCTTTACCTCTGAACTGGATCCAAGACATTTCCTTAACGCTGTTCTAGTTGTCTTTGAGGTTTAGGACCAAAGCTTGAGGTAGTTTAATTTGGCCTTGTTGCACAAAGGAGATGAGGATCTGCCCTTCACTTCTCTGTGATCATGTTCTAGTAGCACTTTGAACACGCACATGCAATCACATCACATTTTGTGGTAACCACTCAATAGCTGCAAATAAGATACCCCTGTTTCCATAGCTTTTCCATGGAGACACAGCTTTTTGCATCTCCTGTGTTTATGATAATAATACAGCCTTCCAATTTCTGTTCTCAGTAAGGTAAGTTCCTCTCCCACTGAAGTATTTTTTAATTATTGATACCATAAATGGAAGTGTGTTGGAAACTATTGGCTTTGAAAATAGCTAACATGTGATATTATCCAAGAACCATCAGGAAAATTCTTTTGAAATTCTCTTTGATTCAGCCATCCTCAGGGCTTTATCCTTCTCTACCAGTCTCTCTACTGCCAATTTAAAATAACATTCTCTTGAAATCAGTGCAATGTCAGGAGAAATTCATCAGCACTGTAGGTGCATGTTTCCCAGATGTATATAAACCTACTACATTTGGCAGCAGTAAATTGATTGCATTTAAAAAACCTGGGGTAGTTGAATATTCGGTAGTGTCCAGCTTGGCTACAGCATGGAATATAAAGTAATTTTTTTTTTAAGTTTCTTTCAGCTCTCTTTTAGGTGAAAAAAAGTAAGTGCTGACTCCATAATTCCTGCCTTTTGATTTACTCAGATTTTCCTAATGTGTAAACCACATCAGAGCTTTACAGGCAGGGACAGAGTAAGATAATCCTGATCTCTATTGAGATTTGATCAGTAATGTTAATGATTTGTGCATGCTCCCTCCTCATATTCAAGCTCTTACACTTTTAAACAGGGAAGAAAGCTTGATTTTAAAAGTATTTATCAGTCTGATCTATGTGATGAAATATCCTCCCCCCTTTAATATCATCAGTGCTGCATGCTCTAAAAATGTCTCCATTTCATTAATTTGTGATATACTGCTACTCTGAATTCTTTTAAGGTGGCTTTAGCTTCTGCCATACATATTTTACTGCTTTAAATTATAGATATAGGACTGTTGCCTAGTTAATTTCCTCTGGTTAGGAAAATATATTTCTGCTCTCCTGGCATTGCATAAAGTGATATGTGGGATTTGCTATATTTTTTAGCTGATTAAGTTTTGCATTTCTACATATTACTGCTTATGAGACCTCAAGGAAAGTATGTAAAGGAAGGAGAAGTTTTATAGTATATTTCAAAGTTTCATTTAACTATAAATTCCACCACTAAGCCCTGCTACAAGACTTTTCCATTACCTTCCTGGATAGTCTGGCTATCAACTTCTTTCTAATTGAAGCATGAAAATAATATGAACTCAAAGTCATGAAGCTATAAGACAGGTATTAGTAAAAATGATACTGACTAATAAAATGTGACAGAAAGTTGTTTGCTGCTAAAACTCAGGGACATTTTTTTTTTGCAAGTCCTTATTAATTAATAGCACATTGATTTTGGTCTAAGTATGTGTCAAAGGATGGCACTGAAGATTTTAAACAGTCCAACATAACCACTGCTCATGTTTGTTAGTGAAGCTTCACATGCTGTTTTACTTGCAAAGCTGGTGGAGAAAAGAAATTACTTTGAATTCCAGTAATAATTGAGTCTTTCAATGCTCAGTGAATTATTTCCCATATCACTGAGACACCAGGTATTAATCCACCCATTTGCCCACAATAATATGAGATAGCTGAGGGAGTCAGAATCTCACTGCTCAGCAAGGCAGTGGACCCCAAATGGTTTGTCTGGAACCCACAGTACAGGAATTTCCCTACCATAGAAATAAAATATAAATGGTAAAATCTCAGCTCTAAGTGAAATCCCTGTGTTGTCTGTCTTAGCTGAACTATAAAGCTACAGGAAGAAGTTTGTTCCAGACTTGATGAAACTTCAGCAAGATGATTGTACTAACAGAGAGCAGAGGGAAGATGTGGACTTTTTCCTTTTTTTTTTGTGCCATTAGGTTGGCTTCAGCTGTCCTGAGGCTAATTAGGAAATTTTACTGTATCCAATTTCTCATCTTTACACGATCTGAAGAGCTGTAAGAATTTCCATTTGCTGTGATAAGGAGAAATAATATTGTTGCTTGTAATTACTCATTCATGCATATCAGTACCTTCCTAATTCTCAGTTATACCTCTGCATTTGCCAGAATAATGATTGCAGACATGCCTCCTACTCACTGGAGTCTTATCCCTTCCCTCACACCATGTCCCAAGAGAATAAGTCCTCCCTGATCTTTCTCCCTGTCCCCTGACCTTTCTCCACCTGTGTCCCCAAACATCGGCCACATCCATCTCAAATATCCCAGTTTTGAGTTCTACTGAAATGACACTTTTTTTGATTCAATAATGAAACCAGAACTTTATCCCCATTTGGTTGTAGAATGTTTACTTTCAGTAAGGCTGTTTCATCCCCACCTTTGCATTTAAAAAAGTGACCTTTTTTTGGATACATGTAGAAGAAGTGATATTTGCGAAGTCAAAATAAGACTGCAGAGAAGATATTCTAAAGGCTAATCCATTACTTTTGAAGAAAAATATCAAGCTTTTCCACAATCCCTTATTATTATTCTGGGTCACCATGGTGTTTCCATGCACCTTGGCATGTCCCTTTAATTGGATCCTTGCATGGGAAGGTCCGGCACAGTTGCATTGAAAGCTGACATTTCTAACTAACTGACCTTTTCAGGCCCAGTGACACTCCTATAATGATTATCCTCTAGCATTGTTTGGACACAATACCACATACTTCACAGCACATAAAGAATATGTTCTTTGAGAACTATTCAAAATGCCCAATCTCAGGTTAGCAAAATGAGAAAATTGGGTGCAAACATTCATCAGAGTGTTATTGTGCAGGTATCGATTTGAATGCCCTTTCATTTCTCTGGGAAAAAGTGTTGTATTATAGAGCTCTAAATTAACTTCTGTTCTGTTTTTTTCCCCCAGTAAGTATAAAAAGGTCAAATTCATTCATAAGGCTGAATAGATTTGCAGGATATAAGCAATAAGATAGCAATCAACCTTCAAATAACCTTTAAAGAGACAGTATCTTTTCTTATGAACAGTAATTGATCTGCTCATTAAGTCACTGGGTACTCTTTGGGGCTCACCTGGGCAAAAATGTGTAACACCTGTGACCAAAGGATGTCAGCTACAGCAAAACAGGAACAAATCCTCATGTGGAAATCTAAATATTTTACAGATTTGAGGTGTGTAAAGTTGATGAGAGGATTGATATTGCAATGTGAATTCCTTGGCTTTACCGTTGTGAGGGTGAGTGGAAAAGATGTAGAAAAGACCTCACAGTGTGAATTTGGTATTTGTGAGGATGACAATCGTAGTGTGTTCATACCTGCCTGAAACCTGGATACATCTTCAGCCTCCCTTTTGGATTTAGTGCAGCATGTGGGAGGCTGACCACTGCCTCTGGTCACTCCATGTATAGGGGGTGCAGCTATAGGGGACCCTGTGCTACACACAGGATGTGGCCAGGCATTGTTATTCTGCTAAATTCACTCAGATTGTCAGGTAATGGCTTTCTGTGCTCCATGAGGGCTTTGGGGATGTGTGTGGGGGTTAATCAGCTCTGCCTGCACAGACATAAAACCTGTGTCCAGGTTGCTGCAGCACTGACTCCCTGGGTGCTGCCTCCTGTCACCTCCAGCCCTGGGCTGTGGCTCTGCAGCTCCTCTTGTGTAAGCAGGAGCTGCTGAAGGGCTGCTGGAAATTTCTTCAAGGGAACAATACCTAGCCAGAGACTCGCTCAAGGTGCTGGGATTGCCAATTTAAGATAGCAATCAGATTAGTGTTCTGACCATGTCCATATTTCATTTCTGCATGTAAATCCATGTTATGTTTTTAGTGTTATTTTTATGAATTGCACATAGGCTGAGGACTATCTGTGCATAATTGATTACAGTGAGTTGTCTTGGTTCTTATCTTTGATCAGAATTTTCAGAAGCAGCAAGTATCCCAGGTGACGAGGCTTTTCATGCTGTAAATGTTTGCACATAATGCTTTCTGTTTTACTTCACAATGTGCAGAATGAGCATCTCTCTCATTTAGAGAGACTGAAAATGAGCAAGTCTGTGCACAGGTGTATTGTGCTCCTCTTTTTGTGTAAGCTCAGGGAAAACTTAAAATAGAAACTTTTTTTTCTCATAAGCCCCTTATTTCTTCAGTATCAGATGTTTTTAGAAAGGATGGAAAGCGTTCTTTCTTTTTAATGAAATTTTAATTTTCAAGGTCACCTGTCACTCTTCACTTAGGCACATTTCTTCTTGCTGAGTGACCTGAACAAGACTAAGTGGAAATCAGTGTACTAAATATCTAGAAGGCAGCAGAGGATTATATTGACACTACAAAACAGGACACAGTGCAGAAATGCATGAGCCAGCAGAGCCCTGAGCAGCAGAGCTGTGCTGCAGCCTCACCAGTGTGGGGACAGATGCCTCCAAGCTCCATAACTTGGGTGCTGTGCCAGAGACACATAAACCCCAAGCTCTTTTTTTCACTGACTTTAGGGTGCTGTCATTCCAGTGCAGCTGAATTGCACCTGGACCTGAATCTCAGCTTGTGACTTTTTTTTAACCTAGCCAGGCACGTGCAGCACCCGTGCTTCATTTCTGTTTTAGCAGCACCCATGTGCCCCAGTCCACAGGGTGTCATCCTGCTGGATGCACTGACACCAAGCTGCTCCTGAATAGTTGGCAGCTTAAGTGGACAAAGCTCAGGGCAGTGGGTGGGAAACATGGAGAGGGAATGTCAAAAATAAAATGTTATTTTGATAGAGACATGTCTCCTTGCTCCCCCTTTCCTCCAGTCTCTGATGTAACAGAAAATGGCAAAAACAGTGGTGATTATACAGCAGCAACGAGGGGGACTGAGGAACAGGGGAGCTGGAACTGCACAAAGGACTTTTCCTAAGCTCACTTGTTTCTAAGGATTGCCAGTGGGCTCATTTTTTTGTATGCAGAATGTTTCTGTTAGAGCCATCAGCCAAGGTCACAGAGAAACCCACAAGAAAGGATAACCCAGAGCCCTTATTATTATTTTGAGCTTGTAACAAAGGAATTTTTAGTAGAGATTTGAATGGGGAAGGTGTGCTGGTTCTGTGAATTGAGACTGTAAGTGCAGCATAAGCCATGGTGGAAAAGTGACTTGTTCATCACAGAGCTCAGTGCAGAACTGGAGGGAGTCGTTTGAGCTGCTGCTAAATGAGAGAACGTGAGGGCTGCTAGGCAGTAGTGGCACTGCAGTGTCCTTAAGAAGAGGGTTAAAGGAAGGTGAAATGCTGTTTTAACACCACGGCCTGCTCCTGACGTTGCAGGAGGTGTGGTGTCTGCACAGGACCCTGCACTGCAAAGATGCTGCGAGTGCCAGGACACAGAGTGCTGCCAGAGGAGCCAGGCAGAGCAGGGGAAGGGGCACAAGGCTGAGAGGAGAAGGGGGGAGGCAACATAAACCAGAGAGTCACATTTCTGGGCTGTATGAAGCAAAATAAAAATAATTATTTCCAAAATACCTAGGAGATAACAGGAGATTGTGTTATTGTTGATGCTTTATTATATTACCTGCCCTGTTGCACAGCTGCATCCCTTGTCCTTATCCTCTGGGGACTATGGGAAGGAAGGAAGGATTACCTGTAGAGACCCTGATTTTCCTGCCCTTCCTCCAGGGAGCCTCACAGCAATCAAATGCAAACTTCTTTTGTGCTGTTGCCATCCCCTGTGCTGAATCCACCTTCCTTCCAGGGACTGTGAGGGTGTAGGGCTTGTGGCTGGATGCAAAACCAACCTTCACTTAAACCTGCTGCATGTTTGCTTTGGGACCTGATCCAGAGCACTGAAACTGCAGCTGACTTGGACCAAACCCTACTTCTTGTCAAAGGCTGGACAAACCCGACAGCGAGAGCGACTTCACGCTGACCCTGAACTGAGCCCACTCATTCCAGCAGATAGGCTGGAGTTTTGTTACCTGAGCACTCAGATCTCTTTCTCTACACTGGAAAACTTCTCCTGAATGGTCTTTTTTGGGCTCTGGGCTGGACCACCAGCAGCAGCACAGTCATGCAAGGCGTTCCCACCTCTGGGGGACACCTCCACCACGGTGCTGCTTTTCACACCAGCCACTTGTGGCATCCCAAGCAACGCCCCTGGGAGCAGGAGCCGGGGTGGTGCTGGCACCCAGCAGGAGCAGAGCTGCCAGGCAGCAGTGCTGCTGCTCATAAATCCAAACCGTGGAGCTGTCAGGCTGTGCTGGCAGTGAGCTGTCCCCACGGCCCGCGGTGCTCAGGAATTAACTGCAGGGGCATTACTCTCCCAAGGCCTCGTGTTATAGTTCTGTTTTCTTCACCTTTAACCCCACAATGGATTATGGCCATACTTTCTCTTATAACTAAATGCTCTTCTGTCCTTTGACAAAACAGATTTGTGTCTTTTCATAGCTTTCTGTAGAGGGCTAATAATACATGGGAAAGCGTTACTGCCCACAGGAGGCTTTGCCTGGCCGTAATAATAAGAAATGCTGTTGAAAAGTCATGATCAATGTTAATTCAGTTATTTTTCATTTTCTCTTTTTTTTATAATGAAATCTTCTACTTTATGCATTTTATCCAGTGCTACCCTATGAATTGCTTGTTGGAGAGAGGGGTCATTGGTTATAAAAATGAGTTCTTGCTGTTTGTCCTCACACGAAAATAACAGCAATATTTTGAAATGATGAATTTAAGGGAGGAGAAAAACAAAGGTGGAATCTTGGGTGTACAAAAGATGTAAATATTGTTTTCCAGGTTTTATGGTTCCCAGATGCCTCCTCTAATTGCATAGCTAACCCTGAGTTTATTAAGTTATTTTCCAGAGTCAAACTCATTTGTAAACATGTCAGAATAAAAACTAAACTTAAAAAACAAAACCTTTGGATTAGAATTCTGGAGTGATAAACAAACTAATTTAGAATGTATTTGCATGTAATTTACATGTGCCAAAATAGGATTGCATGTGGTTTGTAAATACAGGTCTTGAATCTATTTAACATTACAGAATAGCACAGAAGAAATTAATTGTAGCTCAGGAAAAAAAAGGTTAAAATAATAAAAAGATGGCTTAAAATGGCCAATGTTTGAATGTGATTCAATGTGCAGAAACTGGTGAGGAGAGATAAGCACGCAGGGAAAGCTGTAAATTCTAGCAGCAACATCTGTAGTAGTTAGAATCCCATGTTTTATAGCAATTCCTTACCTCCCCCCACGGACATTACCATGGCACGCAGCATATTTATTATTCACTTTCTGCAGGAGATGTTTGCCTGGCACAGCCTTAAAAATAAAGTCTATTTCCATTCTTTTAATGTTCACTTAAAGGTGATGTGAGCTTCCATTTGAAGCCTCTCGGCCAGTTGGACCTGTAGGCTTTGGCTCAAGATAATTTATAATTATCTGGGTTATTGCAGAGGTAACAAAAAAATCCTTTGCTGGGTGCAGTCTCCATCTGGAGAAGACCTGAATCCTTCATGTTTTTTCCACCTGAAATACATCACAGAACCTTGGAATGGCTTGCACTGGAAGGGACAGTAAAATCCATCACGTTCCACCCCCTGCCATGTGCAGGGAGTACACCCCTTCCCTAGATCAGGTTCCTCAGGGTGGAGCACGTGGCACCATCCCATCTCTGCCTGCCGTTTCAAAAATATGCAGGCCAGAGGGAAATATCACCCGTGGAGACCTGAGGGAGTGACATTGAGACTTGAGCCTTGAGACTGAGCAGGTCTTGCTTTGGCTCCTTGGCCTCTGCTCCTGCTGTCAGTGCTGAAATGTGTTTGTGTTCTGGGCTTGGGATTAAAGCAGCTGTTTTTGGAGGGAAGAGGAAATGCTCTCTGGACAGAAGGGGATTGAGCAAATGCAAAAATGCAAAAAAAAAAAAGAGTTTAATAGGACTGAATTGCATTGCTGGAGTTATGGGGGAGAGAATGCTTTATTTACTGTAAGCAATGTATGTAATGTGTGTTTTCAGGCTTGCCTTCAAATGCCATGGAATATCCCTTTCTGTATTCCCTGCACAGCAGCCTGGAGCTTACAAGTGGCAGCAAAGTGGTCCTGCAATCTTTGCTGTAAGAGGCTCTGGAAAGCTGGTCACTGTTCAAGCCCACTTTTTTCCAGGCTTTGCTGAGAATAAGTAGAAATGTAAGGATTTCTCCTCTGAATCCTGGTGATTTTTTTTTCCTCCACTGGCTTAATTTCATAATCTTAATTTTTAGACAAAGGGGAGGGGAAAAAAGAGTAGGGAAAAGCAGACTTTATGGGATAGGAGGCAGAGCTTTGTGGTGTATTTGTTATTCAGTATTTTGTTTGAGCATCATGGAAGAATATTATCTAGGAGGACCAGATGTCAGGAACCTTTCCATACATTTTCGAGGTTATAATACCTCTATTTCAATGTCAGATAAATGTTTCTAAATATTTTCTTGTACTTCTTATCATTTCATCTCTAGAAGAAATTAATTGTAGTTTGAAGAAAAGGGGTTTATTTCCCACTTGGCTGTGAGCCATTTTGTATATCTGCTTTAAATGTTAATTATTAATTAGGATATAATCTATTTAAATCCATTTAGCTGTCCATTTCTTCCAAAGAAGGCAGCTGGATGAAACAAGAAACATGCATCATTACAGGGATGATAAATTAGGCTCTTATCCCAGGAGAAGACAGTTCCTCAACACCAAGGTTGAGATATTCCAGGGAGTGGAGGAGCCTCCCAGCCTTGTCCTCTTGGTGCTGGACACAGAGAGTGAGGATACCAAGATGGATTTTATAATTAAATTGCTGGTAGAAAAGGAACATCCTTCCTGTAACATTCATTGTAACAGAGTTATTGTTGCTGGGCAATGGACTTAGTGGGAGTTTGAGTGTTTTTAAGTTGTATTTGAAGGTGAGGATCTGTAAAAACAATAACAGGTGATAAAAAACAAAATCCAACAAGTAATAAAAAGCTTTTGCACGTATCCCAGCTGAGGCAGATCCCTTACATGAGCATCAGTGAAGCTGCAGTATTTGTATGTCTTGCAAAATCTGAATGAATTTGCTATTTTGGGAGAGTGAAGTTGGGATATGTACCTTTGTAGACGTGAATGGCTTCTTGATGGAAAATATGTCATGGCTACCTTTGTCAACTGAGTTCTGAACAGGAAATGTGAGGCTGGCAATTAGCACCAATGACCAGCTGTGAAAACAGGAGTTTCTCTCATTTCTTTTAATTATATTTTTGTTCAAATATTTACATATTTTATCTCTTATTTATTGCAAACTTTATACTAACAGCAAAGGAGAGGCTTTGGATTAAATTTCATATATTTGTGTATTTAGGTCTTTCTTTATTTGCCAAGATCAATGCAAAACACAGCCCTTGTTTATGTGAACAGTATCTATATGGATTTACCTATATGAACAGTTGAAAAGCTGGGCACTAGGTTGCACAGCTCATCAGTGCAGCTTCAAACCTCACCCAGCAAACAGCTGAAGGGCTTTGGAAAGCTTTTGGAAATCTGCAGCAGGTTCCTGAAACTTTACACTATACCATTGTGTTACCTGAGGCAGCTCTGTGGGTCACAGATCAGTGGCTGGGAAAGCCAGAACATTTTCTCCTGTATTTTATCTGTTCATGGATGGTCAGTTCTAGACAGAAACACCCTGTCCATTCTGGTATTACCTTCCAAAAAATTGCCCCACTGGAGCACAGACAGCCCAGCTCAGATGCTCATGCAGATTCTGGAGAGTTATAAATATGTTTGTGGTACTGACAGTAATATGGGTTTTAAATTGTTTTTTTAAATTTTATTGTAACTGAAGTTGTCATGTCCTCTTGTGACACAGAGAAGACAGACACCACTGAACTTTTGTTCTGTCCAGGACTTGGGCAGGCAGCTCAGGCAGATGGTCCATTCAGGATCCAGAGCCAGAATATTGACATATTCCTGATTTCCTTAAAATGTGGCTGGCAAGAGTAGCATTCAGCTGTGATGGACTCACCTTGGACAGTGAAATCCTGAAAGGCACTCCCTGCTCACAAGATTGCATTTCATAATAGAGAAGCTAAAAGCTCCTTAAGAAAAACTGATGCTGCTCCCCAAATTTCTGTTCAGTTGTCTTGACCTGAGGAGTTCTTACCCCTCAGCAGTGACATCCCAGAGCCTCTGCAAATGTCTGCTCAGAGCACAAAGGCAGTCAAAAATGCAGAGTGTTTGATATCAGCAACACTAAAGAATAAATTAGAGGTAACAATGCCTTGCTCACAAAATAGGTGGCAGAGCCAGCAGAGGCACTCTGAAAGACAATGAGGATGATCAGTAAAATGACTTCATCTGAAAAGAAATCAAGTACAACTGTGATTTTTTTTTTTCCCTGTGGGATCTGCCACTATGGAGTGGAGCTTGAACTCAGTTTCTAAAGTTTATGGGGTTTTTTTCATGCTTAAAGGTGCTGCATCCACTGTTGCATAACTGTATTTTGAGCCACATGATGGTGGATAAATACAGCAATAAATGCAAGTTACTACTGGCCCAAGGATCATAACAAGTTTATATTCATTAAGGGAGAAGAGAAAGCTGTACTATGGTGTGCTTGAGAAGGACTAAATTCCCACAGCTGTAGAAATTTCTTAGCAAATATTTGAACAGAAAGTATTTTTCTGTTTTTTTTTTGGTAAGGAAATGTTTTAATTGTATATCTCCAAAGCCACATCCCTTGACATGAAAGAAAACAAATTTAGCTAAAAATCCATTCTGGTCCAGTGATACAATGAAGAAAGTATTTAAAATTATTAGCAAATGTTTTAGCCTTAATGGGAATAGGGGCCATAAATAGCTTTCAAGTATAAATAGAAGAAGGGGAAGAAAAGAAGGGGGGAAAAAAAAGAAAGTAAAAGACATGAAGGAAAAATCCATGTGGCCAAAACTAAAAGTTCTAGTTTAGTATATTTTCTGGGATCTCTTTTTATTCTAAACAAACTAAAACTCAGGTTTTAGTTCATAATGATGATGCTCAAAAGGCAGATGTGCCTGGTAAGAATTTCTTTTAATTTCTGTCACCTTGGGGTGAAATGCTTTCAAGTCCAGCAATAACAGAGATGGATTTTGTTGGGGATAAACACTCTTAAATCAGGAGCACAGGAGTCCTAGAGGAGCTGGGATCACCTCAGACCCAATGCTCTGCTAAATGAACGTGTCTTAGAAATGGGAGGATGCCATTTTATTGTGCAAATACTCAGAAAGGCAGCTCATGTGACTCAGGTTAGCACAGACTGGTATTTTGACAACAACCCCCAGGAAACTAATTAAAAGACTGATGGAGGTTTAGTTGGCAAAAGTTAAATACTAATGAAAGGCAGTCAGTGTTTCATGAGGGAAAGGATTTGTCAAACAACTCTTTTTGGCCTGTGAGTATATCACAAATATGGTTGATGAAGCTGCATCAACTTTTTAAGGTGTTTGATTTAGTGCCTGACAACTTTTTAAAAATATAGAACTCATTCAATAGGTTAAAGATCAGTCAACTGACACATCTCACACATCACTCATCATGGGGGAGCCTCACTTGCATGGGGCTCTCTTTAATGGGTTCCTTTCATGGTAGTGGGCCCAATGCAACCTCTAATGATACTTTGTTGGTGATTAAAACATCACTGTTGAGTGGTAAAGAAAGATGTAGAAAGGTTTGTCACACGGTGCAACCTTGATCTCTTGATTGGCTGGATCCTTCACACAATATAATGCATTTCAGCATAGAAATGAAACCTAGATTTCTGCTTTTTAAAGCCAGGAATGTAAGCAAAGCCTGTTTGATGGAGCAGTATTGACCAAAAGAATTTAGGATTGTGTTTGTCTAGTAATTAAGTTGGATGAAGCCTGAAAAGATATATATACAAACCTTTTTTTTTTTTTAAATGGAATATACACAGGGACATAGAATCAATCAGAATGTCAAAACTATATCTCAAAATATTTTAGACCTCAACACATCCTATTCTGGTTTCCACATACAAAGAAAAGACACTGAAGTATTGGAATGTGAGAAACCAATTTAAATTATAAGACATTAAACTTGGTTTAAGTCATCAAAAGTGAGACAGGGAGATGCTGTAATACACATCTGAAGGTAGGCTCTGAGCCTACTGATAGCATGTGTGTATTTGTTCTTTAAAACAGACAATTTCCAAATCACAGATGCAATCTGCCTTTTTTAGAGCAGCCTTTCATGCATGTGTGTGTTTGTGCTACACAGATGGGAGAGCAACAATCCAAAGTTTTAATGGGAATTAGTCCCTGGGCACACAGAAAATAAGAGGTCAATTTACAACAAGAACATATTTGCAGCAAAGAACTGTCAGAAGGTGTTTTGTGCATCTCTTACAATCAGGACCAGAATCCCATGGCAACAGGCAAAGGTCTTTTGTATGGCCTGACATGGAAAGCAGGGTATTTACAGTACTATTAACTGCACTGGGTGGGGCATGAGCTGCACTGCTGTTCTCCAAGGCTGCCTGGAATTATATGGACTTGCTGTGGAGGGATGAAATCATTGCTTGCTTGGGTTTAGAATCAAGTAGGTAAATAATTTACAGCTTTGTTTTGCTCAGAATCTCTCTGTGGTGCCCAGACAGTGTCGAAACGGGCAGAGAGCATCAGAGATGGATTTCTGGGAAGATCTGCCCTTTAGCCAGAGGAGATAAACATATCCAAGTGCTACCAGGGTGTGAGCACAGCCAAGAGTTATGCCAGTGGAGAGCACCAGAGTTAGAAAAGCTGCAGAGGAGCAGTGCTAACAGTCAGGGTTTAATAGAATATGGGAAGTTTCAGAATAGAGTTTGTGTAGTTTGAACACAAGAGCAGAGCTCACAAGGCAGCTCCCACTCAGTGCATTCTTCCTGACTTCAAGGTGACCAAATATACTATGTAAACCAGTTAAAATATTTCATGCCATGCTAAGCAAAAAAGAGACGAGAGAAATGGGGAGTAAAGCACAATAATTCATCTGCTGAAGTGCTCTGAAGTTAATAGATCTACATGGACCAATGAGATGAAGCTTAGGAACCCCCAAAAATGGCTAGATCAGGCATAACATTGAGCAGTCTGCAAAAAATGACATTTCTGTTGCACTTCCCTCCTCTTCCACTTTGAGTGTCCACTGTGATGAACTACCCCTGGAAATCTTTGGGCTACATTGCCGTGTCCCAGGAAAGAAAAAGCTGTTGAAGGCATGGAGAATTAGGAGTGAACAGAGCAGATCTGCTTCTGAAAAAAACCCCGTATTGCTCTTTTTTTCAGATGTGGAACTCTTGACAGCATCTCACAAGAGTTAAAGATCAAACTGGAAGTGGGGAGCTCGCATTGCTAAAATAATAACATGGGAGAAAATCACTTGCATGGAGTTGAACATTACTTTGCCACTTACCTTTCTATTTCGGTGGTTGGGAAGTTTGTGTTTCCCCTTAACAAGGCAAAAGAATTTAATGGCTTTATATTGTTTGGAGTGCAGTGAGTGCCTGCAGGCTTGCTTGATGAGCAAAGTGACATCCTGAGGAAACGTACAGCAAATTGCAAACGAAATCCTTATTAGTAGTGGCAGTTACCTCCTGGAGTAGGATTGATTTGAAATCCCTGTAAGGATAGTGCTCTCCTCGCTCAGCCAACTTGACAAATAAGAGCATTTCTTAGGAGTTCATATTCAAGTTGTGGTGGAGGTAATAGAATTTAACTTTCAGATTCAAAACAATTAAAGCAATGTACTGAACATCACCGTGCCTGAGAGATTTATTTTAAAAGTTACACATACAGCCCTTTTCTATTGCAAGTGCAATAAAAAAGCTGGGTTTTTTCTGCACATCCTTAGAGTGGTTACAAAGAGGAACTGGTATTCAAAGACTGGGGATGCTCCCAAAGAACAAGAGCATTCATTGTGGGAATCCATGTCTTTTCCCAGCTCAGAAACCCAGAAAATCATTTTGATCCATACTCTGGAACATGACAGGGAGAATGTTGAGATAGTCTGGACTCTTTGACAACAGTGAAGCAGCAGACATGTTGTTTTGCAGAGTGTTTTTTAAAAAAAAAAAAAGTCATATGTGAAGAGTGTAATAACAGCCTTGACAGGAATCAAAACAATCTGCAGTATTTGTTTTATTTCCCATCAGCCACTACTTATGTCACTGCGACAAGAAGTGAAAAGCGCCAAAATGTTCATTCCTCTTTGCCCCATGCAACTGAAATATCTGAAAACATTTACTTTGAGTGTGCAAAGAAATCCTGGAGTGGAGACAATTGAGATAAATACTCAGAGTTAATCTCAACTCCTGCTGCTCAAGCTGTGTTTAGATTAGCAAATTGCATGGACTGACAGAACTGGATTTTTGGAGCAGAACATTTGGCACTGAAGACATGACCATACCTATTCTGTGCATTCCTGAGGTTTTCCCATTGGATCAGCTCTGCTCCTGTGGCTGGAATGCCTGTTGGTGATTGGAGCACATCTTCTAATTGAATTTCATCCAAGGGGAATCCATTTTTTGTGCTCTAGGATTGCTCTGTGATGTGAACCAGAGCATGAGAAGCACAGATACTCAGAAGACAGATTTCAAAACTTAAAGTACTTAGGATGTCATATGGAGGAAATAAATGTTTCATTAACTTACTAGTTGTCAAACATGCTTCTCCCAAATTATTTTTCACTCAGGGCACCACCAAAATGCACTCAAATTGAATTGGTTTGGGTATTGTTTAATTTAGTGAGAGAAAAATCGCTGTTAACAAAGTAAAATAGCAGCTGTTATTGTAATGCATCATGTGGAAAGGAAAGGCAAGCATCTCAGTATTTGCTGGTATATGTTTTGAACAATATGTAGTAGTTGTTATCTTTACTGCTGGAAGGTTGGACTTCTGCATTTGATAAGCAAAATTATGTTGCAATTGAACGTGAAACCATTTAGAAATGCTAATGAATACTTCTCTTAATGAAATACGTGCTCATATCCTGAATTCTTTTACCTGCAAATATGTTTTACTATTTTACCATTTTAAAAGGGCCAATAGTAATCAGAATGGACAAATGGCATGACAATAACAAGCTCACTAGCCTTATAAGAATTTACACATTGCTACCTTGCAATTTGGCTGCAAGCCTTGAAAGTTGCCTGCAATATTTAAGGCTCCAGCCTGCCATGAGATCTGTATGGTAGTAGCCTGTTGTGGGTGGATCCTTGAGCAGCCAGAAGCAGCCTCCCCTCTTAAAACTGGCAAAACAAGATTCTGAGTTGGGTTTTGTTCAGTTTTCTGATTTGAATTAATATCACACTTTTACATGCTGTATTTGCTGTGGCCTGGTATGAAAACCATGAAGAATTGTCACATTTCGTGCAGCAGGGCTGGATACACAACGTCCCTGCACACTGCAGCTCTCCATTGCCAAATGGATTTTTCCTCTTGGGAAAGGGCTGACATGGGTTGGTGCTGGGAATGAGGCAGTAGGTGGAGTCTGTTCCTGAATGTTAATGCTTTGTTTGTGTGGGACTCACAGTAATCAATTGATCTCACTTCAAGAACGATTTGATAAGTATCCTTGATACTATCTTGGCTTCTTTGTGAATTACTTTTAGAGGTTTCCCTTTTATGAAGCACTTTTTTTCTCTTCTCCCTTTGAACTTGTAGGAATTCTTACTGAACGGTGTGAAGGTATTTTTTGTTTTTCCTGCAACGAGGGAAATGGTCAAAAATTTGACCAGAGAGTGGATTGCATACAATGAAAAGTGGAGTTTTTTATGCTGTGTTACTCATTCATCTGTTTAGTTTTGATTCCCTAAATGGTCTGTTAAAGGAGAGCATCTAGCTGACAGAAGCCTGAAGTAAAGCCAAATGAGAGATTGATTTACCCCAGAAATACTGCTCTGTTTAGCAGATTTGTTTGTATGACTTCTCACTTGGTAGCAGTCTTTTGCTAGTTGGTATAAACAAGGTCCAGCTTCCAGGGTTACTCTGTGTTTGTACAAGGGCTCTAGACTTCTACACACTGCATATCAGCTTTTAGAGTGTGAAGACCTTATTCAATGACACACCAAAGACACTATCTTCTGAAAAAGCTGGTACATTAAAAATCCCTGAGAACATTTCTTCAGTTTCATCACAGCATTGGTCTTTTCTTCTCAGTGGCAGACTTGAAAAATTTGACAGGGTAACCTAACACTTCCAGCATGGTGTTAGAAGAAAGATGCTCCTGTGCATAAGAAATAGAAATAACATTACATAAACCATACTTCTTATCCATAATTCTTCTGGGGTCTGGGTTATTCTTTGAATCTTAATGGAGAGTATGCTGAATGCTGACAAACAATTAAATTATGGGTACCTTAGTAATGTCTCTCCTAGGCTCTGTTTGTAAAATCTGCCCCCTGGTTCTTGTCTTATTTTTGAATGGATTTGCAGAAAGCCAGGCAGACCAGGAACCTCCAGCAGTGGAGTTTGGTGTGTTCATGCCCAGAACAGACACAACGAGGCCCTGGCAGGCCAAGCTGTCCCAGTGTGCCTCCACTCCTGCCCTGAAGGAGACAAGCTGGAGGAAGGAGAGGACAATCCAGCCTTTGTGCCCATTCAGCCCCTGGCCTTTTCCCCCAAGGCTGTGAGCAAGGGTGTTAATTAATGTCAATTGTGACAGCCAGGAATAGGACCTGTGCCACAAAAGCATTTGCTAAACTACTCTGCCAGCAAACAGCCCACAGATGGACATGACTTTCATTCACCACCAACCTGGGCTCTGAAGCCATGGCAGACCTGAAAAAGTTGTCTAATTTATTGCTATTCCTCATGGACTCTGCATCCCCCCTATATTCCTTTGTTTTAGAGGAACTACTGGAAGGCTGAAGTTCCAATGTTTCATTTTCCAGTCACAGTCCTTTCTCTCCCTATGGCAGACCCCTCTCTAAGTGCTTCAGTTATTGATGGGGATATTTTCTCCAAGGCGTCTGAGGCTTCTCTTTTTTCAGGGATCAAAGGAAGGAATAATCTGGATTTTTGCAAATGGATACATGACAACATTGATGTCATATCATCAGTGAATTGCAGAGTTAATGTGCTTCATCTGCTTCAGAGGCTATTCTAATACTAATGTGCTTTTACGCCTTAAAAAAGTCCATGACCTAAATACAAATAGGAAATACAGTATGGTTTTGCTATTTTCTTGTTGAGAGATGCAAGGTTTTCTGGCCTACCCTGGATTTTCATGTCCTAGTTTAGCTTCACTCTTGTCCATTTTTTTTCCTCTTTACTGTTTTCCTCTTTACTGTTTTCTGGCACTATCATTTCAATCATTGATTCTTTGGGATCACCAGATATTGAGGTCTCATTTGTACTCCTCTCCACCTGTTTGAATGGCAATCAGAGACCCCAGCTGCCAAGCTCTGCAATATTCTGCTCAGTTGAGGATTGTGGTTGGCATCAGTGCAGATTTCATTTAGTTATGCTGGCAGCTTTCACTCTACCACTGGGCTTGCTATAGGTGCAGACACAAGTGTTTTGGTCATTTATTCCTTTTACACAGTCTAAAAACATGTGAAAAATGTGCCCAGGCAAGTTGTTCCTCCATCCAAATTCCCTTTATTAAAAAGGCATGCCATTTCAAGGTGGAGGCATGCAATTGTGCTCCTCTCTTGGCATCACGTCCCCGTGCTGGCGGAGATGTTTGTGCTGCCCTTGGCATCCCCCAGCTCTGTTTTTCTCTCTCACTCATGGGGTGGCTTTGGCAGCTGCACGGGGCAGATGCAGAGCTCTCGCCTCTTTTCCAGCAGAGGCATGTGAGGTCTGTGTAAAAAGCTTTCTGGCAGAGGTTCTGCATTCTGCCTGGCTCTGCTTTGCTTCCCCAAGATCTGCTCCTCGCCCTCTCCTCGTGTAGCATCTTCTGATCCACAAACAAGTGTGAGGAACTCAGCTCCACGGGTTGGGGGTTTGGAGAGAAAGCAGCTCACCTAAGGCACACAAAGAGCCCTATTAGTGCCCGTGTCTGCTCCATTTCTGATGTATAAACAGTTACTTTGACATACAATGAATTTGTCATCTTATATCTTGGAAGCACAGCAGCACCATGCTCTCCTTTAGAATAAGCACTTCTCTTAGCAGAAAGATTAATAATGCCTGCTTGCAAGTACAGGTTTCCTGGTCTTTAATAAGTAGTGAGTTCACACTACAAATTTTCCCCTGATGAAGACACTTTAATAGTCCCTTTCTCCTTGAATGGTCTGCCTGTTTTCATTAAAAGTGAAGGAACCTCTGATTTTGCAGGCTACTACCTTTTGTCTAAGAGCTTGAAATTGTTCAACAGGTTTGAGAGTTACTGTAAAAATGCATACTCCAGGCAGAAAAAAACTATTAGGAAATACAGTTTTCTTTTATCTGTCAAAATAGTCAGGAAAAATTCAAACAGGAATGTTATTTCTGACCTCTGCCAAGCTGACACTGTCCTGGAGCATTTGTGCTGGCAAAGACAATACCCTTCAATGATTTCTCTCCAATGCTAGTTATTGCTAAATGTTCCTCTTGTTAATAAATAATGAAGATCCACCTTCAGAAGATTTTGACAAAGTTAGTGAATTTGGCAGCCTAACACTTAATTTTAGGATATTTTACTTAAATAACCATGAAAAGTGCTGCCTTCACTCACTGCACCTGTGAAACTTTATGCTCACACTAGAATTCAGGACTTAAAAGTTCATTTATAAAGCCATGCCATAGTGGCAAAGGAGATGCAGCTGGCCAGCAGGTCCCCTATCCTTGGTTGGGGAGAGCATTTGGAAAAGTGGGGAATTTTCTGCAAGCCTGATGGTTTTTTCTCTTTTGAGTATAAGAAAGACTTGATGGTTGTTCTTTTCTGTCTGTAAAATGACTTCTTGTTTTGACACTTGGGATTTGGGTTGTTAGAAATCTTTTCATGTTTAAGTTGGTTATTCACAAATGCTAATGGGGGTAATATTAGCAGTATAGTTTGTAGCTTGTCACTTCATGATCTCAGTCTCTTTGTAAGAATCAGGGATTTTTCATCTCTTATGATTAACTGGCAGAGATACACAACTCCCACGATGTCACTCAGTGTCACATTCAGGAGCAGGCTGTGGGAGTCATGGCCTCTGTCCCAGACCTCTACCCAGCAAACTGTGTCACAGGAGGACATTTCTGCTCTTTCCACTTCCATTTTTGTAAGGATTTTTGCTCCACCTTACCTGCTGCATTATTGCAGTTGCAGACATTTATAAGCCCATCACAGGAGCGTTCATGTGTCACAGCATTAAATAATGGATTAAAATTAAATTAAATAAATAAATGGAAGGCAAAACCTTGACTCTAAATAAATAGTGCACACTCATCACCATCTGCTTTACCATTAGAACTGTTGCTCATGCTGAAGTTTTGATGAAAAACTGATTTTTATCATGAAGATTCCTGATGGGATCAAAACTGCTGTCCACAGAAAGGTCAGATCCAGGATGCCTCACCAAAGGATGCTGGCCAGGAAGATGACCTGCGGGACCATTAGGTGGAGCAGTGTGTCCAGAGTGTCCAGAGACCTTCACCATTTGCATCAGAAGGCTGCCATGGGGGATGCTGGGCAGTTGGATTGGATGGTGATTAAGAAACACTGCACTAAGGACAGTAGTTTTACCACACATAAAGATCACAGGAAAACTGAGCCACTGTGTTTGACGTTCTGAGGTGGCTGAGTTGCTACATCACCAAGGACTTCATTGTTAATAACCAGCACTTCAGCTTGCACCTGGAATGAGCCTGGCAGCCAGCAGGAGCCCAAGAGCAGGTGCAATATGCTCTTGTCCATTTACTCATCCTCTGTGGCAGGCAGCCACCTCCTGCACCAACTGAAGCTGCCAGATGTCCTTGGGGTCAGTCCCACATCACACGCAGTGCAGCAGTCAAGAGTTTTACTTGCTGCTTGCTTTTGTTGACTGTTCCTGCCATGGTCACTACCTGAGCCTGTCAGTAAAAAACTCCCAGTATAATTCTGTGTGCCTCCTAGGGAATGTCCTCAGGATAAAGGGGAATTGTTTTGAGGTTGAAGTCTCCTATTGCATGTTAAATTGTTAGTTTTCTCCATCTGATGAGATAGCACATTAGCTATCATTGATGTCTTTTTAGATTATTATCTTTAGGGAATCATTTGCTCATCCTGCATTTTATCCACAGGAACAGCAAACTTCCCTTTATCAAGAAGGGAATTTCCCTTAAGTCCCCCCAAAATGATTCATTATATTCTGTAATTATTAACAACTTCTCTTTGTCTTAACCACCAAGCCCAGCAGTGCTCCCTTCCCAGCTGAATTGGCAGAACTCCAGTGTGACACTCTATTGTCATTCAGCTCAGGTGTTTTCCCTGATGGCAGCAGTGAGCTCAGGTAACATCCCAGCCTGAGCTGCCTGTTCTCACAGGTTGTAATTTCCTGAGATGACCTCAGATTGTGGTGTTTGCCCGCTTCAGGAGACAGTGAAGAACATCAAACATGTCTTCATAAACATCATGAATGCTTATTTACAATTCTAAATGAGGTACACGTTAAAATGTTTAGTGGGCAGGAAGCAGTATTGATCACTGGTTGACATTTTTAAGAGGAACTATTACCGCAAGTTGAAATTGGCCACACTCCTTACACCAAGCAAATTGGAATAATGTCTGCTTATAAGAAACAAAGGAAATAATGGAGACTATTGAGTGACCAATTTTGTATTAATATTTTATGGTGTTTGCATTATTTTTCACAGTAATCCTGAATATCCTGATTTCTAACAATTTTCCTCTTTTATTTTGACTCTTTTTCAAATTGTTGCTAAAAGGGTGGAGTTAAGGCTGCCTTGTGTGCTGTGTAATTCTCTACTAGCTTCTAGCCTTAATTTGTGTTTTTCTGGCCTTTTAGTGCTTGATTTTGCAGTGAAGTTTTGTTTCATTTGTTTTTTTTATTTGTTCCCTTTAATTGTTTGGAGGTTTGTTTTGTGGTTTTTTTTTTAATAGCTGTGCAAATTGTTGCGGGGTTTGTTTTCCCTCAAACTCTACTTTTTTTTTTTCTCTATGATAATATGAAATGTTTTCTCTGATGGCAACAATGCCCCTTTTTGTGTAGTCTCAGGTTTAAAGTGTATCAGGCTTGAGTGTATTTGTTTGTACTTTAATAATATGCACATCCCCTCTGTGCCAGTGCTGCTGTTTCCCTGCTGGTAACCAAGAGTGCGTGAATCCTCATTCACCAATCCTTCTCTCCTCCTAAATGTCACAGCTGTCAGCAAAGGAGTGATGTAAAAAATATTAGAACAACATTTTCTAGATTCTTCTGTGATCTGCTGCTACTTTCTCTCACGCAACAAGTGATGGGAATCATTCAGCAGGGACAGCTTAGAAAATGATAGCAGCTGAGTAAATCTGACTCGTAGAACTAAATATCATGGATCAGATGGGCTTGTGCCAAACCTTCCCACTGGATTTACTGTAAGACTCTGACCCTTGTAGTATTACAAAAGTGGGTCAAATTTTCTCTGCTTGTACAGTAGGTCTTTTGACATTTTGCCAATGCCAGTATGCACTATCAAAGGTTTTATCATCAGTTGCCAAAGAGATAACGGCAAGTTTTGAATTCCAATAAAGAGTGTAATTGAATGTCCTGCGCCTCAAGAAAATAACAGGGGGGAATGGACCACAGTGCTTGTTACATCTCTGTGCTGCCATCAGGAAGTTTGGCACTGAGACTCGGCTGGAATTGAGATGGAAAAAGTGAAGGCATCCAAGACAAGAGAATTTCATCCTTGTGGATTAGGAGACATTTCAGTGCCCTCTCAGGCCTCTGTACTACACGTCTGAGGCCGTGCTGTTGTGTCCAAGAGGTGCAGGTGGGCTGCACTGGAAACACGGGATGTGGCTCGAAAGGGAGCTTTTCTTCTTTCTTTTCTCCCCTCAAAAGAGTGGCCTAGTCCTGATCTCAGCCATTCACTCACTCTTACTCCCCTAATTTTAATTGCAGAGATTTTGTGATCCTTCTGTTTCTTTCCTTTTTGCTGGTTGGTTGCAGTCCCCAACCCTAAATATCCAATGCCCATTTTTCTCAAAGTAGTAATGGTGCTCTTCCCTGCAGCCCCTCTAGTGAGGCACAGCTGATGAAATTTGTATTGCTGCAGTCTGGCTTTCACCTGACTGTGAGCCTGCATCTTCCCATCTTTTCCATCTTGTCCACTCTGCTCTGTCTCAGAGGTTCCACGAGTGTGAGAACCTGGAGTTCTCAGCACAGCCACATTTCCCCCTTCCCATATCAGTGGCATGGCAGCTTGTCATCAGGGAAGTATTTATAGTGTTGTGAACTTCACAGCCTCAGGTAGGGGACAGGAAAACCGAGAGCTCAGAATAAACCAGAGCTGGGTGTCCATCACCCACTGCAGCTCTCAGTTCATCCAAGGCAACGGCCAAGCAATGCCAGAGCTACAGGGCAGCTCAGTGGTGTGGCAGCCAATGTTGCAATTGTAGAAGCTTGACTTTTTTCCAAAATGAAACAAAATCGAGTCTTCTAAAATGGCGATAATCCTCCTTATATTACCAGGGTGATACTGGAGGGATCATTTGTCTGCCAGTGTGCTGTGTAACTTCAGACTGGTTGCACGCCAGACCCAGCCTCCCTTCCACTTCTTATAACTCTTAATTCTGGCAGCACAGAAGTTAATAGTTTAGGAAAATTTTGCTTTTTTTAATAATTAAGTCTGTAGAAGGTAGAAATCAACAGTACAGTGTGTTTTCCCAGCAGAGACCGTAAATTAATTAGGAGCAATTTGCTGTCAGAAACAATTTCCATAATTTTAAGTAAAAAAGCAGAAAACCCGTTTTTATCCTGAAGTGATTTAACTCCTGTGATGATGAATTATGTGAAATTGCAATTTACCTGCTCCTGGTACCCAGAACAAGGAGGGTGAGAATCGGGTGGTGGTTCCTACTGCTGGGGCAGAATTTCTGAGAGTGATGCCCTCTCTCCCTTGCTCAGATCTTGACCTTTTCATAACAGAATTGTCTTTGACACTTGCAAATTCCTGTCAGGAGATAATGAACAAATTGCAGTGCTAATCGAACACAGGCCTTTTGTAGGCTTTTGCCTGATAGTCACGCACCAAAGGTCACAGTCTAACTAATGAGGGCTTTGGGTGATACCTACACAATATGTGGGCTTTTCTGAAAGGCCAAAATTTATGGGTGCCACTTGGGGACAATTCAGATATCACAAGCATCTTAGAAGTACAGGAAGGGATGATCCATCCATCACTAAAACCCCATTACTGGGCTTAAACACTCAGCCTAATATACATAATTGCCAGACCTTGGGCTCCTCAAAAAGGCCTCAGTGTCATTATGATAGATCCTCCTCCCTGTTTACCAGGGAGAATGAACATGAGATGGTCCACTGTGGCATTTAGTATTTCAGGCCATCAGGATTTTAGGGTGATTTGCAGATATCAAGTCACTGGGATGCTGATTTAAATGAAGGGAACATTTGCAGAATCATAAATTTGTCCCGTGAAGTCTATTACGTGGATACCTTTCTGCAGCTGATAAGCATTAAAAAATTTACTGCTTCACACTTGCATTTTTTCTCTTTTTTTTTTTTTTTGGTGGCCTTTTCAGATGCGAATACATTTATTAGTCCTTTTGTTCTCTGCTGATGTACAATTAAAGCAGTCTGACCTCTAGCTGCCAAAGGTTTCACCAAAACACATCATGGAAACTGTGCCTTCCAGAGCAACGGAATCTGCTTTATCATTAGCTCTTGCTTTAAAGTGACATGTGCACTTGATTACAACTGCTCCAAAATATGCAGGAATTGTAGGCTAGAGATGAAAAGGCACTGGAAGATAAATTAGGGGACTATCCTCACAATCTGCAGGTTACCTGCAGAATTTTAAGCCGGCCTGGAGCACGTTAACGCAGCAATGCTGCTCAGCCCCTTCCTGGGGTGCTGGCACCACATCTGAGCCTCAGCAATGGCATTTGGGCTACTGTCCCTCTGTCCCCCTCACACACAGCTTGGTGCCAGTCCCTGTCACACAAAGGTCCGGGGCACTGCCACATGTAGCTCCACAGCTGCTGCGTTTCGGTGCTGGGTGAAGCCATCCCTGCACGGAGCTGATCTCTCAGTTTGGCTCGCACTCTGGGATTCTGTGGGATGGAAGGTGCGACAGAAATGGATGCTGTATAAATATTTTTGAGATCTAGAAATACAGGCTACAGAAAAAGCTCGTCTCAGATCTGACAGTGCAATCAGAATCTGCATTTCACACCACAGCGACGGCGCCTTGTGCGACACAGTCTGCTTAGCACAACCCAGCACCACTGTACCCTTCCAGATCTTCAAGAGAATGATGAGATGTGAGGTTTGTTGGTCTGCACATTCCTGTTCTTTCATATTTACTAAAAAATAGTGCTTTTTTCCCCATTAAATGATTACCTTGAAATTATTTACCTACTCATTCAAATGGCCCACCAGATGAGAATTTCTGTTTCAGTGCTACAATTCTTGCTGAATGTCTGGGTAGCTCACAGAACTGCTGAAAGGCTTTGAAGACACCCTCTCCTGGTCATCCACTGAATGCACTAATTTATTTTTAAATGAGCTTGCAAGTCCTATTTGTGTTATGTGTGTGTTTATTTAAGGATACGTTAGGAAATTAGTGCTCATTTGAAGTTAGAGTCTGAGACAGTGACATGAGACATCTCTTTCAAATTATCACCTGCATCAGATGCCAGGTCCAGGTAAGTTGTGCTGGATATGATAAGTTTGGACACATTGGTCCATGCAGTGAGAAACATCTTGTGTAACAGGCTTTGCACATTGCCACCGAGATCAAAAGCTGAATCACTCCAGGGTCTATCTGTCCTTAAAGCTCTGGTCTGGGCTGGGATTTTTT
Organism: Drymodes brunneopygia; assembly: GCA_013400955.1. Classification (NCBI taxonomy): domain Eukaryota; kingdom Metazoa; phylum Chordata; class Aves; order Passeriformes; family Petroicidae; genus Drymodes; species Drymodes brunneopygia. Next base: position 791,878 of record VZTZ01018416.1, read on the forward strand.
GTCATCCAGGCTGTCAGTGAGTTTTTGTTCTGAGTCACTTTGCAATCTCCCCTCCAAGTAAATCCTGCAGCCTCTGCTCGCCCTGCTCACAGTGACAGCACCTGAAAGAACAGATGTGAGATGTGTTGAATGACAGGCATTACTCAGCTGCAGCAGGAGGCATGAGAAAAAATCAGAGACATTTTTGCACTTTGCTTCACATCTTCTACTTTGTGGAACCTTGCACTTTTGAGGAAATTGCCTGCTATGAACTATACAGCCCATTTCAAAACACACAGTCAGCTCTTCCCCATATAATATCCAGCTCAGGAATAAACCCTCAGAATTCCCCTTGTGTGCATAACTTGAGTCAAAGAGAATCAACTGCTATTTCGTCATGGTGTGCACTGGCCAGGCCATGATCTTGTTTCAAAATAAATGCATAAAACCAACATGCAATCAGGAAGAATCTGTTTGTCTGTCATACACAGAATGGGTGCATTAGGTATTACAAAACCTCTCAGAGAATATATACACTATTTAAAAATAAATGAACATAGTGTTGGGCCCATAATACATTGATGATTATAGTTTGGACCATTTAGGCATTGCTTAGATATAATCTCTCTACATCTTCAAAGATTCAGCTGATCTGACTCCTTAGGGCATCCTTTGCTATTGAAAGTCATGAAAAAAGCAGTTGAACAGGAAAATCTGTCTGTTCTTCCCCTTCAAGGTCTTCCTTTCAGTCTTCCAAGTGGATGTGCTACACCAGAGCTGTTGTCAGATTAACAATTTCTGGGATTAATTTAAATTTCCAGTTAGAGATTTCTTTAGAATGGGTTGAGTCACTAGATCACTAGGCAACCTGGGATAAAGTTTGACTGCTTTTTGCCACAATTAGGCCAGGATTTGGAGAGTTCCTTGCAGCCCAGACCTGCCCTCTGCAATTGCAGTTTCCTCCTCCTTCTCATGCTCCTGGACACAAGGATGGCTGCACTGTTGGGCTTCTCTGGGCTGCTCTTCCTTAAGTTAAGTGCAACACATCACCTGCTATTCCCAAATGCTTCTCTTACCTGTAAGGACAGATTCCTATATTTACTCCATGTGAGCAATGACTTCCTTGTGGGGGATGTTTTCATGCACCCTAATCTGGATGTAGTCTTGACATAATGTTGCTGCAGCCTTTTAGTGAACAGCTGCTAAAGTATTTCAGAAGAAAATTTTAGGAGGTTTGTCAGGGCACAGTCCTGAACCTACTGAAGAACAGCTTAGGTAAATCACTCCTAAAACTCATTGGCAAGCCAAGAAAACAATAAACACATTGTCTTCACAGTTGTTAATTCTCTTTCTGGAAGGTGGGGGTTTTGTTGGTGTTTTTTTGTTTGTTTTGTTTGTTACCTTCTTCTACATAAGTCTTTCTTGCTATTAAGCATCTGAAAATATTGTTGCCATGGGATAGGAGGCAGCTTCACACCTCAGGCCACCAGGAGCACACTGATCTCTGGAGCAGGTGTGCAGGAGGAAATGTGTGAGCTCTCACAAGGTGAAGGTGTTAAACTTTCTCCAATGGACTCTCCTGTAGCCTCTCTGAGACCTGCTGCTATCCATCATTACAGAAATAATTTCCATCTGAATTTTCAAAGGGTTGCTCCAGTGGGATTTAGGCAACAGAGCCCTGGGATGGTTCCACCTGAATTTGCCTTGAAACACCAGGTGGGTATTGGCTTCCTGTATGGCCTCTGCTGTTGTGCATAATAATGTTAAATACAATGTGTTCTTAGCCTTGTCATATAACTAAGAATGGAATTTAGTTAAAATAATTCCCAGACTGGGAAGATCATTGGAAATTGCACTTTTGTGGCTGGGAGAGAGACTCATTGAAGGCAAACCATGAACTTAGCAGTGTCCTATATATTAAACATTTTGTAAAAGATTCGAGCTAGGGGAACAAATAATCCAAGTAAATGAGTAAAATTCCTTGTGTTGCTTGGGTGGGGGAGGAGATATTATTTGGCTTCAATCCAGGAATATGTTTAAAAGCATGTTAAACTTTAATGAGGTAAATAGTCTCATCTCTGTGGTGCAGAACATTTAGGCTTAATTTTAGGCACATGCTTAAATTCTTTGCCAAATTGGGGTCTAAAAAAGAGTTATGCTTTTGCATTTGAGAAGCAGGGATGATATCACATGACTTCTATATTTAATCACAACTACTGAAGGCAGCTGGGATTTTGAATACAGAATACTTAAAGCAAACTGTTCTTGATCAATCCATAGAGAAATACTCTGAGGGAGAAAAAATATATACAGTAAATTTGAATAATGAACAGTTTTGAGGAAATTGCAATCTGCTTGCAGACATTTGGAGAGCAGAAAAGAAGCTAAATTTGTTGAGTAAGTTACTTGCTGTGATCTATTCTCTTGGCTCTAATTAGAGAGAAGTGAGCAGTAAGGGAACCCAGAAAATGAGACTGCTGTGGACTGAAGTGCCCAAAGAGAAGAGTTTAAGTTGGAAGGGTTTTTTAAAGTGGATTATTTTCCCCAAAGTATTCTTTAAATAGGAGGGGAAACTGTATAAACAATCAGCTTTGATGCTTGACAAATATGACAGAAAACACTTGTGTTTTCTTTGGAATTCAAATCTTTAAGTTTACTATAAGAGTGAGCCATGACAGTTAACAGCTGACAACTTTGTAATTTTTTAATGTAACAGTCCAGTATGATATCACCAAAGTATCTTCATTGGCTGCTTCAGCTCAGACTTGCTCGTTAGCAGCATTTAGGTCACAATGCAGAAAATCGTTCTGTCTTTGAAGACCTTACATGACTGATGGCTGCTCTGTGAGACACTAAAATATAACAACTGTCACTGTTGTTTCTTCCAGACATCAGAGGGAAGGTCATATCCAGAAACTTTAAATTCAAACACTTCCCTGATCAGGCTGCCCCTTGCTTTGTAACAGGTCCACAGTGACAGTCTCTCCACACAACAAAACTCATTCTTTGTAGTGACAGGAAAACTCATTTGTGGAGGGCAGAACTTTCTGGCTGGTGGTGAAACAAATCCACAGGAACTCAAGATGATCACATCTCTGCTCCCAGCTCAGGTCACATTTCTTTAGCCCTGTTTTCTTTAGTACAAAATATAGAGTGGCAGTGTTTGTTTACAAAAAAAAACCCAAACAACAAAACCCCCAAAAAAACCAAACCAATCACACTGCGAAGTAATTAAGGGAGTAAATGGCAGCTCTTCTCTCTTACCACCAGTATTGTGGGGGTTGGAACTAGATGATCATTAAGGTCCTTTCCACTCTAAGATTCTATGATTAGCAACCTGTTGTAACCCATGGAAAGTCAGCTTTTGGATCATTTTGTCATGTCTGTTTTACTGGGGAGGAGAGTTAGGAGCTCCTACTTTGAAAATGGGATGTGCTTGTTACATTGTCTAAAAAAACAAATATTTTTACCATCTTTTTACTCTTTCCTGTGCACTTGAACAACACATGGTGGGCTGTCTGTTTAACTGTTTCCATATCTACTTTTAAATTTCGCTTCCATTCCAAATCTCCATAGTTTGTAGTCTTTCTTTTTGTGATTACTGCATCACCATTTGGGATTCTCATACAGAAGTTGTTACAAACAATTAATTGGATATGATTGCAGTATATGTGTCTTAATACTGCAGCTGGGTAAAAATACAGCTGGAACAGTTTCTCCCCCATGCATTTATAACACAAAAATCCTCTGCCTGAAATTCCTGGAGTTCCTTCAGATTTGTCACAAGCAGAACTGATAGACTTTAGTTCAGTAGTTTTCTGTTAGTCAACTTCTAGCAGAGGAAGTGGTGTCCACTCTAGACTGAACATTCTCAGGCAGTGAATGGCAGCACCTCATTCCTTCCTATTTTCTCTCCCTACCAATGACATTTTTGTTCGTGCCACTCAGATCCATGTTTTTTTTCCCGTTGATTTCATTCATTCTATTGTAGCCTTGCAGGATTGTTCTCAGGCTACAACAGCTTGTTGAAATGTGTTTATAATAACAATTACACCTACTCCAATCACTAAAGTGTAATCTTTATCTTAATCAAAAAAAAAAAAAAAAAAAGAGAAAAAGGACAGGGGAGGGCAGAAGAAAAAAATATACATCACAAACTACTCCAAAGTTCTGCTTGAGTTATTTTTCAATTACAGCAGGTGAAGCAGAATGAAATTGTTACAGCCATTTATTGATTGTGTTACTATCCATTAAGGTACAACAGAAGAAGTCCATCATATTGTGTAACAACTTAACTATTTAAAATAACAAAGGCTTCCTATTGTTTCCCTTTTTGGCCATTATCCTGACAAATACATTCTACTTCCATGCTGGAAATCAAATTCAGGAATCATAATGAAGAAATTCTCTATTCAAGGTGACATTATTTCTTCTCCTAGCTATTGAAATTCTTCAGCTTTTTCATTGAAAAATAACTGAAGCAGAACAAAGGTAATGAAATATATTAATTATATTAATGATGTTTTACTGAGACTGGCTGCTTCCTAAAGAGAGGGCATATATAACTGTAAGGAGAGATTCTATCAGTGGGTGGACAATTAACAGGTAATGCTGTCACAGGAGCAATTTTAGCTGCTATGAACCACTCAGCCACCTGAATGACAAACCCTTTTGAAGTTTCGTGGTGAAGAGCAAAGTTTGTCATCTCTTTTAAGGTGGGTGGCTGCTCTGTGCTGGGGAGAGAGCCAGTGGAGCTGTGCAATGAAGGGCAGATTTAGTGAGTGATGTTGTAGATGTTGGTGAGAACTGGCTGGGCGTGGGCTCTCTATTGATGTCATTGCAGCTGAAGGCAGTACCTGATGTCCAGTGTCTGATGAAGGACAACATGGACTTCTAAAACTTCCCTCTAAGGAGTCTCTGTGTGTCTTTAATGCTCTCTGCATCTTATCAGCAGCCCAGTGGGAAAGGTTTTCTGGACTTGTTTGAGAATGTGGTAAAAATGGAACCTCACAGAGAAGGGAAGTTATTCACGTGCCAAGGACAAATCCTGCCCTTGGCAATGCCAGCTGGCACTGCTCAGGGAGAGGGATGGAAGAGCAGGGCTGGGAGAGCAGGGATGGGAGAGCAGGGATGGTAGAGCGGGGATGGGAGAACAGGGCTGTGCACGAGGATGGGAGAGCAGGGATGGGAGAGCAGGGATGGGAGAGCAGGGATGGGAGAGCAGGGATAGGAGAGCAGGGATGGGAGAGCAGGGATGGGAGAACAGGGCTGGGAGCAGGGGTGTGGGAGAGCAGGGATGGGAGAGCAGGGATGGGAGAGCAGGGATGGGAGAGCAGGGATGGGAGAGCAGGGATGTGCACGAGGATGGGAGAGCAGGGATGGGAGAGCAGGGATGGGAGAGCAGGGCTGTGCACGGGGATGGGAGAGCAGGGACAGGAGAGCAGGGCTGTGCACGGTGTCACTTCTCCTTGCAGGCTCCAGCAGCATGTGCTGCACAGGATCAAACCTCAGACATGTGGGGTGTTCAGTTTGTTTCATGTTTATTTTCATGAGTTCTTGCTTTCACCCACATACCAGCTTAAATTTCCTACTCATAAGAGAAACTAAACCTTAGGAGAATGAAGATGACAGATAAGATCCCTATTCTGCTTCCACCAGTGCCAACAAAGAAATTACTGAGACAGCAGCCAGAGCCCTTTTCTCCTTAGCATTGACCATGTCTTAACCTTGCTGCCACTTCTCTTCCCATTTTCAGTTGTCAGATCACTCCTCCCCAGCACTGATAATCTTGTGGTGTTGCAACAACTGCTAACATGAAAAATCCACTGCCTGTTGCTGTAACCACAACTTCTCTCTTTGAATCCATTCACTACACACAAGCTTCAAGTTTCTTGTAGCTTCCTTCAAGTAAATTAGACTTTCTATTTTGAATACCCATTTAAAGACAAAGCAAGGCTGGCATTCATGGCTTTCTTGTATAGATATTTCCATCCTAAAATCCCTAATGACCATTTTTGGGGTTTCAAATCACTGTATAGTTTTGTTGCCAATTCCTGTGTCCTGCCCCACTGTCACTCCAGGTTTGTGCTCTTGCAGCTCTCAGATGTCTTTTGTTTGACTTGTACAGTAAATACCTGTCAGACCCCTGAAGCTGTTTCATCAAACAAAGCCCTTGATCTCCATAATTGATGCTGAAATGCTCGATATGAATACCAGTTGTGTGTGTCAGTGTGCTTTAGGATTGGCTTGAGCAGTGTTTTTGTGAGGGAGTGCCCCTGCCCTTGTGCTGTTTGGTCGAGGGTGCACTGAGCAGAAAAGGAGCTGCACATCAGGACTGGGTTAACATTCACTGCCCTTTGTGCTTTCAGATGTCTGAGGTATTTCCCTTCTGAGTGTATGGAGAGGTTGAAAATAAATATAAAACACCTTAAAACATTCCTGTGCACATATGTTATTTCTTAATATACCTCTAGAGCTGTTAGGCAAAAAGGGCACCTGTACAGGCATCTTTGTGTCTCCTTAAATTCAGTGCCAGTATTTCTGAGCTACCTGGTGATGAAGCAGTAGGCCATGGATCTCCTTGTTTCACTGAGCAAGCAGATACCACAGGACTCTGTTGTGTGGTTGCACGCCAGGGGTTAATTTTGTTCTCTGAGCACATTTGGGAGTGTGTTCAGGCAGCACACAAAGTGAAGGCTGGGAAATCAAAGCAAGCAGGCTACCTCCTCCCACAGATCTCGCAGCAGAATTTAGGAGCTGAACGATGCAACATGTGCATAAAAGCTTGATAATGTTTTTAAAACATATCACTTGAAATATGTTAACGCATATGTTCCGTCATTTAGAGCTCTTTCATAATACATAATTTGGCCCTTTAGCTTTACACCCAGCTCATTATGGCTCATGTGCAAAGAGAAACATTCTCAAAAATTTCTCCTGGTCTTTCCCCAGCACTAGCACGACCCTTCGTTCCCACCTTGTGCAGTCCCTTTTTTCTCTTGGCATCTCACTTTCCAGCTCTTTCTGAGCCATTTCCAGTCTGGTGGCAGTTTATCCCACCAGTGCTTCAAGCTGAAAGCTGCAGGCTGCCTAAAGCAGGATTCAGCTCACTCTCATTTCAAAAGTTTAAAGGTTTCCCTCAGTTCAAATTTGCCTGATTGTCTGTCTGTGAATAATTGGTTCTTTTGAAGCATCAGGTTATTTTTTGGGTTTTTTAAAATTTATTTGTATCAAGATTAGATACACAGATAACAGAACTCCATTGTTACAGGAATTGTTGTGAAACAGGCAAATGTCATTTTAATGTTACAAAAAGGTTTAAATTCAGGTAAGAGTGTACATGCAGAGGCACAAGACCTATGTGTCATTTTAATTTCTCAGTCTTGGTAAGATAATAAGCCAATAGGCAGAATGGCATTTTCATTTAAATACTGCAGGAGAAGCAGACAAATCATTGCACAGAAGTTCCTTGGATAAGGCAAGGTAATGCTTTTTGTACCTTATTTTCAGTCAAATAAAAGATGTCCTTTACACAGGGCTGTAAATGGGCCTTGAGCACAGCTCCAGGTGGAATTCCCTCCTCTTCCCAAGGATCACACTGCAGGGCACACATATTACAATGCTGATTTTGTAAAGTTACTCAGATGTATGGATTCCTCAAATCAGGCTCTTTCCTGACTTCTGAATTTTGCTCTCCATAGTTCCCTTTCAAGGTCAAAAGCAATTTCTGCACTTCTAGGAATGTTCTACTTGCAGGATTTTTTGATGTTCCTACAGTTCATGATTTTTACTAGAAATTCATTTGTCTCAGCAGATGGGGAGTGATCAGATGATGCTGAGCAATGCCCACAGGGAGTTGCCTTCCTGATCTGTCTCGCTTTGTGTAAAGCAGGGTAGAAACTTCTGTTTTAATTATGACTGACTTCCCTCTACACAAGGGTCCCAAAGCCTGAGTCAGGAGATTGTGAAATACCAGCTGCTGATCATGGGGAGAAGAACTGAGGTGCTCACTTGTTCTCTTGAACATCTGAGAGTTGCCTGTTGTTGTCACCTGGTACAGAAATATGAGAATCCAGGGAAGAAAGAACAATGGTACCCATGGAATGAACTGGCAGCATTGAAAAGCTGAAAATTGGATTGAAATAGGGAAGAAGCTTCCACATGAAACCTTTATTTTCTTGTGGTTAGCAGTCTGTTTTCAGAGTTTGGACCTTTCTGGGTTTGCCTTTCATTTTGCTTCCAGATCAACAATATCAATGTGTTGGATTTTTTAAAATTTACTTTTATTTCCCTTTCCCCACTTTCCTTTCTTGCTCCCCACCTTTAGTTGCTGCATATTCTACGGGTATGTGAACAGCCAGAAAATGCAAATGGAACTACAACCTGGTAAACTTACAATTTTTTAGAAGTTTTATGTTTAAATAGCTCAAAAATCTGCCTCACAGTACCTTCTCTATTCTGTTTAAACTAAAATACAGAAAATACCTCAATTCTTGAAGTAAATTAAGTCTATATTTTGGGTAAGCCAGTAAGCACATCAGCTCATTCTTTTTTTTCCCCCCACAACATATGGGGCTTTCTGTTTATTGTCTTCCCCTAATTTTCAGTATTTTCCTTTGAGCTTTTGTCAGCAAAGGCACACACTCCCCTCTGTGGTTTGTACTTCTCCAGGAAAGCAGTAGGTGAATTTGAGTAATTTCCTCTTGCGAGAATGTATTCGGTTTGAGAGTTTAGGTGAATTATGTTCTGCTGATTAGCGAGGCAAGTGCTGTGCTCCATCTGCTAGAGGATGGGAATGGGATATTTATAACGTGATGGATGTGGCTGCTGGGTGGGTTTGCAGTGCTCTGGTGTGGCTGAGGGATCTGCTCGGGCTGTGGGCTGCTCCCTCTGCTTTGTTCCACAGAGGACGTGCTGCCTTGGGGACAGGGAGTGCTGCTGCAGGACTGGGGCTTGGTGCAAGAACCACTGTTAATGTACTCAGCAACAGCAGCAAAGGCAAGGCACACTACCCTTCTCAACAATAAAATACATGAAACAAAAAAAGATTTTCAGTTATATGGGACTATTCAATGTTAGGTTATTTTTTTCCTCTCCCTCAGAGCAATTAGAGAACATGCATATGAAATTTCTTCTGCATGCCTAACAGGATGTTCCTATTGTCCTAGTTTGCACATCTATATTTGTATAAATCCTCTAGATTTTACACCTTTCCCCATCCCAGGCATGGGAAGGTGTTTCAGTGCTGCAGAAATGCTCAGTGCTATTGTTAGGGTGCCTTAACCAAATGCATTCCTTTATTTCAGTAAGTGGAATGAACACTTGAGAACACTGGTCTTCATTGCTTAACACACTTTTCCTCCCAATATGGCCAGAGCAACTACTTTTCATCTCGTGGAATGAGATGACATGGTTAAAATAAACTAAGAAGCCTCAAAAAGCCCCCCAAACTCAGAACTAATTAGAGTGGAATTGCACAAGGATGTCAGTACTGAACCATGTTGAAATCTGCTGCTCTTTAAAAGTCAAAGGGATGTATCCTTCTCTGAAGTAAGGCACTTGTTTTTCTTAAGGTCATACAAAACAAAGCATATTATTTGAACAAATGTCAGAATAATGTCTGTAATGAAATATACTATTTACTCGCCTTCAGCATTTGAACTGTGACAAATCTGGAAAGGAAATCAGCAGTTACTGCTCTTGTTAAATAGTCCTTTTAATATTACAAGTAAGTTTACATTGCTGGGCCCATGTGTACTTTAATGATTCCTGGAAGTACGATGACTTGGCCCAAAGGAAAGCACAAACCTAATACTTTATTTTGTGTGAATTAAATGCAGCTAATTAAAGCGCAGGAAAATTAAAAAGAATTAGGCAAAATAAAAGCACTACTGTAAAGCTTTTATTAAACACTTATACAGCAAATAAAGAATGTGCAGGAAAAAATGAGCCACTGATTCATTTCTGAGAGCTGCTGACTGCAGCCTCCTGGCTGGGGAGTGAGCACCATCTTTCATGTCTTACCTATCCCTGAGTCAGAGCTCACACAGGCTTGGCCCCCTGGGCATTCAGAAAGGTGTTCTGTGTGAAATGATCCATTCTGAAAGTGGGGTTCCTCTTCCCACACAACAGAATGAGCCCCTGCACTGGTGGGACAAGTCACCTACTGACAGTGTTATGGATAACACACGTGCTCTGCCACTTTGGCTGATGCCAAATGAACATTTGCTTTCTTCTCAGTGGAAGTTAAGATCTCATAACCCACCCAGATGCCACTGAGGTGAGTGGAAACAGGAATAGATCCTACATGGGAATAACAAATAGAGATACACTATGCCAGAGAGTTTCATGACGAGTAAATTTCCAAGCAGAGGAGGTTACACTCCACTCACTCTGAATTTTCAAAACATGTTTGCCTCCATCATTTATTTCTCTGGACTAATACTAGTGTGCTTTCTTGGAAATGTATTTTTAAGAAGCTATTTTAATGAAGGATGTGTGGGTAGAGTTATGCTGAGATTAAGGGCTGGCAAGGAGCTGATGGACAGATGTGCCTGGGCCCTAAAAGACTGAGAAGACAGTGACCTCCTGGATTAGAGCAAATAAATAGGGGAAGAGGAGTTAAAGTAGATGAAGCCAAAGTTAACTTGATGAAGTTGAGAGAAAATGTGGCATGATGCTAAGTTTGAAATATTTTTTATGATACAAGACCTGAATATTTCAGTTTTTGAAAACAATTTCTAGTATTATTGTCCTCAGGACACCTCACTTTTAACTTCTATAATTTTCTTTTTTCCTCCTTTGTTTGTTGCGACTCAGAAATAAAATTCTTGAGATGCCAATGTTTCCAATGCTCTGGGAATCCTGGATGCCATCCAACTTTTGCTGCTTTTATTGTACCATGGGTCCCACAGAAGGGCTATATTGCTCTTCCAACACAGTATGGGTTTTATGAACAAAAATTCCATCTCCTGGCTTTGTTAGTGAGTCAGGAGTTTCCCCTGAGTGTTTGGCTGGTTTGTACTCACCCAGCAGAGCTCTGGGTTGCTTGTGATGAGGGTGACCACTCCAAAGGGGGCTCATGCCAGGGATAGCAATGTGCAAGAGTGGGCTTGGTGTTCACAGTGAAACACACACTGGGAAATATCACACAATGCACTGGTTTTATATATTTAGGTTCATTTTCTGTTCTTGCTTATGCCCTCATATCTCTCATTTTCAGGTCATTTAAATAAGAGACATGTGGTGGGACTCTATCATTTAAGCAAAATTGGTATTCTGCCATCCATGAAATTGCATGGACACCTTCAACTTATCCCAAAGTACAAATTATGTGTATTTCTCTCCCTTAAAAAGTCAATGTGAATAAATGCTTAAAAATATGGGTCACAAAAAAGAAAAAAAAACATTAAAAAGGTTCTTTTTTTTTCTTGCTTTCCAGAGTTCATTTTGGTTTTGCCAGATTTTCTCTCCCTCCTTCATAGCAAATATACTGAGTTGGATAGTTGTTGGCTAAATAAAAGGAATAATTGACACATCTTGTATGGTTCTACCCCTCCTGTTTGCTCTGGCTGAGCCTCTCTCCTATGAGGTTCACCTGCACTTCCCACGGGAGCCAGCCTGGGATGCATTCCCAGCCTGTGACTGGTGTGACCACATTGCTGAGCAGCCTTTAACTGCACTGCCTGTGGTGTCCAGAGGAGCCTGTTCAACTCCTCTGCCCCATGGTTGTGTGACAGTACCCTCCCCTGCTGCAGGCTGTGCATGGCCATGTGGCACAGTGATGAATTTGGGTTTGCTGCAGGCAAAATGCAGGAGCAAACATCCCTCTGTCACACTTTTGGTCTCCCCTGAAATGCCAGGTGTTGGGGCTCAGGAATACACAGTGTAATTCTGGAATTCTGCAAGAAGAATGTAGCTGGAAGTTGTTTCCTTTGGGTTAGCACCCTTATGTTATCCTAACCAGAGCTCGTGCCACAAAGTCTTGGACAGCTGTCCCAGGAGATTCCTGGATTTTCACCTGGCCCAAGCCAAGCCAAGTCAAGCAAACACACACCATTCTTGAGGGGTGTTTCTGTGACCTCGGGGGACAGAGACTCCCCATCCCCATCCTGCACTCTCAGGTCAGAGCTGATGTCTCAACTAAACTGACCCTGCTGAATGAAGTTCATTGCTTTTACCCCTTCCACACCACAAAATAAATCATTCCTTTTCCACAGCAGGCTTTGAAATGCCTGAAGTTTGCTTTTTTAAGACCAAACAACCTCACTCCTTCTGGCCATTTCCCGGGTGTCACCTCTGTACAAGTCCCTGCTCTGCCCAGGACTCCCTGCACAACAATTTCTTCACTGCTCCAGCTAAGGCCATGTAAAAGCTGAACAGAGTGGGCAGATCAAATCCTGTATTTCATATTTGCCTCATTTGTAAAGTCTGATGTGTTGACTTGGGTTGAGGTTCTGATTGAGGATATGTCACAGTTCCTTGCAAAATCTCTCTCTCAGGTTGTCTTCTAGCTTGTATTTGTTCAGTTAGGTATTCCTTATGTATAACCTTGTCCTTATTGATCTGTCACCATTTTTTCATCAGGCTCTTTCTCCAATTTGTCATGCTCATTCTGAATTTTAATCCTGCCTTACAACATTTTTTTTTTGGTGATATTTTCAAGTCAATACCAGTGAAAGAATCGCTGAAAATGATGAAGGGGGAGGAACAGGACACTCAGTCTGGATAACTTATTTCCTAATTCCGTAATTTATTATGAATTGTTTGGTCTCTGTGAAAGGCTGTTAGTAAGCTGATGCCTATACTATCAGTAAGATGTATCTATACCTATTATTTCCTAAGGTACATTGTTTATGAAATATTGAACTGTTATGAAAAATTATAAAACACTGAAGCTGAAGATGGCAAAAGTTGGCAAAATACCAGCATGGACAGACATTCTGAGTTGAGCAGTGTGAGCAATCAGAATAACACTGTCTGTTTGCAAGCCTGGAGAGCAGAGAGAGCAGTTCAGGTTTACAGAAAGGTTAGTCCCCAACTTCAAATTTACATTACTATTTGAAAGATGGTGAACATTTGCATTTTAATCTGGAGTAACAGCAGCTTGGCTCCCCAAGATAGGAAGATAGTGATTCAATTAGTTAATGTGTGTGCCTCCACTTAGAAATACTAGCCTAGCTTTTAATGATGTAACACCTTCCTTCACTTCCTCATGTAAGGTGACTTGCAGACTTGTTTCTGCCTGTGGGGTTAAGATGTAAAAATGGGATCTTTTAATAATCCCAAAAGGCAGGACCTGCCTGCTCTATGCCATCTAGGAAAGCTTGATTTGCTCTTCTGGGCCTGCTCCAGGTCTTGAAGATGGTGCAAGCTGGATTAGATTTTAACAAGATAGAATAAGATGAATACATAACAAGACCTGATCCCGTCCTTATGTCGATTGAATGTGCTGTAGTTGTTCCAAGCCTCCTTGCTTCACCAGCTTTTCAAACTGCTGTTCACATACTGTTGGCTAAAAATGAACGAGGAAAATACATTTCCTTACTGGTTGTGCCTGAATTTATGACTATTGAGCCTCCAACTTCCAGTTATGATCTGTCTCATGTATGTAATAACACATTTTCTGCGGGTGATGAGGTTGCTGTAACTTGTGATGAAGTGCAGGCTGCACTTTGGTGTATTTTGTAATGCTTCTTTGCGTGTACCTGAAAATGGGTCATTTTTCTCCTGCAAGGATCACAACAGGTATCTCTGCGGGGGGACAGGCAGCAGCTGAACCACACAGGGAAGGAGGGATGCTGCCCTTCACTTTACACCGATTAAACTATTGCTGCAGCTGGAACAAACCTACCCAGACCCAGGCTCCAGGCTTGCCAGCTGGAAATTGGTCCCAGAAATAAATAAAAATGGTGATGATGAAGACTGCTTCTTTAACACACACAGAGGGGGAATGGAAATTTGTCACTTATGGGTTCTGCTTTGGGGATGGCAGAGATTGTTTCCTTGCATGACCTTTATAACAAGAAGTGTCAGACTTCATCCTGTATGTATCAGACTAGTGTGACATTGGATATTAATCCTGATGGAAAAGGATTATGTGATTTTCACAGGCACTCAGATAGATTATCCTCTCTGGCCTAGCTGGAAGGTAGCAAGAGTCCCTTCTGCAGATGCTGGCTGGGAGCAGAATGTTCCCTGGAGAGCAGTACCAGAATAACCGAGCATGAGCAGCAGCTCTGGCTCCTGAACTTCTGTTTCCCTTCCCATTCTTTTCTGTTGTTCAAACATGTTGCTTTGAGGACTTGCCCCTTTGAGAAGGGGCAGTGACATGGAAATGGTGCAGACTTTGAGACATCTCTCAGTTAACAAGCTCTTTGAGTAAAAATACCTGAAGGAACTTTTGGAGTAACATTGCATTTAAAAAGATGTCCTTTTACCTTGTTTCTAGCTGCTCATTCTAACACTGAGGTTTTGCCCAATATTTTGACAAATAATATTTTATCCTTAGGTCTGGACACCACTGATAATTTTGATGTTTCACAATATCATGTTAAGCCCTGAAATCTCTGCTGGATTTCACACTGGATAATAAGAGAAGCAGTTGTGTTTTAGCTGGTTTGGTACTCACTTCCCCCTGCATCTCTCCTAGGACCATGTCCCAGCCTTTAACCCCTCCCAGTTACCTTGCTGAAGTTCCCTGTGTTGTCCCACAGAAAATGTTCCTTCAGGAAGGGGATGGAATGTCTGCTCTTGCAGAAAAATGGGGTTGCTGCTGTTGGAAGGTATGGCACTATTGCTTCTGGGGCTGAGGGGTCCTGACCACCTGTGCTGTGTAAGAGCTGCTCCCCAGCTTCTCCAGGGAAAAAGCAGGGCTTTGGGTAAGGGATTCAGGGGCTGGGCTCTGCTCACCTGCTGCACCAGGCTGTACTGGAGCAGTGATCTGGGACAGAACTGCATGGGGTAAACTGGTGTCACTTCAGCCTCTTCCTGGGGTATCAATTTGCAGTAGCAGAATCATCTGACATACGAATATATTGAGGTTTGGGTTTTTTTGTTTTGTTTTAAATTACAATAAAAGCTGCAGTTGTACAAAAAGCCTTTTGGGAATGTGGCTAAAGCCACAGGCTTGCACAGGGACATTGCAGCCTCTGAATGCTTGCTGAAGCCCATATAATTTACATCACTTTTTTTTTCTTCTTTGGTGTTTAGAGACTCAAGCATTAAAAAAATACATGAGCAAATTTATATTTTAAGCTCTTCTATATTTGCTTCCTGACTTCTGAGAAATTTCATACAGAGAGTATTTTCCCAGACTTTCCAGAATCATACTCTTACTCTTTCCTGAAGTAGGTAAGGTCAGCTACTCCTCAGAAATATACATTTTCCCCTGATGCCTTTGGCAGGAACCTCACAGACTGGACACCTGGCTTTCAGACAAGCCAAGGAAAGAAAAATGAGAAAAAAATCCCTCTCTGATGTGAAAGCAGAACCATTTGCACGCTGTGTCAGTAGCTTCTGCTCGTTAGACCTGCAAACTTTCCAGTGAAAAATGATCTGAAAATAAATGTGCAGTGAGTCATTTTTTTCCTTCCCCGAGTTATACCTTTAATTAATCTCAATCAGTTTACAAAATCCATTTTTACTCAGATTTAAAAAGCATGCACTCTGACAAATAAATCTTGTACCAACTGCACAGTGTTTGTGATTGTTCCTGCTCAAGACCTGTCAGCAAATGTATCATTACTAATTGCCCAAGTTCCAACAAATCAAAACACTCTAGTTTTATGTTAAGGAAGGAGTTGAGCCCTTAAATTACTGGATCAGCTTCGAACTGCTTTAGTGCATCACATAGGGCCGTGTCAGCTTCAATTCAAAAGTAATAATCCAAAGAATTGTCAATAATTGAGGATAGTATATATTTCTTTTAATATATTAGGCATATTTATTTTAATCCAGTTAAGTTTGTTCTTTTGATTTAGTTTTATTTTTTTCTTTATCCTCAAATCCCTTTTGGACCTAAGAGACCAGTATGTAAGCAGCAGGTGAAGGTCATTAAAAAAAATTAGTCTATTTACTTCAATGAAATCAAGATTCAACTCAGGATATTTCATGCAAATTACAAACAAAACCAAAAAACAACCTGATGATAGAAATGTGAATCAGATAATGTGTTTTATTACAAAAAGTGCAACCATTCCACTTCCCTTGTCTCTGCAGAAGGGCTTTATATTTCGTGATCCAGCCTTGCTGTGAGCACTCCCCATCTGTAGCCTTGTTGTGTTCTGACCTATTGCCAGTCCTGGGTTTGTACCTGCCATCCCATGCTGATGGAAGTTCATGGTGCTTCAAAGTGAAGAGTAAGAGCTCTTTATCTGCAGTGTTACAGTTATTCTGATCTGCCTCGAGATCTCAATCCCTTTCTCACTTGGTTTATTCTTTAAAAAGCAAAATTGAAGACAAGAGTTCATTCCTTCTCTTAAAGGCAACATCTTTGTGGCTTCAAGATGTATTTTGCAGTAAGTTAAAAATACTTTTCTCTTTGTTGTTTTTACATCATTGCCAGCCATGCTTCTCTTTGGTGTGTCATCCCAAAGTTGCTGTACAGTCTGTGTAACCCCAAAAACCTCCATCTCTCATGTACTAACAGCCTTTACAAAAATCACTTTGGGAAGTATAAGATTTTCAGAATAATGTTGCCAATATTTACACGGCCTGTGACTGAAGGTATATCTTTAATATTCAACAGGCAGGAATTTATTCTGGAAAACAAACGTAAAGCCAGCCCTGTGTGGTGTCACACTGTTGGGAAGGTTCTCATCCCCACTGGGCATACCAAGAGCCTTAACACAAACCTGAGAATAGTCAGGAGCCCCTTTCTCAGTTACACTGCTGTAAAAATAGTCACCCAGACCAGCAACCAGAAATTTGACCTTATAATGCTCTACACTAAAGCTAATCATTGTTACACTAATCTTGCTTTCTTGCTTTAGTCTGTCCCTGGGTTGTTGCATGCTAATGGTGATTTTTTTTTAGGGAGATTTTTATTGCATGTGGGAGGATATGAGTTGGCCAACACCTGGCACTGTAGCAAGAACTCTCCCTAAATTCAGGCCTTTATTAATACAGGAGGAGAGAGAATTGCTTTGTTTTGGGTGGGGATGAAAAGAGATTGATTTTAACATTGTGGGTGTTTATCAGCGGAAATGATTTTTAATGTCTCTTAGAATTCTTACCTGTCCAAGATATAGAACAGACATAAAGTAAATAAAAGGTAATAAATATTCAGGCCATGCTATTGCTGAGTGACAGTTGATGCCTTCAGTGGATTTTATGTATCCATCAGTGATAACCTGCAAATAATTCATTATAGTGTGCCTTCTGAGATGATGAGGCTTTGTTAAGCAACATTCAGCTAATGAAACAGCACACCTTAGGCAAAACACCTCCAACATGTGCCACTCATCGCTGCCAAAGACTAAAATCACTCCCTGCAAACGAGACAAGTGAAAGGCAGTTACATGTGCCAGGGAACAGCATATTCCTTTCAATTCAAGGGCATTCCATCTCAGGGTGCTCACTACAAGAGCTACTTTTCTGTGGGATTTGTAGGGTTGCTTCATTGCATGACTCACACGGCAGACTCGCTTGCCAAACCAGCACAAGATCAGGAGCCCGACTCTTTGCTGTAATCAGGGAGTTTTATGAGACTGTTTTGCGGACATCACCTTCTGTGTGCTGCCTTTGGAGCAACAGCTACTACCAAAGAGCAGTGGATTGGCTAAGAATCACTTCTCCTGCTGTTCACAACTAAGCCTCTTGCTCTTTCAATCCTTTTATTGCTTCCTCATCTTTTCGATATTAGTGCTGAGCCTTCTGTCCCTGCTGGCTAAATCCCACCTAATCCAAATCTTGTCTTTAGTACATCTCTGCTATTATCTCCTGTATCCCTTCTACATCATGTGCCCCTCCATCTCAGCTTCATCATCATTACAACACAAATATCTGATGCCTTCCTGACACAGCTTCCCAAATTTTGTCTTCCTTCTTTGAGCTTATTTCTGAGGGCACCTGCTACCTGTTCTTGCACCTCTTACCTGCGTCATCTCACAGCCAGCCTGCTGTCCCGGACTGATTCTCAAGTCTGAAAGCATCAACCCTCTAAATCTCAGTCTGCAAAAGCACAGTCAGATAGAAAATGTTGTGTTCTGAATATCTTTGTTAGTCATATATGTGAATCAGAGCTTTTTGTCTGGCCATGTGAGTTTCTGGTAGCTTCAGTGGGCTTACTCATGATAGCAAATGCTACGTTCAATAGTAGGCATTTGCAGGATCATCCTCTGTGACTGTAATCCCTTTTAGATGGGGAATGTGTCAGCATTTTATAAAGGGATGTAAAGATGCGTGTGGCCTGTACAAAGTCTCCATAATTAATGTTGCTCCATCAGTTGATTACAAGAATTTACAGGCTGCACTATTATAATGCAATAGCCTGTTGGAGTTTAATGTTTACGAAGAAAGGATAGGAAGAAAAAAGGGGAAAATTTGTTCTAATGTTCCTTGATGTGATAGCTGTTTCTGTGGATATAATGTCCATCTGTTTAGGGGTGCTGTTAGCAATAGACAGATATCCCTGTGGGTTTTTTTTTTTCCTAAATTCTAGCTTGTGTCTCTGACTTGCATTTTCCCCAGTCTGTGTATATGATATTTGGGATTTAAAAGCTGTTTCTCTGTGAACTTTGTGTGAGCATCACATTGTTGAACTGTTTGACAGATTGAAAGAAACTGAGAACGAAGCTCAAAGGACAACAATTCTCCCTTACGCAATCTAGAAAACAATTCTGTAAAATATTACATCAGCTGCTGGCAGCTGTAGGTTTGCCTGCCTGCTAATTTACTATCACAAGTGTTCCAGAATCCTTTGTAATCCAGCCATTGCTATTTATATTCGTAATGATTTATTTAAGGTCTCTGTATATGTCAGCATAAAGTCATCAAAAAAAGCAAAATGAAGATTAGTTGGCTGGAAGCGCACAGAATGGAGAAGAATAACCCAACAATGGAATTGAGATAAAGCTTAGACACAGTAAATAACTAAAAAAAAATAAAGGGCAATCGCTTTATTTTCAGCTCATCATATAGGAGCCACAGCCTGTGATTTTGGCAGCAGGCAGTTCCCATCACAGGCTATTAAGAGCAGGGAAACAGGTGTCTGGTGGCCAGGGAAGGAAATGAGAAGCCGTGACACCTGAATTGAGATCATAGACCTGCTCCTGCCTTTGTGTCTAGGGAAAAGGCATTAACTGCTTGATGGCTCAGCTCCTCAGCAGGCTGTAGTGGCACCCAACTCTCAGCTGTTAAAACTTTTTACTTATTTATAAGATGAGGCTTTTTTTCTATAGAGAACTGTAGTGATGCAAGGCAACTTTATTATGTGCAGTGGAAAATGCGAAGTTAAGAAAAAATGCTGAAGGATTGTGTAGTGGAGCGCAACACTTTTTAGAGCTGAGTCTCTAGGTCATTCTGAGGCAGGGATTTGAGTGGTGTCCCTTAGGATTTGCTGTTATACATGCTGAAATGATCAATCAAGGATAAAAAATGGACTGTTCTCATCTCATAGATCATTTCACAGTGAAACAGTTAAACTCCTGGCTGCTTTCTGAAAAACAGAGATCTGCATTAATAAGGTGACCTTATCAGAGCCACCCCTGGGGGGAAGGGAGGGAGAAAAAAGGTTGTAGAAAGAAAGCGAATCCTATTGTTAATCTTTTTTTCAGGGAGACTTGGATACCTGAATGCAAATTACTTTATATTTAAATTGTGTGAAGGCACAAAAGGTTTGTGTCTACAATTGACAGTTATTTCATTAGCTGACTCGTGCAGCCTTGCAAATGGTTTCTAGCGTTAACTTTCCTTGGATTTGTTTTCTTTGTTCTTAGCAGATCTTGCAACGGTGATCATTTTGATTAATGTATTCAGCGCTCTGTTTTACTCCTGATTCATGTTTTTTGCAGCAGCCAGTGTTCTGGCCTGGGTAAGGTGAGACTGTGAGGTGGCTTTAGTTTTCCTGCAGTAGTGCCGATCTGATGGGCTGTTCTCCAGCTGGAGAGGAGCATGGAGGCTGCTGTAATGCATTTTGCATGGTAGCGACCCCAAGCATGAGTTAAAGCAGGTTTTAATCATCAGACGTAGGACTGCTGAAGCCACATCCTGCTGTGACAGCAGATGGATGCTGTGCATGGGCTCTGTGGGGTTGGAGTATCATCTTTGTATCTCTGTGAGCCCCTCAGGACTAAGTATGCTGGCTTTGGGCCTCTGTTCAGACAGGTTTGTGGTTCAGAGCAATTCACTACATCCCAAAATTAGAGTTTCTGTTCTTGTCTGTTTTAAAAAGCTACCCCATGAACTGAGGTATTGATCTGGAGGGGAAGGAGAAGGTGTAGGTTAAAACTTATCCTATCTTGCTTCAGCCACACCACCACCATGTGTCCAGTCTGTGCTGCATATTTGAGGAACCAGTAATCACTTCAGCAGGGAATGGTCCTTCCTACCCCTAGATTGATGGGCGATCTCTCACCTGGAGGTGCTGGCCTTCCATTGATCCAAAAGATGAGCTTCATCAAGCCACCCAAGTTTTAGTAAAGGTGAGTTTTAGGGTAGACCCTGTCAATGCAACCTCCTGAGCAGCATCATCAAGGTTTACACATCAGTGTAAAAAGCCCGTCACAAGCATGGCTCGATTAATTGTCCCAGACGCGCATCGATCCGCAGGCAAGTTGCCGGAGGCATGCAAGCTCTTACTGTCCTTTCCCTCCTTTCTTCTTTATTTCTTTTACTCATACTACATTTTTCTTCTTTTCAGAACTTTTTGGCATTAGTTGTTGCAATCAATCTGCCATTCCCTGCTGACGCCTCTTATTGCATTGGCTTTTCAAACCCTTTCATCGGCGCCTCCAGCGTTACATCGTTCTTCAATCCGCGCCAGGCTCCGAGTCCTAAAATGCAAACACCTCGGGGAGCTGGGCCTGAGCTTCCTCACAAGTCACTTGTCTCCATTACCCTCCCTGAGAATCACAGCTTCAGGAATCATGGTGAGACCCCAGGACAAAGCACTTGAGAAACAAAGGCAGGGCTTCAACAGTCAAATCAATGAAAATGTTGAGGCCCAACCACCTCCATAAAACATCACTTTGAAAGTGCTCTTCATATGCAGGGGAAGTGAGCTCATCAAAACAGTTTTTACTTCCTCATGAATATTTTCAAGCCATTTCCCGTTTGTATAAGAAATCCAGCATACAAAGAGTTTTCTGAGACCTGTTTGTGAAAATAGGAAACCTGGGGTATTTTGGGTTCAGGCCTTGAATTTTTTTATCTTGATTTTACATGGTCAACTATAGAAAAAAAAGGAAGAAAAGGTTTTTATGGGTCTATAAGGGAGGCTCTGAGAGAAAGCAGTGAAAAGGTAGATTATATTTTGCTTCACAAGTTGAAGTATTTTCCCTCTTCTCTCTTCTGCTTCACAGCAATAAATATAATAGGATTTTTTCAGCCTTTTTTCTTGGACTTACTTCTTAGTAGATGTTTTTCATTTTAATTTAAAAAAGTGAAAGACAAAAGCGGGGATAGATGGGAATGAGTATCAGGGAAGAACAGGGACACTTGAAACTCAAGGGAAAAGGAAAAACAGAATAACTCAAGTTAGGTCAAGATTTGTTCATTTTCTTTTAAACTGTACTTGGAAGCAAAAATCTTTAGACAAATATTTGTAGATAAAATTCCATCTAACTGCTTTTTCACACAAGATTCTCACAAGTCTTTAGTCTGGTCTACAACTGGACAGCTCTTCCAGCTGATCTGGCAAGAAATATTCTGATCTCATCAAATAGGTGCTCAATGTGAAAAATATTAGAGAAACAAATACCTTCTTCTGCCTAATTTTGCTTTGCATAGTTTTTGTGCTAAATGGTTGACTTTCTGAATACTGTGACAGAGAGCTGGTACTTGTGAACAACAATTTCAATGTTTTGGATTGAGATTTAGCTTAATGTATGAAACCCACGTCCTTGCTGTCACGAAATCTCCATTTTCCCACTTTTACAATATTGTTGGCATATGTCTCCAGCTGTCTGTTGCTGACACAGAATTGCTTGTGATTATCTGATGCTGAGCTGTTCCGCTCTGTTTTTGTGGTTTTAATCTCTCCAACAATACCTGAACACGCTGTGCAGATTGTGATTATTGGGGCAGAATACAGTCATCTTTGAAATTTATTGTCCCACACAGAAAATTGGAAATCCTTAGGATCTTTATATCTGGATTGAATGCAAGCTGCACTTCTTTCTGATTTCATAATATAACGTTGCAGACTGTTGACTTATTGACTACAGCGTTAGCATTTTCCAGATTGGCAGACAAATTGCCTTGTAGGAGTGTCTATGCATATTTATACATCATCCAAAGGTTAAACGCTAGAATATATTTTAATTGCCTAGAGATAACTTCGCAAATTATATCGCTGGTACCAAAACTTCTAAACTTAAAAGATGAAAGTTACGCACTGAAACCTGTGGTTTTTTCTAAGTAAATAAACCACTCAGCAGTACTGATTACTGACAGTCTTCCACTGATGTTAATTAAATAGCATCTCAAAGACATAGCTGCCATTTTAGGCAAAATTTAAAGACAGAGGGAATTCCAGTTTTCTTCTTAGTCTTCCTAAGCATGGCATTTATATTGATCTTTGTATTTGAGATAGGACCCCAATCAAATAAACTCCAAAATGCAAAACAATTAAAGTGAGGCATTCATATGCAAACATTTTTTTTTCCAGTTCAATTTGCCTTAAAATCTGAAGGTTTAAAAAACTAAATCCCCAAAGAAGCTAAAACATGTCATTGTGCTGCAAGAGCACCAAATACACTCCCTGAGAATATTTTTCAGAGAAAACATAACCTTGGAGCTATTTGAGTATTTAAGAGAAAGTCTAATTGCTACTTACATTTCTTACTTCCCACTTCAGCAATACTTTCCTCTCTAGAATACAGACCCCTAAAGAAATTACTGAGGAATAACAAATATTCTGCAAATTTGCTGATTTACAGTGTATGTGTATGTATGTGCTCTTAAAATAAGGTCCTGCACATGGATTGGGGCAATCCAAGGCACAAACACAGGCTGGACAGAGAACAGTTTAAGAGCAGCCCTGAGGAGAAGGACTTGAGGATGTTGGTTAATGAGAAGCTCAACATGACTCAGCCATGTGTGCCAGCAGACCAAAAAGCCAAACCTGTCATGAGCAGTGTGGTCAGCAGGTTGAGGGAGGTGATTTTAGATAGTCTCTAAGATCCCTTCCAACCCAAGCCATTGTATGATTCTATGAACATGAGTAAATTCAAAGTAGTTTGCTCTCAGTGGAAGAAATACATGACCCAGCAGAAGCTTGGCTACTTGCTGTGCTTTTATCTTTACAAGTGAACAGTAAGAACTCATCTGGAGTGTAATGCATTGAGCAGGGGATTGGGAGACAGGTGTATTCCTCTCCTGGGGATTTTGACTAGAGGAAATTATGTGTGTTGAGGTGCAGAAAAGGATTTTACAAGTGGAGGTGCAGAGTGGGAAGGCTGACACCCTTCATGCAGATGGGGGAACCAAAGCCAGGCACCTCACTTGCCAGGCAAGGGTCCCAGCAAGGAGCTTATCAATTAAAACCACTGTGGGGATCTCCTGGTCTTGTTGGTGGACTTTGAAAGAAATCTCCCTTGGCCTAGTTTTGAAAGGAGTTTTATATCTGCACCTACCAGAGGTGAGAATTTCAGGCTGTTAAAGTAAGGATGGAGGTGTCTTTCAATTTTTGCTCCAGAGCAAGATGGGAGTTGCAACACTCTGTGCTCCATGGTTTCTGTGGATGGGGTTTTGGCAGCTTCCACACTGAGCACAGATGGTATTTGAGATCTTGTACTGAGACAGCCCTGCAGGGTAAGCAATAACTCTGTGAGTTTTCTTGGATTGTAAAGCTGCATATAGATATTTGAGGTCCACTAGAGTCCTTGCTAGGTCCAACCTCTCTTTGAGTTCATTTTGCTATGTGATGTGAGGGCAAGAATGACTTCTGTCCTTGTTCTTTTGGTTAACAGAGTCAAAAAAACCCAAACCAAAATAAACCCCTGAGAGCTGACAAGAGTGATCTTAGTGAGTTTTGGAGAGCCACGACAATGCCCTTGGGGTGCTGGTTGACAGGGGCAGAACATGAGCCAGATGTGCCCAGGTGGGCAGGAAGGCCAAGGGCACCTGGCCTGTACCAGCAAGAGTGTGGCAGCAGGACCTGGGCAGTGACTGTCCCCTGCACTGGGCACTGGTGAGGCCACACCTGGAGTGCTGTGTTCAGCTCTGGGCCCCTTGTGACAGGACAGACATTGAGGGGATGGGGTGAGTCCAGAGCAGGGCAAGGGAGCTGGGGCAGGGTCTGGAGCACAAGTCTGGTGAGGAGAAGCTGAGGGAGCTGGGGGGGCTCAGCCTGGAGGAAAGGAGGCTCAGGGGTGACCTTAACAATCCCTAAAACTACCAGAAAGGAGGTTGTAGCCAGGTGGGGGTTGGTCACTCCTGCCAAGTAACAAGCAATAGGACAAGATGAAACAGCTTCAAGCTGTGCAAGGGAAGGCTTAGATTGGATCTTAGGAAGCATTGTCAAGCCCTGGAAGTGGCTACCCAGGGAAGTGGTGGAGTCACCATCCCTGGAGGTATTTTAAAAAGGTTTAGATGTGGTGCTCAGGGATATGGTTTAATGGTGGGCTTGGCAGTGCTGGGTTAATGGCTGGAATTGATGATTTCAAAGGTCTTTTCCAACCTAAACAATTCTGTGATTCTGGATTGTGCCTCCAGGTCAGAGGCAGGACAGATAACAGTGTCTACTGAACTGTCATTATGTCTTAAGAAATGTGTCAGTTCATCACTTCTCATCAGTGAAAATTTATCTAAAGCATTATTAGCTTATTTCCCAATCAGTTAATCATTCAAAGCAGAATCTTGAGCTACTGTACTGGGCTGATTCCTTTCAGCCCTTAAACAAAATTCAGACTTCCTTTGCTTTGTCTTTTCTCTCTTGCATTTTTGGATAAAAACTGAAGGTATGCCTTATATTTATGTTCCCTAAATACTGTGATATATTCTCAGTAGTGCCACCTTTTGCTTCTAATAAAATCCCCACCTATCCTCCCTTTTCTATTTTATTACCTCTAATATGTACTGGTAAATAATAAGAGAGGGAATTTGGAAAATATAGGCCATTTGGAAGAAATTCTGTGTGCATCATATCAGAGATTTTGAAAGATTATAAAAATATTTACAGCTCCCAAAGAGTCAATCTTTAGTCCAAGATTTAATAAAGGGATGGACACGAGCCCTGTTTGCTCTCACTGTTCTGGAAGGACTGGTTTTGCAATATTTTCTGTCCTCAGAACAGTAAAACTACTTCTGATGAATTTAGCAAAGTTTGTATTCTGCAGTGCCCCAGACACTTTCTTATTTTCCTTGACATTATTTTTTCATCAGTTTGGACTGTGTAGTATTTGCAGACAGTGCATGTTCCAAATATTGGATTGCTGTGGTTTTGCATACAAACCTTGTAAAGGAAAAGAAGTACCAGACCGTGTGTACAAGCATCAAAATCTGATTATATTCAGGATTCTAATCTTAATATCACACCATCCTCACTGAAAAGCGTTGCAAGAATATTCCAATTCATTTTCTGAAAGGTGTATTTCTCTGCAGTAGTCTTGCAGAATTCTTATTCCTACCAGGAGAAAATCAGTATACTGAACTGAATAAAAATGTATACATTAAATTGCTTATTCAAATGTCCACCTTTGATGTTTGCAGGGAATTCAAGCAGGAAGCAATATAACCCGAGCTTTGTTTTATTGATACAAGAGGCTAATGTGAGTTACAAAACAGGAAAGAATGAGAAGTTGCTTAATACACTGGAAATGTGGAAAAAATGCAGATTTCAGTTATTAGCTTTCACAGCTGTATTTGCATAGAAATATACTAAGGGCTGGGTGACATTTCATGCATGAACTTGATAGAGCATCCTAAAAAATATTCATGTTAGAAGAGTACTTAAAGGAAACCTCGAACATTCCTGTCTTTGTTTAAAAAAAACCAAACTGGTTTCCCTAGGGTATTCCAGTGCAAGGTATTTCTTTATGAAACAAAGCTTTCTTTGTTATGAGGAATTCTGGGACAGCCTAGGAAGGGCCCTTCTTTCTGATCACACTTTAAAAAAGATCCTGATTCCCCTGAATGTTAAATATTATTGCACAATAGATGTTGCCCAGGCTTTTGTGAAAAATACCAGCAAAGCAAGAAGCCCCTTGAGGTTTCAAACACCTCTTGGATTATCAGTTTCCTATGCCATTTTCTATTTTGAGGGAACACCTTCCTTGTAAGTGGGACAAAGATGAATGCCAATCATCTATGCTGTGTGAGATAAAAGGAGTTACTCTGCTTTGAAAAACTAGAACAATTCTTGGAGGGGTCTATCACAGTTACCCCCTTGTATGAATTTTTGGGACCTGGGTCACAATCCCTTCCAGTTCACATTTGCTTGTTGTTTTTGTTGTTGTTGTTTCTTAATTCACCTACTAGAGCAGGTGCAACTTCATTTGTAACTCATAAATGATAAAGATGTCTGGTTTTACTTAGAGTGGAGAGGTTTAGAGAGCACAGTGAAGGATTTTATATCAGGGAGCACTTTCACTTGCCAGCAGTTTCAGCATGCATTTTCTGTTCTTTTAATTTAAACATGATGATTAACAATACACAGCTGAGGAAGGCACTTTTCTGAAATATTCTGAGGATTATTCCTGCTCTGTTATCTCCCTTTCACCTTCCACAACAGGATTTTATGTGCTCACATTACTTGGTGTTCTTCAGAAGAGCAGCTGGTCCATCTCTGATTGAGACTTCCATTAGAAGTAGAAAACTCTACCTTCTGAAGTAGTGAGATGTGAGCACTAAGTCCTGGGAACATTTTTAAAAACTCACTTTATACTGAAATATAACCAGCCTTGAAAGGGATTAGAAGGAATATGACAGGAGTATGAATTAAAAAGCACTGCGTTGTGAAAACATCTATTTAAGCAGTTTTGACTCTGCCTTCACTCAATCCAATTCCTGCAGCCACTGATTGTCCAGAACCTTCTGAAGCAGCAAGAACATCTCTGGAGCCTGTCCAGACTCTTGCTAAAATCAGATTTCTAAAGGAAAGTGGGAGTATGTAGAGGTACCTTTTTGGAAAAAATGCAGTCCTGCATTTTTAGTAGCTGACCTCCTTTCCTTCTGTGTCTATCCCACATTACTTGTTTGAACCTCTCAAGCAGAATAGGTCTCTGCAGAAAAGGGCTGCAGGATCATTTTCTCTGTCAGTATGAGACAGAAATACTTGTTCAAGATAGAACAGTGCTGTACAGACGTAAAAAATAGAAAACCAAAATGAAAATATTATGAAAAAGGGTCATTAATACTATCTTATTCAGAGGATCTGTCTAAACCATACAATAATCACAGGCAGCATCTAGTAATGATATTTTACACTGAAGCCCAAAGGTTACAACAAGACTTTAGTCTTTGCCAAAAGAAAGTCACTTTTTCATCTGAAGTACAGAAGGAATCAAATTCTTGCAGTGGTGCAAAATCTATGTACGTAAAGCTACTTTTAGAGCCACATTAGTAAAATGCCTGTCAAAAGCCAGGGGAAAGTCTGGTTTATAATAGGAAAGGGCAAATCTCAAATAAAATTTCCAGTTAGAGTGAAAATATATAGGCTGAAGCCATCAGTGGATGGTAGTAGCAATAAAGATCATTTGGGCTGCAAGAGCAATACCATCTCTAGAGCAGTTTTTGCAGAGGGTGGCAATGGCACCTGAAGGACGTGTTTTACAGGTGAGTCCATGCACAAGGCAGCTCAGAGTGTTCCCCACTTTCCTCTCAGGAAAGGAGTTTATAGCATGGAAAACAGCATTTTGCCTGAGAGCAGAAGATGGTATTTAGCAAGATTTGGAATGGTGTAGATGAGGGTAGGAGCTGAAAGCCACAATGTTTGAGAGTCGTTTGCAGCTCCCAGACAAGGCTGGGTGAGGGTGGGGGAATTGCTGCTCTCACCAAGGGGAGATGGTGCCGACTGGCAGCGTCTCCTGGTTCCTGTTGACTTTCTATGGGCACGTTTAACCTGTAATTTGGAAGAGGAAAATACAGTCTGGCACAAATTCCTGAAGGGTTGCCAGTCCCAGATCTATCCTTTGCATAGCCTGCCAGAATGGGAACGATAAGTACCTTACAAACCAGTATCCACAGCAACAGACACCAGAATTTTATATTTTTAATACATATAAAAAAAAAGCAAAGAAAATAATTACTTTTTCATTTTCCAGTTTTATAATAGTCATAATGACCTTTAGGTCAAGAATTTTCAGCAGTTAATGACTGTCTGGCTTTTTCCTTGGTCCTTGGTTTCTCCAGCCAGTCATTAACAGTGAGGAAAGTGCCTTCTCCTGTGGTCACTTGGGCTTAATCGTTACCTTTTCATGCTACAGAATGCACCAGCTGGGAAATAAGTGTCTCCTATGAGAATGGGTCCATAAAGTGTTCCTTGGGTTTCATTTCTTTGAAAGAATATTCTGGGAGGGTGTGAGAGTTTACTGTAAAAGATGACTGAGTATTATCTGCAGCCCTGAGAAAAGTTAGATCACCCTGAGGAATTGGGACTGAGGATGGTTTAAGGCCATAGATTTCAAAAGATTAAATCTTCAGAATTTATCTGTGTAATCTATGTTTCCTTACTCTTGGCAATGGAGTGCTTTGGAATTATATATGGACACAAATATTTTCTTATTCATCTTCTAGGATCACACAGGAACAGGAGCTCTTGTTTTTTGTTTGTATCTCTATATGTAAGCACAGTGCAGCAACGGTGTCTCAAGAGTTAAAATTTATTGTAAAATGCAAAGGGGAACAACTGTCTGGAATGCTTACCCTGCTCCATCTGGATAGTAGATTCCCTCCTCCCAACCACCCTCTCTCTCAAAACACCTAGAAGCTGTACATGATTTTGTTCAGAGGAAAATTCATTGTGAGATAAAAATGCGAACCATGGAATGGAGACTTCTTCTGACCACTCTACCAATCATATTCTTGGTAAAAATAAACCAGATTGTGAGTGTATGGTGTGCCTGAGCATACATAAACCTTTGAACAGTCTTCAATTCTGGTGCACTGTTAGTTGAGTTGTTCTTTAACCTGTGTGACTTTTAATGCCATTGTTCCAATACAGTGTTACCTAAAAAATTGTGAATATATCTTTCCTTCAAGGTCAATTTGAGCTTGAAAACAATTGTGCAAAAAATGCACTACTTGGAGGACAAATAAATCCACAAGAAAACAATAGTTTTCTAAGCCACATATTCAATGTGTAGGGATTCCTAGCAGTAGGACAATGCATGGTTACTGCTGAATATTCAGGTAGTAGTGAAGCACCTCCACTGGAACAGTAAAAGAAAATGGGAATTTCTTCATTAGCAGATTTAAAGTCAATATGGGGTCCTTTGAGAACTTGGTACTAAATATGGAATAATGTGAATGATGAGCCTATTTTTAATGTTTTGCTGTGAAAAGAGGTTTAGCACCTGTGTAACTTTTATTGGAACTACTGGCTTTTCATTTTGTATCTTTAAGTGAAAACACAGAGTGCACATGAAAGCTGCGGACATCCGCTTTGGCTTGAATGCTTTTTTTCCTTTTCAAGAAAAATAACTCCAGCAAAATGTAAGTAGTGTTCCAAGAAAGAGCCACTCAGGAGTCCCACAAGGGCTGGGACTGTGCTTTGTGGTTTCTCCACTCTTGGAGTGACAGTATTACTTTCTAAGCTGAGGCTTCATTTGCATTTTGAAAGTACAACAATTTACTTCTCAGCAGGGCTGTGCTGTTTCCAAAAGGCTGGACTGGTTCAAGGATTTAAATCCGGTGAGGTTCCAGTAATTCCCTTAACAATGAGTTTTAAAATCTACACCTTTAAAATAGCTCTGCACCTCTAAACCTCAAGCTCACCTCTGTGTTAAATTAGTAGAAATGGGAAAGGTCCAAAAGACAGGAGTGACAAGTGACTTGTGTTTCATTAGCTGATTTAATGGATTTTTTCCCCAGCTTCACAGCTAACCAGTGCAGATTATTTCTACATTTTAAAGCCAGAAATTAACACTGTTCCTTGTAGGCAGAATTAAAAATGGGGATCGTTATTAATTCTTTAGCATTATAATGCCTTCTGGCTCAATGTGAGTGCAAGGGACCAAGAGTAAACATGCATTTATCATCCCGACCCTTATCTGTTCCCAAAAATGTCCTTCAGTGGAGAACTGTGGAACAGCCTGCCTAAAGGATTTGAGATCTTTTATTTTTTTGCTGCTGATACAAAAATCCTTACAGTCTTTGCTGTAATTGAACATTCAAATGTAAAATACTGCAAACACCAGGTTGGAGTGTTCGTTTTCCCCAAAAACCCAACCCAACCAACCAAAAACCCACTATGGTGCTAGATGCCTTCACATGAAGTCTTTTGGTTTTCTTCCATTGCGACAAATTACTCAGGCGTCCTTGGTACCCAAAGAGATCTCTCCCCTTCCAACTCTAGTTTTTGAGTCCTGACCCTCTCTTCATTTCCTTTTATTTCCAGTTTTACCATTGGTCTGAGTTCCTTTCTCTCAACAGCAGCCTTACATGCCCCTAATAGAATTCAGCTGTGGAAGGAATACAATCCTGGCAGGAGGCAGTCTACCCAATCCCTTACTGGCCACTGAACTTAGTAGGACAAAACTGTCCTTCATGTAATTTTAACAGTGTCCATGGAGGAACTCCAGCAATCAGCCTGTCCTGTCATCTCTCTGCAGCTCCCTGTACCCCACTGTAACACGAGGTAGAGGAGACAGCAGTGCTGTTACTGTCTGATCAGCAACACAATCCTTGCTGGGATTTCATTTCCCTTGCAGACTCGCTACTAGAATACATTTGTCATCCCTACTTTGTAGCAGACTTATATTTGCCTATAATTACACACCAGTCTGGCAATACTTTATTGTTAACATAAAGTACTGCCATTTAAATCCCCAATCTTAAACTGGAGTATTTGTAAAACTCTGTAATTGCTAAAATAATAAAGCTGCCATTACTGCATGGGAAGTTTACAGCTTGTTGGTGAAATACTTACACCTGTATGGATTCCTTATGTTTTCATGTGCTGTTTAAGACAGACAGATTTCTGCTGGGAACAACCAAAAGTCTCTGGCACTGTCACAGAATGGCTGTGGTTGGAAGAGGCCTCAGGAACTCACCTAATCCAGTGCAAAAAGTTGCCCAAGATGCTTTTGAGTTATCTCCAAAGATGGAAACTCCACAAGCTCTCTGGGAACCTGTGCCAGTGCTCAGTCCAAACTGAACTCACTGTTTTCCAACTTGTGGTCTGTCCCCATGTATGAGGAAGTCTATAAAAGACAACC
The DNA here is from genome assembly GCA_013400955.1 of Drymodes brunneopygia. NCBI lineage: Eukaryota > Metazoa > Chordata > Aves > Passeriformes > Petroicidae > Drymodes > Drymodes brunneopygia. The sequence continues at coordinate 823,395 of VZTZ01018416.1, forward strand.
AGGAGGAACAAGTTGTGTGGTTTTATTCAGTGCAACAGGCACAGATAGTACTGCAAATGCCTAGGGATATGAAAACTGCAGCAGCTTGGAAAAAACCAGAGACACTGCTTCCTCTACACAGGACTCTGGTTAAGGCCAGGATGGCTGCCACAGGCCACTGCTTCTGCAAAAACCAGAAAAGACAACACATTTTGGTTTCATTTTGTGTTGGTGTTTCACAAACAAAAAGCTGGTGATGACCCTGTCTCGTACTCATTTTGTGATTTCATTTTTTTTTTCTATTCTTACTCTAAATAGTTCTCCCCATGTGATTGTTCTGTTCCTAAGTCTGGTGGGGTAAGACAGATCTCAGGACTAGAGACAGCAGTATGAGTTTGCTCTGAACCATAAGCAGTGTTGCCACATTACCCGTTTCATATGTGAGGCTCAAAACATCCGTACTCAGTATCTAAAGGTCTCCAAAATTGGGAATTTGTGCTAAAATTTGCGCAGTCTCTAACCCTCGTTCTGACCCACCCGAACAGCATTTTTCAGCTCTCTGTGCTCTTTTGGGGAATAACTGGGGAGAACTTTGTGCTCTTCCAGCAACCCCAAGGGCTATTGCCTGGCCAGGAAAGATCTGCTCTCCTCACACAGGTCCCTTTTCCCTGCACTTGCCGGCTTTGCCCCTTTTCCCTCGGAACAAATCCCACTGTGTGTCACCCCTCTGTTTCCCATCCAAAGGCAACCACCAAGCTGATGAGAGCAATGGAACACCCCTCCAAGAAGGAAAGACTGAGAGAATGGGGATGGTTCAGGCTGGAGAAGGCTTCAGGGTGACCTTATTGTGGCCTTGCAGCACCTGAAAGGAACTTAGAGGAAAGATGGGGAGACGTTTATTACAAGAGCATAGTGATAGGACAAGGGGGGACAGCTTCAAATTGAAGGAGCGTAGGTTTAGACTGGCTATCAGGAAAAAATTCTTTAGGGTGGTCAGGGTGGCGAGGCCCTGGCCCAGGCTGTCCAGGGAAATCAAGGATGCTCCATCCCTGGAAGTGTTCAAGCACAGGTTGGACGGGGCTTGGAGCAGCCTGGTCCAGTGGAAAGTGTTAAATGGTCCCTGCCCACGGCAGCAGGGCTGGAACGAGATGATCTTTACGGTCTCTTCCAACACAAACCACTCCATGACTCTCTGGAATAAAACCTATTTCTGAAGCGCCGGTGTACGGAGTTTTCAACTGGGGGGGCAAAAGGAGCTTCCCGAGGCCTTTCCTGGGGCCGGGGCGTTCGCCGTGTTCCCCTCACGGCCGAGGCTCGGGATGTGGGCGGCGGGATCCGTGTTCTCGGCGCAGGGGGAGTGCGTCCCCCTGCCGGGGCGGTACGGGCTGTGTGCCGTGGGCCGGCCCGGGGCCGTGGGGCCGTGAGGGCCGCGGGCGGGGCGCTGTGCGCGGCGGGCACCGAG